>CM061036.1:0-390635 GCA_030763125.1 Hippophae gyantsensis
ATTATTTATAACTAATAAGTCTTTTCTTCAATAAAAAATAATATTTATATATTTAATATGGATATTAAAAATAAAGTTTGGTAAATTTTTATATTTTATGAGATTTTAATTTAAGTTTACCCGACTGTATCGTTTGTTGGGCATGATCTTCTGCTATTCTAGTACAATTTGAATTTTAGGTGTGCATGTGACATCACACTTGCTTAGAGTATTTGTATAATTAGAAGCTTCACTATTCTTAACTTGCTTTCCACTTAATGTATAATATATGTTTCTAAAAATTGTCTATTTAACTCGTTATGTGCTTATCGTTTGACTATTTGCAAAATCTTTTGTGCTATATTTCTTTAAGCAACATGGCTTTTATGCTTCATTTGATAATAATAGACCTTTTGTGCACCTTTAATTAAAACTATATGATTTTAGCTTCCCTTCACCAATATATAATTCGCTTGAATATGAAACTCCTTTGAGTGGGGAATGATCAATTTTGTTTAAAATGTTAATTGAATCGATACATATTGATTTGAAAAATCAGAAATTATACTAAACTATAAACTTTCATTTATATAAGACTCAATCAACTTATTTAAGAGGACTAAAATTATACGATTTACCATTTAAACTTGTTTTTTAATTAATTTTTAATAATTTTAACTTTATGTTAATTGTAAATTAATAAAAAAGGTTTATTTTTTAATAGGAAAATTAATTATTATCATTTAAATTAGAATCATGTTTTGATTTTGAAGTACATAATAAATATTGAAAATGAGTAAGTTATCGGGAAAGTTGTTGGGATTTCGAGAAAAAATAATAATTTTAATTATTTATAACTAATAAGTCTTTTCTTCAATAAAAAATAAAATATATATATTTAATATGGAAATTAAAAATAAAACTTTGTAAATTTTTATATTTTATGTGATTTCAATTTTAAGTTTAGCCGATTGTATCGTTTGTTGGGCATGATCTTTTCCTATTATA
Source organism: Hippophae gyantsensis (assembly GCA_030763125.1). Classification (NCBI taxonomy): domain Eukaryota; kingdom Viridiplantae; phylum Streptophyta; class Magnoliopsida; order Rosales; family Elaeagnaceae; genus Hippophae; species Hippophae gyantsensis. Next base: position 988 of record CM061036.1, read on the forward strand.
GTACAATTCGAATTTAGGTGTGCATGTGACATCACACTTGCTTAGAATATCTGTATGATTAGAAGCTTCGCTATTCTTAAGTTGCTTTCCACCTAATGTATAATATATGTTTCTAAAAATTGCCTATTTATCTCGTTATGTGCTTATCGTTTGACTATTTGCAAAATCTTTTGTGCTATATTTCTTTAAGCAACATGGCTTTTATGCTTCATTTGATAATAATAGACCTTTTGTGCACCTTTAATTAAAACTATATGATTTTAGCTTCCCTTCACCAATATATAATTCGCTTGAATATGAAACTCCTTTGAGTGGGGAATGATCAATTTTGTTTAAAATGTTAATTGAATCGATACATATTGATTTGAAAAATCTGAAATTATACTAAACTATAAACTTTCATTTATATAAGACTCAATCAACTTATTTAAGAGGATTAAAATTATGCGATTTACCATTTAAACTTGTTTTTTAATTAAATTTTAATAATTTTAACTTTATGTTAATTTTAAATTAATAAAAAAGGTTTATTGTTTAATAGAAAAATTAATTATTATCATTTAAATTAGAATCATGTTTTGATTTTGAAGTACATAATAAATATTGAAAATGAGTAAGTTATCGGGAAAGTTGTTGGGATTTCGAGAAAAAATAATAATTTTAATTATTTATAACTAATAAGTCTTTTCTTCAATAAAAAATAATATTTATATATTTAATATGGAAATTAAAAATAAAACTTTGTAAATTTTTATATTTTATGTGATTTCAATTTTAAATTTAGCCGATTGTATCGTTTGTTGGGCATGATCTTTTGCAATTATAGTACAATTCTACTTTTAGGTGTGCATGTGACATCAAACTTGCTTAGAATATCTGTATGATTAGAAGCTTCACTATTCTTAACTTGCTTTCCACTTAATGTATAATATATGTTTCTAAAAATTGTCTATTTAACTCGTTATGTGCTTATCGTTTGACTATTTGCAAAATCTTTTGTGCTATATTTCTTTAAGCAACATGGCTTTTATGCTTCATTTGATAATAATAGACCTTTTGTGCACCTTTAATTAAAACTATATGATTTTAGCTTCCCTTCACCAATATATAATTTGCTTGAATATGAAACTCCTTTGAGTTTGAGAGGGGAATGATCAATTTTGTTTAAAATGTTAATTGAATCGATACATATTGATTTGAAAAATCAGAAATTATACTAAACTATAAACTTTCATTTATATAAGACTCAATCAACTTATTTAAGAGGACTAAAATTATACGATTTACCATTTAAACTTGTTTTTTAATTAATTTTTAATAATTTTAACTTTATGTTAATTGTAAATTAATAAAAAAGGTTTATTTTTTAATAGGAAAATTAATTATTATCATTTAAATTAGAATCATGTTTTGATTTTGAAGTACATAATAAATATTGAAAATGAGTAAGTTATCGGTAAAGTTGTTGGGATTTCGAGAAAAAATAATAATTTTAATTATTTATAACTAATAAGTCTTTTCTTCAATAAAAAATAATATTTATATATTTAATATGGATATTAAAAATAAAACTTTGTAAATTTTTATATTTTATGTGATTTCAATTTTAAGTTTACCCGATTGTATTATTTGTTGGGCATGATCTTTTGCTATTCTAGTACAATTTGAATTTGGGTTTGCATGTGACATCAAACTTGCTTAGAATATCTGTATGATTAGAAGCTTCACTATTCTTAACTTGCTTTCCACTTAATGTATAATATATGTTTCTAAAAATTGTCTATTTATCTCGTTATGTGCTTATCGTTTGACTATTTGCATAATCTTTTGTGCTATATTTCTTTAAACAACATGGCTTTTTTGCTTCATATGATAATAATAGACTATTTGTGCCCCTTTAATTAAAACTATATGATTTTAGCTTCCCTTCACCAATATATAATTCGCTTTAATATGAAACTACTTTGAGTTTGAGTGGGGAATGATCAATTTTTGTTTAAAATGTTAATTGAATCGATATATATTGATTTGAAAAATCTGAAATTATACTAAACTATAAACTTTCATTTATATAAGACTCAATCAACTTATTTAAGAGGATTAAAATTATGCGATTTACCATTTAAACTTGTTTTTTAATTAAATTTTAATAATTTTAACTTTATTTTAATTGTAAATTAATAAAAAAGGTTTATTTTTTAATTGGAAAATTAATTATTATCATTTAAATTAGAATCATGTTTTGATTTTGAAGTAAATAATAAATATTGAAAATGAGTAAGTTATCGGGAAAGTTGTTGGGATTTCCAGAAAAAATAATAATTTTAATTATTTATAACTAATAAGTCTTTTCTACAATAAAAAATAAAATATATATATTTAATATGGAAATTAAAAAAAAAGTTTGGTAAATTTTTATATTTTATGAGATTTTAATTTAAGTTTACCCGACTGTATCGTTTGTTGGGCATGATCTTTTGCTATTATAGTACAATTCTACTTTTAGGTGTGCATGTGACATCAAACTTGCTTAGAATATCTGTATAATTAGAAGCTTCACTATTCTTAACTTGCTTTCCACTTAATGTATAATATATGTTTCTAAAAATTGTCTATTTAACTCGTTATGTGCTTATCGTTTGACTATTTGCAAAATCTTTTGTGCTATATTTCTTTAAGCAACATGGCTTTTATGCTTCATTTGATAATAATAGACCTTTTGTGCACCTTTAATTAAAACTATATGATTTTAGCTTCCCTTCACCAATATATAATTCGCTTGAATATGAAACTACTTTGAGTTTGAGTGGGGAATGATCAATTTTTGTTTAAAATGTTAATTGAATCGATATATATTGATTTGAAAAATCTGAAATTATACTAAACTATAAACTTTCATTTATATAAGACTCAATCAACTTATTTAAGAGGATTAAAATTATGCGATTTACCATTTAAACTTGTTTTTTAATTAAATTTTAATAATTTTAACTTTATGTTAATTGTAAATTAATAAAAAAGGTTTATTTTTTAATAGGAAAATTAATTATTATCATTTAAATTAGAATCATGTTTTGATTTTGAAGTACATAATAAATATTGAAAATGAGTAAGTTATCGGTAAAGTTGTTGGGATTTCGAGAAAAAATAATAATTTTAATTATTTATAACTAATAAGTCTTTTCTTCAATAAAAAATAATATTTATATATTTAATATGGATATTAAAAATAAAACTTTGTAAATTTTTATATTTTATGAGATTTTAATTTAAGTTTACCCAACTGTATCGTTTGTTGGGCATGATCTTTTGCTATTATAGTACAATTCTACTTTTAGGTGTGCATGTGACATCAAACTTGCTTAGAATATCTGTATGATTAGAAGCTTCACTATTCTTAACTTGCTTTCCACTTAATGTATAATATATGTTTCTAAAAATTGTCTATTTAACTCGTTATGTGCTTATCGTTTGACTATTTGCAAAATCTTTTGTGCTATATTTCTTTAAGCAACATGGCTTTTATGCTTCATTTGATAATAATAGACCTTTTGTGCACCTTTAATTAAAACTATATGATTTTAGCTTCCCTTCACCAATATATAATTCGCTTGAATATGAAACTCCTTTGAGTTTGAGTGGGGAATGATCAATTTTTGTTTAAAATGTTAATTGAATCGATATATATTGATTTGAAAAATCTGAAATTATACTAAACTATAAACTTTCATTTATATAAGACTCAATCAACTTATTTAAGAGGATTAAAATTATGCGATTTACCATTTAAACTTGTTTTTTAATTAAATTTTAATAATTTTAACTTTATGTTAATTGTAAATTAATAAAAAAGGTTTATTGTTTAATAGAAAAATTAATTATTATCATTTAAATTAGAATCATGTTTTGATTTTGAAGTACATAATAAATATTGAAAATGAGTAAGTTATCGGGAAAGTTGTTGGGATTTCGAGAAAAAATAATAATTTTAATTATTTATAACTAATAAGTCTTTTCTTCAATAAAAAATAATATTTATATATTTAATATGGAAATTAAAAATAAAACTTTGCAAATTTTTATATTTTATGTGATTTCAATTTTAAGTTTAGCCGATTGTATCGTTTGTTGGGCATGATCTTTTGCTATTCTAGTACAATTTGAATTTAGGTTTGCATGTGACATCAAACTTGCTTAGAATATCTGTATGATTAGAAGCTTCACTATTCTTGACATGCTTTCCACTTAATGTATAATATATGTTGCTAAAAATGGTCTATTTATCTCGTTATGTGCTTATCGTTTGACTATTTGCATAATCTTTTGTGCTATATTTTTTTTAAGCAACATGGCTTTTATGCTTCATTCGATAATAATAGACGTTTTGTGCACCTATAATTAAAACTATATGATTTTAGCTTCCCTTCACCAATATATAATTCGCTTGAATATGAAACTCCTTTGAGTGGGGAATGATCAATTTTTGTTTAAAATGTTAATTGAATCGATATATATTGATTTGAAAAATCAGAAATTATACTAAACTATAAACTTTCATTTATATAAGACTCAATCAACTTATTTAAGAGGATTAAAATTATGCGATTTACCATTTAAACTTGTTTTTTAATTAAATTTTAATAATTTTAACTTTATGTTAATTGTAAATTAATAAAAAAGGTTTATTGTTTAATAGAAAAATTAATTATTATCATTTAAATTAGAATCATGTTTTGATTTTGAAGTACATAATAAATATTGAAAATGAGTAAGTTATCGGGAAAGTTGTTGGGATTTCGAGAAAAAATAATAATTTTAATTATTTATAACTAATAAGTCTTTTCTTCAATAAAAAATAATATTTATATATTTAATATGGAAATTAAAAATAAAACTTTGCAAATTTTTATATTTTATGTGATTTCAATTTTAAGTTTAGCCGATTGTATCGTTTGTTGGGCATGATCTTTTGCTATTCTAGTACAATTTGAATTTAGGTTTGCATGTGACATCAAACTTGCTTAGAATATCTGTATGATTAGAAGCTTCACTATTCTTAACTTGCTTTCCACTTAATGTATAATATATGTTTCTAAAAATTGTCTATTTAACTCGTTATGTGCTTATCGTTTGACTATTTGCAAAATCTTTTGTGCTATATTTCTTTAAGCAACATGGCTTTTATGCTTCATTTGATAATAATAGACCTTTTGTGCACCTTTAATTAAAACTATATGATTTTAGCTTCCCTTCACCAATATATAATTCGCTTGTATATGAAACTCCTTTCAGTTTGAGTGGGGAATGATCAATTTTTGTTTAAAATGTTAATTGAATCGATATATATTGATTTGAAAAATCTGAAATTGTACTAAACTATAAACTTTCATTTATATAAGACTCAATCAACTTACTTAAGAGGATTAAAATTATGCGATTTACCATTTAAACTTGTTTTTTAATTAAATTTTAATAATTTTAACTGTATATTAATTTTAAATTAATAAAAAAGGTTTATTGTTTAATAGAAAAACTAATTATTATCATTTAAATTAGAATCATGTTTTGATTTTGAAGTACATAATAAATATTGAAAATGAGTAAGTTATCGGGAAAGTTGTTGGGATTTCGAGAAAAAATAATAATTTTAATTATTTATAACTAATAAGTCTTTTCTTCAATAAAAAATAATATTTATATATTTAATATGGAAATTAAAAATAAAACTTTGTAAATTTTTATATTTTATGTGATTTCAATTTTAAATTTAGCCGATTGTATCGTTTGTTGGGCATGATCTTTTGCAATTATAGTACAATTTGAATTTAGGTGTGCATGTGACATCACACTTGCTTAGAATATCTGTATGATTAGAAGCTTCACTATTCTTAACTTGCTTTCCACTTAATGTATAATATATGTTTCTAAAAATTGTCTATTTAACTCGTTATGTGCTTATCGTTTGACTATTTGCAAAATCTTTTGTGCTATATTTCTTTAAGCAACATGGCTTTTATGCTTCATTTGATAATAATAGACCTTTTGTGCACCTTTAATTAAAACTATATGATTTTAGCTTCCCTTCACCAATATATAATTCGCTTGAATATGAAACTCCTTTGAGTTTGAGTGGGGAATGATCAATTTTTGTTTAAAATGTTAATTGAATCGATACATATTGATTTGAAAAATCAGAAATTATACTAAACTATAAACTTTCATTTATATAAGACTCAATCAACTTATTTAAGAGGACTAAAATTATACGATTTACCATTTAAACTTGTTTTTTAATTAATTTTTAATAATTTTAACTTTATGTTAATTGTAAATTAATAAAAAAGGTTTATTTTTTAATAGGAAAATTAATTATTATCATTTAAATTAGAATCATGTTTTGATTTTGAAGTACATAATAAATATTGAAAATGAGTAAGTTATCGGTAAAGTTGTTGGGATTTCGAGAAAAAATAATAATTTTAATTATTTATAACTAATAAGTCTTTTCTTCAATAAAAAATAATATTTATATATTTAATATGGATATTAAAAATAAAACTTTGTAAATTTTTATATTTTATGAGATTTTAATTTAAGTTTACCCAACTGTATCGTTTGTTGGGCATGATCTTTTGCTATTATAGTACAATTCTACTTTTAGGTGTGCATGTGACATTAAACTTGCTTAGAATATCTGTATGATTAGAAGCTTCACTATTCTTAACTTGCTTTCCACTTAATGTATAATATATGTTTCTAAAAATTGTCTATTTATCTCGTTATGTGCTTATCGTTTGACTATTTGCATAATCTTTTGTGCTATATTTTTTTAAGCAACATGACATTTATGCTTCATTTGATAATAATAGACTTTTTGTGCCCCTTTAATTAAAACTATATGATTTTAGCTTCCCTTCACCAATATATAATTCGCTTGAATATGAAACTACTTTGAGTTTGACTGGGGAATGATCAATTTTTGTTTAAAATGTTAATTGAATCGATATATATTGATTTGAAAAATCTGAAATTATACTAAACTATAAACTTTCATTTATATAAGACTCAATCAACTTATTTAAGAGGATTAAAATTATGCGATTTACCATTTAAACTTGTTTTTTAATTAAATTTTAATAATTTTAACTTTATATTAATTTTAAATTAATAAAAAAGGTTTATTGTTTAATAGAAAAACTAATTATTATCATTTAAATTAGAATCATGTTTTGATTTTGAAGTACATAATAAATATTGAAAATGAGTAAGTTATCGGGAAAGTTGTTGGGATTTCGAGAAAAAATAATAATTTTAATTATTTATAACTAATAAGTCTTTTCTTCAATAAAAAATAATATTTATATATTTAATATGGAAATTAAAAATAAAACTTTGTAAATTTTTATATTTTATGTGATTTCAATTTCAAGTTTAGCCGATTGTATCGTTTGTTGGGCATGATCTTTTGCTATTATAGTAAAATTTGAATTTAGGTGTGCATGTGACATCACACTTGCTTAGAATATCTGTATGATTAGAAGCTTCACTATTCTTAACTTGCTTTCCACTTAATGTATAATATATGTTTCTAAAAATTGTCTATTTAACTCGTTATGTGCTTATCGTTTGACTATTTGCAAAATCTTTTGTGCTATATTTCTTTAAGCAACATGGCTTTTATGCTTCATTTGATAATAATAGACCTTTTGTGCACCTTTAATTAAAACTATATGATTTTAGCTTCCCTTCACCAATATATAATTCGCTTGAATATGAAACTCCTTTGAGTGGGGAATGATCAATTTTGTTTAAAATGTTAATTGAATCGATACATATTGATTTGAAAAATCAGAAATTATACTAAACTATAAACTTTCATTTATATAAGACTCAATCAACTTATTTAAGAGGACTAAAATTATATGATTTACCATTTAAACTTGTTTTTTATTTAATTTTTAATAATTTTAACTTTATGTTAATTGTAAATTAATAAAAAAGGTTTATTTTTTAATAGGAAAATTAATTATTATCATTTAAATTAGAATCATGTTTTGATTTTGAAGTACATAATAAATATTGAAAATGAGTAAGTAATCGGGAAAGTGGTTGGGATTTCGAGAAAAAATAATAATTTTAATTATTTATAACTAATAAGTCTTTTCTTCAATAAAAAATAATATTTATATATTTAATATGGAATTTAAAAATAAAGTTTGGTAAATTTTTATATTTTATGAGATTTTAATTTAAGTTTACCCGACTGTATCGTTTGTTGGGCATGATCTTCTGCTATTCTAGTACAATTTGAATTTTAGGTGTGCATGTGACATCACACTTGCTTAGAGTATTTGTATAATTAGAAGCTTCACTATTCTTAACTTGCTTTCCACTTAATGTATAATATATGTTTCTAAAAATTGTCTATTTAACTCGTTATGTGCTTATCGTTTGACTATTTGCATAATCTTTTGTGCTATATTTTTTTAAGCAACATGGCTTTTATGCTTCATTTGATAATAATAGACCTTTTGTGCACCTTTAATTAAAACTATATGATTTTAGCTTCCCTTCACCAATATATAATTCGCTTGAATATGAAACTCCTTTGAGTTTGAGTGGGGAATGATCAATTTTTGTTTAAAATGTTAATTGAATCGATATATATTGATTTGAAAAATCAGAAATTATACTAAACTATAAACTTTCATTTATATAAGACTCAATCAACTTATTTAAGAGGATTAAAATTATGCGATTTACCATTTAAACTTGTTTTTTAATTAAATTTTAATAATTTTAACTTTATGTTAATTGTAAATTAATAAAAAAGGTTTATTGTTTAATAGAAAAATTAATTATTATCATTTAAATTATAATCATGTTTTGATTTTGAAGTACATAATAAATATTGAAAATGAGTAAGTTATCGGGAAAGTTGTTGGGATTTCGAGAAAAAATAATAATTTTAATTTTTTATAACTAATAAGTTTTTTCTTCAATAAAAAATAATATATATATATTTAATATGGAAATTAAAAATAAAACTTTGTAAATTTTTATATTTTATGAGATTTCAATTTTAAGTTTACCCGATTGTATCGTTTGTTGGGCATGATCTTCTACTATTCTAGTACAATTTGAATTTTAGGTGTGCATGTGACATCAAACTTGCTTAGAATATCTGTATAATTAGAAGCTTCACTATTCTTAACTTGCTTTCCACTTAATGTATAATATATGTTTCTAAAAATTGTCTATTTATCTCGTTATGTGCTTATCGTTTGACTATTTGCATAATCTTTTGTGCTATATTTCTTTAAGCAACATGGCTTTTATGCTTCATTTGATAATAATAGACCTTTTGTGCACCTTTAATTAAAACTATATGATTTTAGCTTCCCTTCACCAATATATAATTCGCTTGAATATGAAACTCCTTTGAGAGGGGAATGATCAATTTTTGTTTAAAATGTTAATTGAATCGATATATATTGATTTGAAAAATCTGAAATTATACTAAACTATAAACTTTCATTTATATAAGACTCAATCAACTTATTTAAGAGGATTAAAATTATGCGATTTACCATTTAAACTTATTTTTTAATTAAATTTTAATAATTTTAACTTTATGTTAATTGTAAATTAATAAAAAAGGTTTATTGTTTAATAGAAAAATTAATTATTATCATTTAAATTAGAATCATGTTTTGATTTTAAAGTAAATAATAAATATTTAAAATGACTAAGTTATTGGGAAAATTGTTGAGATTTCGAGAACAAAATAATTTTAATTTTTTATAACTAATAAGTCTTTTCTTCAATAAAAAATAATATTTATATATAATATGGAAATTAAAAATAAAACTTTGTAAATTTTTATATTTTATGTGATTTCAATTTAAGTTTACCCGATTGTATCGTTTGTTGGGCATGATCTTCTGCTATTCTAGTACAATTTGAATTTTAGGTGTGCATGTGACATCAAACTTGCTTAGAATATCTGTATAATTAGAAGCTTCACTATTCTTAACTTGCTTTCCACTTAATGTATAATATATGTTTCTAAAAATTGTCTATTTATCTCGTTATGTGCTTATCGTTTGACTATTTGCATAATCTTTTGTGCTATATTTTTTTAAGCAACATGGCTTTTATGCTTCATTTGATAATAATAGACCTTTTGTGCACCTTTAATTAAAACTATATGATTTTAGCTTCCCTTCACCAATATATAATTCGCTTGAATATGAAACTCCTTTGAGTTTGAGTGGGGAATGATCAATTTTTGTTTAAAATTTTAATTGAATCGATATATATTGATTTGAAAAATCTGAAATTATACTAAACTATAAACTTTCATTTATATAAGACTCAATCAACTTATTTAAGAGGATTAAAATTATGCGATTTACCATTTAAACTTGTTTTTTAATTAAATTTTAATAATTTTAACTTTATGTTAATTGTAAATTAATAAAAAAGGTTTATTATTTAATAGGAAAATTAATTATTATCATTTAAATTAGAATCATGTTTTGATTTTGAAGTACATAATAAATATTGAAAATGAATAAGTTATCGGGAAAGTTGTTGGGATTTCGAGAAAAAATAATAAATTTAATTTTTTATAACTAATAAGTCTTTTCTTCAATAAAAAAAATATTTATATATAATATGGAAATTAAAAATAAAACTTTGAAAATTTTTATATTTTATGTGATTTCAATTTAAGTTTACCCGATTGTATCGTTTGTTGGGCATGATCTTCTGCTATTCTAGTACAATTTGAATTTTAGGTGTGCATGTGACATCAAACTTGCTTAGAATATCTGTATAATTAGAAGCTTCACTATTCTTAACTTGCTTTCCACTTAATGTATAATATATGTTTCTAAAAATTGTCTATTTATCTCGTTATGTGCTTATCGTTTGACTATTTGCATAATCTTTTGTGCTATATTTTTTTAAGCAACATGGCTTTTATGCTTCATTTGATAATAATAGACCTTTTGTGCACCTTTAATTAAAACTATATGATTTTAGCTTCCCTTCACCAATATATAATTCGCTTGAATATGAAACTCCTTTGAGTGGGGAATGATCAATTTTTGTTTAAAATGTTAATTGAATCGATATATATTGATTTGAAAAATCAGAAATTATACTAAACTATAAACTTTCATTTATATAAGACTCAATCAACTTATTTAAGAGGATTAAAATTATGCGATTTACCATTTAAACTTGTTTTTTAATTAAATTTTAATAATTTTAACTTTATGTTAATTGTAAATTAATAAAAAAGGTTTATTGTTTAATAGAAAAATTAATTATTATCATTTAAATTAGAATCATGTTTTGATTTTAAAGTACATAATAAATATTGAAAATGAGTAAGTTATCGGGAAAGTTGTTGAGATTTCGAGAAAAAATAATAATTTTAATTATTTATAACTAATAAGTCTTTTCTTCAATAAAAAATAATATTTATATATTTAATATGGAAATTAAAAAAAAAGTTTGGTAAATTTTTATATTTTATGAGATTTTAATTTAAGTTTACCCGACTGTATCGTTTGTTGGGCATGATCTTTTGCTATTCTAGAACAATTTGAATTTGGGTTTGCATGTGACATCAAACTTGCTTAGAATATCTGTATAATTAGAAGCTTCACTATTCTTAACTTGCTTTCCACTTAATGTATAATATATGTTTCTAAAAATTGTCTATTTATCTCGTTATGTGCTTATCGTTTGACTATTTGCATAATCTTTTGTGCTATATTTTTTTAAGCAACATGGCTTTTATGCTTCATTTGATAATAATAGACCTTTTGTGCACCTTTAATTAAAACTATATGATTTTAGCTTCCCTTCACCAATATATAATTCGCTTGAATATGAAACTCCTTTGAGTTTGAGTGGGGAATGATCAATTTTTGTTTAAAATGTTAATTGAATCGATATATATTGATTTGAAAAATCAGAAATTATACTAAACTATAAACTTTCATTTATATAAGACTCAATCAACTTATTTAAGAGGATTAAAATTATGCGATTTACCATTTAAACTTGTTTTTTAATTAAATTTTAATAATTTTAACTTTATGTTAATTGTAAATTAATAAAAAAGGTTTATTGTTTAATAGAAAAATTAATTATTATCATTTAAATTAGAATCATGTTTTGATTTTGAAGTACATAATAAATATTGAAAATGAATAAGTTATCGGGAAAGTTGTTGGGATTTCGAGAAAAAATAATAAATTTAATTTTTTATAACTAATAAGTCTTTTCTTCAATAAAAAATAATATTTATATATAATATGGAAATTAAAAATAAAACTTTGAAAATTTTTATATTTTATGTGATTTCAATTTAAGTTTACCCGATTGTATCGTTTGTTGGGCATGATCTTCTGCTATTCTAGTACAATTTGAATTTTAGGTGTGCATGTGACATCAAACTTGCTTAGAATATCTGTATAATTAGAAGCTTCACTATTCTTAACTTGCTTTCCACTTAATGTATAATATATGTTTCTAAAAATTGTCTATTTATCTCGTTATGTGCTTATCGTTTGACTATTTGCATAATCTTTTGTGCTATATTTTTTTAAGCAACATGGCTTTTATGCTTCATTTGATAATAATAGACCTTTTGTGCACCTTTAATTAAAACTATATGATTTTAGCTTCCCTTCACCAATATATAATTCGCTTGAATATGAAACTCCTTTGAGTTTGAGTGGGGAATGATCAATTTTTGTTTAAAATGTTAATTGAATCGATATATATTGATTTGAAAAATCAGAAATTATACTAAACTATAAACTTTCATTTATATAAGACTCAATCAACTTATTTAAGAGGATTAAAATTATGCGATTTACCATTTAAACTTGTTTTTTAATTAAATTTTAATAATTTTAACTTTATGTTAATTGTAAATTAATAAAAAAGGTTTATTGTTTAATAGAAAAATTAATTATTATCATTTAAATTAGAATCATGTTTTGATTTTGAAGTACATAATAAATATTGAAAATGAGTAAGTTATCGGGAAAGTTGTTGGGATTTCGAGAAAAAATAATAATTTTAATTTTTTATAACTAATAAGTCTTTTCTTCAATAAAAAATAAAATATTTATATATAATATGGAAATTAAAAATAAAACTTTGTAAATTTTTATATTTTATGTGATTTCAATTTAAGTTTACCCGATTGTATCGTTTGTTGGGCATGATCTTCTACTATTCTAGTACAATTTGAATTTTAGGTGTGCATGTGACATCAAACTTGCTTAGAATATCTGTATAATTAGAAGCTTCACTATTCTTAACTTGCTTTCCACTTAATGTATAATATATGTTTCTAAAAATTGTCTATTTATCTCGTTATGTGCTTATCGTTTGACTATTTGCATAATCTTTTGTGCTATATTTTTTTAAGCAACATGGCTTTTATGCTTCATTTGATTATAATAGACCTTTTGTACACCGTTAATTAACACTATATGATTTTAGCTTCCCTTCACCAAAATATAATTCGCTTGAATATGAAACTCCTTTGAGTTTGAGTGGGGAATGATCAATTTTTGTTTAAAATTTTAATTGAATCGATATATATTGATTTGAAAAATCTGAAATTATACTAAACTATAAACTTTCATTTATATAAGACTCAATCAACTTATTTAAGAGGATTAAAATTATGCGATTTACCATTTGAACTTGTTTTTTAATTAAATTTTAATAATTTTAACTTTATGTTAATTGTAAATTAATAAAAAAGGTTTATTGTTTAATAGAAAAATGAATTATTATCATTTAAATTATAATCATGTTTTGATTTTGAAGTACATAATAAATATTGAAAATGAATAAGTTATCGGGAAAGTTGTTGGGATTTCGAGAAAAAATAATAATTTTAATTTTTTATAACTAATAAGTCTTTTCTTCAATAAAAAATAATATTTATATATAATATGGAAATTAAAAATAAAACTTTGAAAATTTTTATATTTTATGTGATTTCAATTTAAGTTTACCCGATTGTATCGTTTGTTGGGCATGATCTTCTGCTATTCTAGTACAATTTGAATTTTAGGTGTGCATGTGACATCAAACTTGCTTAGAATATCTGTATAATTAGAAGCTTCACTATTCTTAACTTGCTTTCCACTTAATGTATAATATATGTTTCTAAAAAGTGTCTATTTATCTCGTTATGTGCTTATCGTTTGACTATTTGCATAATCTTTTGTGCTATATTTTTTTAAGCACCATGGCTTTTATGCTTCATTTGATAATACTAGACCTTTTGCGCCTCTTTAATTAAAACTATATGATTTTAGCTTTCCTTCACCAATATATAATTCGCTTGAATATGAAACTCCTTTGAGTGGGGAATGATCAATTTTTGTTTAAAATGTTAATTGAATCGATATATATTGATTTGCAAAATCAGAAATTATACTAAACTATAAACTTTCATTTATATAAGACTCAATCAACTTATTTAAGAGGATTAAAATTATGCGATTTACCATTTAAACTTGTTTTTTATTTAAATTTTAATAATTTTAACTATATGTTAATTGTAAATTAATAAAAAAGGTTTATTGTTTAATAGAAAAATTAATTATTATCATTTAAATTAGAATCATGTTTTGATTTTAAAGTACATAATAAATATTGAAAATGAGTAAGTTATCGGGAAAGTTGTTGAGATTTCGAGAAAAAATAATAATTTTAATTTTTTATAACTAATAAGTCTTTTCTTCAATAAAAAATAATATTTATATATAATATGGAAATTAAAAATAAAACTTTGAAAATTTTTATATTTTATGTGATTTCAATTTAAGTTTACCCGATTGTATCGTTTGTTGGGCATGATCTTCTGCTATTCTAGTACAATTTGAATTTTAGGTGTGCATGTGACATCAAACTTGCTTAGAATATCTGTATAATTAGAAGCTTCACTATTCTTAACTTGCTTTCCACTTAATGTATAATATATGTTTCTAAAAATTGTCTATTTATCTCGTTATGTGCTTATCGTTTGACTATTTGCATAATCTTTTGTGCTATATTTTTTTAAGCAACATGGCTTTTATGCTTCATTTGATAATAATAGACCTTTTGTGCACCTTTAATTAAAACTATATGATTTTAGCTTCCCTTCACCAATATATAATTCGCTTGAATATGAAACTCCTTTGAGTTTGAGTGGGGAATGATCAATTTTTGTTTAAAATGTTAATTGAATCGATATATATTGATTTGAAAAATCAGAAATTATACTAAACTATAAACTTTCATTTATATAAGACTCAATCAACTTATTTAAGAGGATTAAAATTATGCGATTTACCATTTAAACTTGTTTTTTAATTAAATTTTAATAATTTTAACTTTATGTTAATTGTAAATTAATAAAAAAGGTTTATTGTTTAATAGAAAAATTAATTATTATCATTTAAATTAGAATCATGTTTTGATTTTGAAGTACATAATAAATATTGAAAATGAGTAAGTTATCGGGAAAGTTGTTGGGATTTCGAGAAAAAATAATAATTTTAATTTTTTATAACTAATAAGTCTTTTCTTCAATAAAAAATAATATTTATATATAATATGGAAATTAAAAATAAAACTTTGAAAATTTTTATATTTTATGTGATTTCAATTTAAGTTTACCCGATTGTATCGTTTGTTGGGCATGATCTTCTGCTATTCTAGTACAATTTGAATTTTAGGTGTGCATGTGACATCAAACTTGCTTAGAATATCTGTATAATTAGAAGCTTCACTATTCTTAACTTGCTTTCCACTTAATGTATAATATATGTTTCTAAAAATTGTCTATTTATCTCGTTATGTGCTTATCGTTTGACTATTTGCATAATCTTTTGTGCTATATTTTTTTAAGCAACATGGCTTTTATGCTTCATTTGATAATAATAGACCTTTTGTGCACCTTTAATTAAAACTATATGATTTTAGCTTCCCTTCACCAATATATAATTCGCTTGAATATGAAACTCCTTTGAGTGGGGAATGATCAATTTTTGTTTAAAATGTTAATTGAATCGATATATATTGATTTGAAAAATCAGAAATTATACTAAACTATAAACTTTCATTTATATAAGACTCAATCAACTTATTTAAGAGGATTAAAATTATGCGATTTACCATTTAAACTTGTTTTTTAATTAAATTTTAATAATTTTGACTTTATGTTGATTGTAAATTAATAAATAAGGTTTATTGTTTTATAAAAAAATTACATATTATCATTTAAATTTGAATCATGTTTTGATTTTGAAGTAAATAATAAATATTGAAAAGGAGTTAGTTATCGTGAAAGTTGTTAATATTTCGAAAACAAAAAGTAATTTTAATTTTTTATAACTAATAAGTCTTTTCTTCAATAAAAAATAATATTTATATATAATATGGAAATTAAAAATAAAACTTTGAAAATTTTTATATTTTATGTGATTTCAATTTAAGTTTACCCGATTGTATCGTTTGTTGGGCATGATCTTCTGCTATTCTAGTACAATTTGAATTTTAGGTGTGCATGTGACATCAAACTTGCTTAGAATATCTGTATAATTAGAAGCTTCACTATTCTTAACTTGCTTTCCACTTAATGTATAATATATGTTTCTAAAAAGTGTCTATTTATCTCGTTATGTGCTTATCGTTTGACTATTTGCATAATCTTTTGTGCTATATTTTTTAAGCAACATGGCTTTTATGCTTCATTTGATAATAATAGACCTTTTGTGCACCTTTAATTAAAACTATATGATTTTAGCTTCCCTTCACCAATATATAATTCGCTTGAATATGAAACTCCTTTGAGTTTGAGTGGGGAATGATCAATTTTTGTTTAAAATGTTAATTGAATCGATATATATTGATTTGAAAAATCAGAAATTATACTAAACTATAAACTTTCATTTATATAAGACTCAATCAACTTATTTAAGAGGATTAAAATTATGCGATTTACCATTTAAACTTGTTTTTTAATTAAATTTTAATAATTTTAACTTTATGTTAATTGTAAATTAATAAAAAAGGTTTATTGTTTAATAGAAAAATTAATTATTATCATTTAAATTATAATCATGTTTTGATTTTGAAGTACATAATAAATATTGAAAATGAGTAAGTTATCGGGAAAGTTGTTGAGATTTCGAGAAAAAATAATAATTTTAATTTTTTATAACTAATAAGTTTTTTCTTCAATAAAAAATAAAATATATATATTTAATATTGAAATTAAAAATAAAACTTTGTAAATTTTTATATTTTATGAGATTTCAATTTCAAGTTTACCCGATTGTATCGTTTGTTGGGCATGATCTTCTACTATTCTAGTACAATTTGAATTTTAGGTGTGCATGTGACATCAAACTTGCTTAGAATATCTGTATAATTAGAAGCTTCACTATTCTTAACTTGCTTTCCACTTAATGTATAATATATGTTTCTAAAAATTGTCTATTTATCTCGTTATGTGCTTATCGTTTGACTATTTGCATAATCTTTTGTGCTATATTTTTTTAAGCAACATGGCTTTTATGCTTCATTTGATAATAATAGACCTTTTGTGCACCTTTAATTAAAACTATATGATTTTAGCTTCCCTTCACCAATATATAATTCGCTTGAATATGAAACTCCTTTGAGTTTGAGTGGGGAATGATCAATTTTTGTTTAAAATGTTAATTGAATCGATATATATTGATTTGAAAAATCAGAAATTATACTAAACTATAAACTTTCATTTATATAAGACTCAATCAACTTATTTAAGAGGATTAAAATTATGCGATTTACCATTTAAACTTGTTTTTTAATTAAATTTTAATAATTTTAACTTTATGTTAATTGTAAATTAATAAAAAAGGTTTATTGTTTAATAGAAAAATTAATTATTATCATTTAAATTATAATCATGTTTTGATTTTGAAGTACATAATAAATATTGAAAATGAGTAATTTATCGGAAAGTTGTTGAGATTTCGAGAAAAAATAATAATTTTAATTTTTTATAACTAATATGCTTTTTCTTCAATAAAACATAATATTTATATTTTTAATATGGAAATTAAAAATAAAACTTTGTAAATTTTTATATTTTATGAGATTTCAATTTAAGTTTACCCGATTGTATCGTTTGTTGGGCATGATCTTTTGCTATTCTAGTACAATTTGAATTTAAGGTGTGCATGTGACATCAAACTTGCTTAGAATATCTGTATAATTAGAAGCTTCACTATTCTTAACTTGCTTTCCACTTAATGTATAATATATGTTTCTAAAAATTGTCTATTTATCTCGTTATGTGCTTATCGTTTGACTATTTGCATAATCTTTTGTGCTATATTTTTTTAAGCAACATGGCTTTTATGCTTCATTTGATAATAATAGACCTTTTGTGCACCTTTAATTAAAACTATATGATTTTAGCTTCCCTTCACCAATATATAATTCGCTTGAATATGAAACTCCTTTGAGTTTGAGTGGGGAATGATCAATTTTTGTTTAAAATGTTAATTGAATCGATATATATTGATTTGAAAAATCAGAAATTATACTAAACTATAAACTTTCATTTATATAAGACTCAATCAACTTATTTAAGAGGATTAAAATTATGCGATTTACCATTTAAACTTGTTTTTTAATTAAATTTTAATAATTTTAACTTTATGTTAATTGTAAATTAATAAAAAAGGTTTATTGTTTAATAGAAAAATTAATTATTATCATTTAAATTATAATCATGTTTTGATTTTGAAGTACATAATAAATATTGAAAATGAGTAATTTATCGGAAAGTTGTTGAGATTTCGAGAAAAAATAATAATTTTAATTTTTTATAACTAATATGCTTTTTCTTCAATAAAACATAATATTTATATTTTTAATATGGAAATTAAAAATAAAACTTTGTAAATTTTTATATTTTATGAGATTTCAATTTAAGTTTACCCGATTGTATCGTTTGTTGGGCATGATCTTTTGCTATTCTAGTACAATTTGAATTTAAGGTGTGCATGTGACATCAAACTTGCTTAGAATATCTGTATAATTAGAAGCTTCACTATTCTTAACTTGCTTTCCACTTAATGTATAATATATGTTTCTAAAAATTGTCTATTTATCTCGTTATGTGCTTATCGTTTGACTATTTGCATAATCTTTTGTGCTATATTTTTTTAAGCAACATGGCTTTTATGCTTCATTTGATAATAATAGACCTTTTGTGCACCTTTAATTAAAACTATATGATTTTAGCTTCCTTTCACCAAAATATAATTCGCTTGAATATGAAACTCCTTTGAGTTTGAGTGGGGAATGATCAATTTTTGTTTAAAATGTTAATTGAATCGATATATATTGATTTGAAAAATCAGAAATTATACTAAACTATAAACTTTCATTTATATAAGACTCAATCAACTTATTTAAGAGGATTAAAATTATGCGATTTACCATTTAAACTTGTTTTTTAATTAAATTTTAATAATTTTAACTTTATGTTAATTGTAAATTAATAAAAAAGGTTTATTGTTTAATAGAAAAATTAATTATTATCATTTAAATTATAATCATGTTTTGATTTTGAAGTACATAATAAATATTGAAAATGAGTAAGTTATCGGGAAAGTTGTTGAGATTTCGAGAAAAAATAATAATTTTAATTTTTTATAACTAATAAGTTTTTTCTTCAATAAAACATAATATTTATATTTTTAATATGGAAATTAAAAATAAAACTTTGTAAATTTTTATATTTTATGAGATTTCAATTTAAGTTTACCCGATTGTATCGTTTGTTGGGCATGATCTTTTGCTATTCTAGTACAATTTGAATTTAAGGTGTGCATGTGACATCAAACTTGCTTAGAATATCTGTATAATTAGAAGCTTCACTATTCTTAACTTGCTTTCCACTTAATGTATAATATATGTTTCTAAAAATTGTCTATTTATCTCGTTATGTGCTTATCGTTTGACTATTTGCATAATCTTTTGTGCTAAATTTTTTTAAGCAACATGGCTTTTATGCTTCATTTGATAATAATAGACGTTTTGTGCACCTTTAATTTAAATTATATGATTTTAGCTTCACTTCACCAATATATAATTCGCTTGAATATGAAACTCCTTTGAGTTTGAGTGGGGAATGATCAATATTTGTTTAAAATGTTAATTGAATCGATATATATTGATTTGAAAAATCAGAAATTATACTAAACTATAAACTTTCATTTATATAAGACTCAATCAACTTATTTAAGAGGATTAAAATTATGCGATTTACCATTTAAACTTGTTTTTTAATTAAATTTTAATAATTTTAACTTTATGTTAATTGTAAATTAATAAAAAAGGTTTATTGTTTAATAGAAAAATTAATTATTATCATTTAAATTATAATCATGTTTTGATTTTGAAGTACATAATAAATATTGAAAATGAGTAAGTTATCGGGAAAGTTGTTGAGATTTCGAGAAAAAAAAAATAATTTTAATTTTTTATAACTAATAAGTTTTTTCTTCAATAAAAAATAATATATATATATTTAATATGGAAATTAAAAATAAAACTTTGTAAATTTTTATATTTTATGAGATTTCAATTTAAGTTTACCCGATTGTATCGTTTGTTGGGCATGATCTTTTGCTATTCTAGTACAATTTGAATTTAAGGTGTGCATGTGACATCAAACTTGCTTAGAATATCTGTATAATTAGAAGCTTCACTATTCTTAACTTGCTTTCCACTTAATGTATAATATATGTTTCTAAAAATTGTCTATTTATCTCGTTATGTGCTTATCGTTTGACTATTTGCATAATCTTTTGTGCTATATTTTTTAAGCAACATGGCTTTTATGCTTCATTTGATAATACTAGACCTTTTGTGCACCTTTAATTAAAACTATATGATTTTAGCTTCCCTTCACCAATATATAATTCGCTTGAATATGAAACTCCTTTGAGTGGGGAATGATCAATTTTTGTTTAAAATGTTAATTGAATCGATATATATTGATTTGAAAAATCAGAAATTATACTAAACTATAAACTTTCATTTATATAAGACTCAATCAACTTATTTAAGAGGATTAAAATTATGCGATTTACCATTTAAACTTGTTTTTTAATTAAATTTTAATAATTTTAACTTTATGTTAATTGTAAATTAATAAAAAAAGTTTATTGTTTAATAGAAAAATTAATTATTATCATTTAAATTATAATCATGTTTTGATTTTGAAGTACATAATAAATAATGAAAATGAGTAAGTTATCGGGAAAGTTGTTGAGATTTCGAGAATAAATCATAATTTTAATTTTTTATAACTAATAAGTTTTTTCTTCAATAAAAATAATTTTTATATATTTAATATCGAAATTAAAAATAAAACTTTGTAAATTTTTATATTTTATGAGATTTCAATTTAAGTTTACCCGATTGTATCGTTTGTTGGGCATGATCTTTTGCTATTCTAGTACAATTTGAATTTAAGGTGTGCATGTGACATCAAACTTGCTTAGAATATCTGTATAATTAGAAGCTTCACTATTCTTAACTTGCTTTCCACTTAATGTATAATATATGTTTCTAAAAATTGTCTATTTATCTCGTTATGTGCTTATCGTTTGACTATTTGCATAATCTTTTGTGCTATATTTTTTTAAGCAACATGGCTTTTATGCTTCATTTGATAATTATACACCTTTTGTGCACCTTTAATTAAAACTATATGATTTTAGCTTCCCTTCACCAATATATAATTCGCTTGAATATGAAACTCCTTTGAGTTTGAGTGGGGAATGATCAATTTTTGTTTAAAATGTTAATTGAATCGATATATATTGATTTGAAAAATCAGAAATTATACTAAACTATAAACTTTCATTTATATAAGACTCAATCAACTTATTTAAGAGGATTAAAATTATGCGATTTACCATTTAAACTTGTTTTTTAATTAAATTTTAATAATTTTAACTTTATGTTAATTGTAAATTAAAAAAGAAGGTTTATTGTTTAATAGAAAAATTAATGATTATCATTTAAATTATAATCATGTTTTGATTTTGAAGTACATAATAAATATTGAAAATGAGTAATTTATCAGGAAAGTTGTTGAGATTTCGAGAAAAAATAATAATTTTAATTTTTTATAACTAATATGCTTTTTCTTCAATAAAACATAATATTTATATTTTTAATATGGAAATTAAAAATAAAACTTTGTAAATTTTTATATTTTATGAGATTTGAATTTAAGTTTACCCAATTGTATCGTTTGTTGGGCATGATCTTTTGCTATTCTAGTACAATTTGAATTTAAGGTGTGCATGTGACATCAAACTTGCTTAGAATATCTGTATAATTAGAAGCTTCACTATTCTTAACTTGCTTTCCACTTAATGTATAATATATGTTTCTAAAAATTGTCTATTTATCTCGTTATGTGCTTATCGTTTGACTATTTGCATAATCTTTTGTGCTATATTTTTTAAAGCAACATGGCTTTTATGCTTCATTTGATAATACTAGACCTTTTGTGCCCCTTTAATTAAAACTATATGATTTTAGCTTCCCTTCACCAATATATAATTCGCTTGAATATGAAACTCCTTTGAGTGGGGAATGATCAATTTTTGTTTAAAATGTTAATTGAATCGATATATATTGATTTGAAAAATCAGAAATTATACTAAACTATAAACTTTCATTTATATAAGACTCAATCAACTTATTTAAGAGGATTAAAATTATGCGATTTACCATTTAAACTTGTTTTTTAATTAAATTTTAATAATTTTAACTTTATGTTAATTGTAAATTAATAAAAAAGGTTTATTGTTTAATAGAAAAATTAATTATTATCATTTAAATTATAATCATGTTTTGATTTTGAAGTACATAATAAATATTGAAAATGAGTAAGTTATCAGGAAAGTTGTTGAGATTTTGAGAAAAAATAATAATTTTAATTTTTTATAACTAATAAGTTTTTTCCTCAATAAAACATAATATTTATATTTTTAATATGGAAATTAAAAATAAAACTTTGTAAATTTTTATATTTTATGAGATTTGAATTTAAGTTTACCCAATTGTATCGTTTGTTGGGCATGATCTTTTGCTATTCTAGTACAATTTGAATTTAAGGTGTGCATGTGACATCAAACTTGCTTAGAATATCTGTATAATTAGAAGCTTCACTATTCTTAACTTGCTTTCCACTTAATGTATAATATATGTTTCTAAAAATTGTCTATTTATCTCGTTATGTGCTTATCGTTTGACTATTTGCATAATCTTTTGTGCTATATTTTTTAAAGCAACATGGCTTTTATGCTTCATTTGATAATACTAGACCTTTTGTGCCCCTTTAATTAAAACTATATGATTTTAGCTTCCCTTCACCAATATATAATTCGCTTGAATATGAAACTCCTTTGAGTGGGGAATGATCAATTTTTGTTTAAAATGTTAATTGAATCGATATATATTGATTTGAAAAATCAGAAATTATACTAAACTATAAACTTTCATTTATATAAGACTCAATCAACTTATTTAAGAGGATTAAAATTATGCGATTTACCATTTAAACTTGTTTTTTAATTAAATTTTAATAATTTTAACTTTATGTTAATTGTAAATTAAAAACGAAGGTTTATTGTTTAATAGAAAAATTAATGATTATCATTTAAATTATAATCATGTTTTGATTTTGAAGTACATAATAAATATTGAAAATGAGTAATTTATCAGGAAAGTTGTTGAGATTTCGAGAAAAAATAATAATTTTAATTTTTTATAACTAATATGCTTTTTCTTCAATAAAACATAATATTTATATTTTTAATATGGAAATTAAAAATAAAACTTTGTAAATTTTTATATTTTATGAGATTTGAATTTAAGTTTACCCAATTGTATCGTTTGTTGGGCATGATCTTTTGCTATTCTAGTACAATTTGAATTTAAGGTGTGCATGTGACATCAAACTTGCTTAGAATATCTGTATAATTAGAAGCTTCACTATTCTTAACTTGCTTTCCACTTAATGTATAATATATGTTTCTAAAAATTGTCTATTTATCTCGTTATGTGCTTATCGTTTGACTATTTGCATAATCTTTTGTGCTATATTTTTTAAAGCAACATGGCTTTTATGCTTCATTTGATAATACTAGACCTTTTGTGCCCCTTTAATTAAAACTATATGATTTTAGCTTCCCTTCACCAATATATAATTCGCTTGAATATGAAACTCCTTTGAGTGGGGAATGATCAATTTTTGTTTAAAATGTTAATTGAATCGATATATATTGATTTGAAAAATCAGAAATTATACTAAACTATAAACTTTCATTTATATAAGACTCAATCAACTTATTTAAGAGGATTAAAATTATGCGATTTACCATTTAAACTTGTTTTTTAATTAAATTTTAATAATTTTAACTTTATGTTAATTGTAAATTAATAAAAAAGGTTTATTGTTTAATAGAAAAATTAATTATTATCATTTAAATTATAATCATGTTTTGATTTTGAAGTACATAATAAATATTGAAAATGAGTAAGTTATCGAGAAAGTTGTTGAGATTTCGAGAAAAAAAATAATTTTAATTTTTTATAACTAATAAGTTTTTTCTTCAATAAAAAATAATATATATATATTTAATATGGAAATTAAAAATAAAACTTTGTAAATTTTTATATTTTATGAGATTTCAATTTAAGTTTACCCGATTGTATCGTTTGTTGGGCATGATCTTTTGCTATTCTAGTACAATTTGAATTTAAGGTGTGCATGTGACATCAAACTTGCTTAGAATATCTGTATAATTAGAAGCTTCACTATTCTTAACTTGCTTTCCACTTAATGTATAATATATGTTTCTAAAAATTGTCTATTTATCTCGTTATGTGCTTATCGTTTGACTATTTGCATAATCTTTTGTGCTATATTTTTTTAAGCAACATGGCTTTTATGCTTCATTTGATAATAATAGACGTTTTGTGCACCTTTAATTAAAACTATATGAATTTTGCATCCCTTCACCAATATATAATTCGCTTGAATATGAAACTCCTTTGAGTGGGGAATGATCAATTTTTGTTTAAAATGTTAATTGAATCGATATATATTGATTTGAAAAATCAGAAATTATACTAAACTATAAACTTTCATTTATATAAGACTCAATCAACTTATTTAAGAGGATTAAAATTATGCGATTTACCATTTAAACTTGTTTTTTAATTAAATTTTAATAATTTTAACTTTATGTTAATTGTAAATTAATAAAAAAGGTTTATTGTTTAATAGAAAAATTAATTATTATCATTTAAATTATAATCATGTTTTGATTTTGAAGTACATAATAAATATTGAAAATGAGTAATTTATCGGCAAAGTTGTTGAGATTTCGAGAAAAAATAATAATTTTAATTTTTTATAACTAATATGCTTTTTCTTCAATAAAACATAATATTTATATTTTTAATATGGAAATTAAAAATAAAACTTTGTAAATTTTTATATTTTATGAGATTTGAATTTAAGTTTACCCAATTGTATCGTTTGTTGGGCATGATCTTTTGCTATTCTAGTACAATTTGAATTTAAGGTGTGCATGTGACATCAAACTTGCTTAGAATATCTGTATAATTAGAAGCTTCACTATTCTTAACTTGCTTTCCACTTAATGTATAATATATGTTTCTAAAAATTGTCTATTTATCTCGTTATGTGCTTATCGTTTGACTATTTGCATAATCTTTTGTGCTATATTTTTTAAAGCAACATGGCTTTTATGCTTCATTTGATAATACTAGACCTTTTGTGCCCCTTTAATTAAAACTATATGATTTTAGCTTCCCTTCACCAATATATAATTCGCTTGAATATGAAACTCCTTTGAGTGGGGAATGATCAATTTTTGTTTAAAATGTTAATTGAATCGATATATATTGATTTGAAAAATCAGAAATTATACTAAACTATAAACTTTCATTTATATAAGACTCAATCAACTTATTTAAGAGGATTAAAATTATGCGATTTACCATTTAAACTTGTTTTTTAATTAAATTTTAATAATTTTAACTTTATGTTAATTGTAAATTAATAAAAAAGGTTTATTGTTTAATAGAAAAATTAATTATTATCATTTAAATTATAATCATGTTTTGATTTTGAAGTACATAATAAATATTGAAAATGAGTAATTTATCGGGAAAGTTGTTGAGATTTCGAGAAAAAATAATAATTTTAATTTTTTATAACTAATAAGTTTTTTCTTCAATAAAAAATAATTTTTGTATATTTAATTTGGAAATTAAAAATAAAACTTTGTAAATTTTTATATTTTATGAGATTTCAATTTAAGTTTACCCGATTGTATCGTTTGTTGGGCATGATCTTTTGCTATTCTAGTACAATTTGAATTTAAGGTGTGCATGTGACATCAAACTTGCTTAGAATATCTGTATAATTAGAAGCTTCACTATTCTTAACTTGCTTTCCACTTAATGTATAATATATGTTTCTAAAAATTGTCTATTTATCTCGTTATTTGCTTATCGTTTGACTATTTGCATAATCTTTTGTGTTATATTTTTTTAAGCAACATGGCTTTTATGCTTCATTTGATAATACTAGACCTTTTGTGCCCCTTTAATTAAAACTATATGATTTTAGCTTCCCTTCACCAATATATAATTCGCTTGAATTTGAAACTCCTTTGAGACGGAATGATCAATTTTTGTTTAAAATGTTAATTGAATCGATATATATTGATTTGCAAAATCAGAAATTATACTAAACTATAAACTTTCATTTATATAAGACTCAATCAACTTATTTAAGAGGATTAAAATTATGCGATTTACCATTTAAACTTGTTTTTTAATTAAATTTTAATAATTTTAACTTTATGTTAATTGTAAATTAATAAAAAAGGTTTATTGTTTAATAGAAAAATTAATTATTATCATTTAAATTATAATCATGTTTTGATTTTAAAGTACATAATAAATATTGAAAATGGTTAATTTTTGGGAAAGTTGTTGAGATTTTGAGAACAAAAAATAATTATAATTTTTTATAACTAATATGCTTTTTCTTCAATAAAACATAATATTTATATTTTTAATATGGAAATTAAAAATAAAACTTTGTAAATTTTTATATTTTATGAGATTTGAATTTAAGTTTACCCAATTGTATCGTTTGTTGGGCATGATCTTTTGCTATTCTAGTACAATTTGAATTTAAGGTGTGCATGTGACATCAAACTTGCTTAGAATATCTGTATAATTAGAAGCTTCACTATTCTTAACTTGCTTTCCACTTAATGTATAATATATGTTTCTAAAAATTGTCTATTTATCTCGTTATGTGCTTATCGTTTGACTATTTGCATAATCTTTTGTGCTATATTTTTTAAAGCAACATGGCTTTTATGCTTCATTTGATAATACTAGACCTTTTGTGCCCCTTTAATTAAAACTATATGATTTTAGCTTCCCTTCACCAATATATAATTCGCTTGAATATGAAACTCCTTTGAGTGGGGAATGATCAATTTTTGTTTAAAATGTTAATTGAATCGATATATATTGATTTGAAAAATCAGAAATTATACTAAACTATAAACTTTCATTTATATAAGACTCAATCAACTTATTTAAGAGGATTAAAATTATGCGATTTACCATTTAAACTTGTTTTTTAATTAAATTTTAATAATTTTAACTTTATGTTAATTGTAAATTAATAAAAAAGGTTTATTGTTTAATAGAAAAATTAATTATTATCATTTAAATTATAATCATGTTTTGATTTTGAAGTACATAATAAATATTGAAAATGAATAAGTTATCGAGAAAGTTGTTGAGATTTCGAGAAAAAAAAATAATTTTAATTTTTTATAACTAATAAGTTTTTTCTTCAATAAAAAATAAAATATATATATTTAATATGGAAATTAAAAATAAAACTTTGTAAATTTTTATATTTTATGAGATTTCAATTTAAGTTTACCCGATTGTATCGTTTGTTGGGCATGATCTTTTGCTATTCTAGTACAATTTGAATTTAAGGTGTGCATGTGACATCAAACTTGCTTAGAATATCTGTATAATTAGAAGCTTCACTATTCTTAACTTGCTTTCCACTTAATGTATAATATATGTTTCTAAAAATTGTCTATTTATCTCGTTATGTGCTTATCGTTTGACTATTTGCATAATCTTTTGTGCTATATTTTTTTAAGCAACATGGCTTTTATGCTTCATTTGATAATAATAGACCTTTTGTGCACCTTTAATTAAAACTATATGATTTTAGCTTCCCTTCACCAATATATAATTCGCTTGAATATGAAACTCCTTTGAGTTTGAGTGGGGAATGATCAATTTTTGTTTAAAATGTTAATTGAATCGATATATATTGATTTGAAAAATCAGAAATTATACTAAACTATAAACTTTCATTTATATAAGACTCAATCAACTTATTTAAGAGGATTAAAATTATGCGATTTACCATTTAAACTTGTTTTTTAATTAAATTTTAATAATTTTAACTTTATGTTAATTGTAAATTAATAAAAAAGGTTTATTGTTTAATAGAAAAATTAATTATTATCATTTAAATTATAATCATGTTTTGATTTTGAAGTACATAATAAATATTGAAAATGAGTAATTTATCGGAAAGTTGTTGAGATTTCGAGAAAAAATAATAATTTTAATTTTTTATAACTAATATGCTTTTTCTTCAATAAAACATAATATTTATATTTTTAATATGGAAATTAAAAATAAAACTTTGTAAATTTTTATATTTTATGAGATTTGAATTTAAGTTTACCCAATTGTATCGTTTGTTGGGCATGATCTTTTGCTATTCTAGTACAATTTGAATTTAAGGTGTGCATGTGACATCAAACTTGCTTAGAATATCTGTATAATTAGAAGCTTCACTATTCTTAACTTGCTTTCCACTTAATGTATAATATATGTTTCTAAAAATTGTCTATTTATCTCGTTATGTGCTTATCGTTTGACTATTTGCATAATCTTTTGTGCTATATTTTTTAAAGCAACATGGCTTTTATGCTTCATTTGATAATACTAGACCTTTTGTGCCCCTTTAATTAAAACTATATGATTTTAGCTTCCCTTCACCAATATATAATTCGCTTGAATATGAAACTCCTTTGAGTGGGGAATGATCAATTTTTGTTTAAAATGTTAATTGAATCGATATATATTGATTTGAAAAATCAGAAATTATACTAAACTATAAACTTTCATTTATATAAGACTCAATCAACTTATTTAAGAGGATTAAAATTATGCGATTTACCATTTAAACTTGTTTTTTAATTAAATTTTAATAATTTTAACTTTATGTTAATTGTAAATTAATAAAAAAGGTTTATTGTTTAATAGAAAAATTAATTATTATCATTTAAATTATAATCATGTTTTGATTTTGAAGTACATAATAAATATTGAAAATGAGTAAGTTATCGGGAAAGTTGTTGAGATTTCGAGAAAAAATAATAATTTTAATTTTTTATAACTAATAAGTTTTTTCTTCAATAAAAAATAAAATATATATATTTAATATGGAAATTAAAAATAAAACTTTGTAAATTTTTATATTTTATGAGATTTCAATTTAAGTTTACCCGATTGTATCGTTTGTTGGGCATGATCTTTTGCTATTCTAGTACAATTTGAATTTAAGGTGTGCATGTGACATCAAACTTGCTTAGAATATCTGTATAATTAGAAGCTTCACTATTCTTAACTTGCTTTCCACTTAATGTATAATATATGTTTCTAAAAATTGTCTATTTATCTCGTTATGTGCTTATCGTTTGACTATTTGCATAATCTTTTGTGCTATATTTTTTAAAGCAACATGGCTTTTATGCTTCATTTGATAATACTAGACCTTTTGTGCCCCTTTAATTAAAACTATATGATTTTAGCTTCCCTTCACCAATATATAATTCGCTTGAATATGAAACTCCTTTGAGTGGGGAATGATCAATTTTTGTTTAAAATGTTAATTGAATCGATATATATTGATTTGAAAAATCAGAAATTATACTAAACTATAAACTTTCATTTATATAAGACTCAATCAACTTATTTAAGAGGATTAAAATTATGCGATTTACCATTTAAACTTGTTTTTTAATTAAATTTTAATAATTTTAACTTTATGTTAATTGTAAATTAATAAAAAAGGTTTATTGTTTAATAGAAAAATTAATTATTATCATTTAAATTATAATCATGTTTTGATTTTGAAGTACATAATAAATATTGAAAATGAGTAAGTTATCGGGAAAGTTGTTGAGATTTCGAGAAAAAATAATAATTTTAATTTTTTATAACTAATAAGTTTTTTCTTCAATAAAAAATAAAATATATATATTTAATATGGAAATTAAAAATAAAACTTTGTAAATTTTTATATTTTATGAGATTTCAATTTAAGTTTACCCGATTGTATCGTTTGTTGGGCATGATCTTTTGCTATTCTAGTACAATTTGAATTTAAGGTGTGCATGTGACATCAAACTTGCTTAGAATATCTGTATAATTAGAAGCTTCACTATTCTTAACTTGCTTTCCACTTAATGTATAATATATGTTTCTAAAAATTGTCTATTTATCTCGTTATGTGCTTATCGTTTGACTATTTGCATAATCTTTTGTGCTATATTTTTTAAAGCAACATGGCTTTTATGCTTCATTTGATAATACTAGACCTTTTGTGCCCCTTTAATTAAAACTATATGATTTTAGCTTCCCTTCACCAATATATAATTCGCTTGAATATGAAACTCCTTTGAGTGGGGAATGATCAATTTTTGTTTAAAATGTTAATTGAATCGATATATATTGATTTGAAAAATCAGAAATTATACTAAACTATAAACTTTCATTTATATAAGACTCAATCAACTTATTTAAGAGGATTAAAATTATGCGATTTACCATTTAAACTTGTTTTTTAATTAAATTTTAATAATTTTAACTTTATGTTAATTGTAAATTAATAAAAAAGGTTTATTGTTTAATAGAAAAATTAATTATTATCATTTAAATTATAATCATGTTTTGATTTTGAAGTACATAATAAATATTGAAAATGAGTAATTTTTCGGGAAAGTTGTTGAGATTTCGAGAAAAAATAATAATTTTAATTTTTTATAACTAATAAGTTTTTTCTTCAATAAAAAATAAAATATATATATTTAATATGGAAATTAAAAATAAAACTTTGTAAATTTTTATATTTTATGAGATTTCAATTTAAGTTTACCCGATTGTATCGTTTGTTGGGCATGATCTTTTGCTATTCTAGTACAATTTGAATTTAAGGTGTGCATGTGACATCAAACTTGCTTAGAATATCTGTATAATTAGAAGCTTCACTATTCTTAACTTGCTTTCCACTTAATGTATAATATATGTTTCTAAAAATTGTCTATTTATCTCGTTATGTGCTTATCGTTTGACTATTTGCATAATCTTTTGTGCTATATTTTTTAAAGCAACATGGCTTTTATGCTTCATTTGATAATACTAGACCTTTTGTGCCCCTTTAATTAAAACTATATGATTTTAGCTTCCCTTCACCAATATATAATTCGCTTGAATATGAAACTCCTTTGAGTGGGGAATGATCAATTTTTGTTTAAAATGTTAATTGAATCGATATATATTGATTTGAAAAATCAGAAATTATACTAAACTATAAACTTTCATTTATATAAGACTCAATCAACTTATTTAAGAGGATTAAAATTATGCGATTTACCATTTAAACTTGTTTTTTAATTAAATTTTAATAATTTTAACTTTATGTTAATTGTAAATTAATAAAAAAGGTTTATTGTTTAATAGAAAAATTAATTATTATCATTTAAATTATAATCATGTTTTGATTTTGAAGTACATAATAAATATTGAAAATGAGTAATTTATCAGGAAAGTTGTTGAGATTTCGAGAAAAAATAATAATTTTAATTTTTTATAACTAATAAGTTTTTTCTTCAATAAAAAATAAAATATATATATTTAATATGGAAATTAAAAATAAAACTTTGTAAATTTTTATATTTTATGAGATTTCAATTTAAGTTTACCCGATTGTATCGTTTGTTGGGCATGATCTTTTGCTATTCTAGTACAATTTGAATTTAAGGTGTGCATGTGACATCAAACTTGCTTAGAATATCTGTATAATTAGAAGCTTCACTATTCTTAACTTGCTTTCCACTTAATGTATAATATATGTTTCTAAAAATTGTCTATTTATCTCGTTATGTGCTTATCGTTTGACTATTTGCATAATCTTTTGTGCTATATTTTTTTAAGCAACATGGCTTTTATGCTTCATTTGATAATAATAGACCTTTTGTGCACCTTTAATTAAAACTATATGATTTTAGCTTTCCTTCACCAATATATAATTCGCTTGAATATGAAACTCCTTTGAGTGGGGAATGATCAATTTTTGTTTAAAATGTTAATTGAATCGATATATATTGATTTGAAAAATCAGAAATTATACTAAACTATAAACTTTCATTTATATAAGACTCAATCAACTTATTTAAGAGGATTAAAATTATGCGATTTACCATTTAAACTTGTTTTTTAATTAAATTTTAATAATTTTAACTTTATGTTAATTGTAAATTAATAAAAAAGGTTTATTGTTTAATAGAAAAATTAATTATTATCATTTAAATTATAATCATGTTTTGATTTTGAAGTACATAATAAATATTGAAAATGAGTAAGTTATCGAGAAAGTTGTTGAGATTTCGAGAAAAAAAATAATTTTAATTTTTTATAACTAATAAGTTTTTTCTTCAATAAAAAATAAAATATATATATTTAATATTGAAATTAAAAATAAAACTTTGTAAATTTTTATATTTTATGAGATTTCAATTTAAGTTTACCCGATTGTATCGTTTGTTGGGCATGATCTTTTGCTATTCTAGTACAATTTGAATTTAAGGTGTGCATGTGACATCAAACTTGCTTAGAATATCTGTATAATTAGAAGCTTCACTATTCTTAACTTGCTTTCCACTTAATGTATAATATATGTTTCTAAAAATTGTCTATTTATCTCGTTATGTGCTTATCGTTTGACTATTTGCATAATCTTTTGTGCTATATTTTTTTAAGCAACATGGCTTTTATGCTTCATTTGATAATAATAGACGTTTTGTGCACCTTTAATTAAAACTATATGATTTTAGCTCCCTTCACCAATATATAATTCGCTTGAATATGAAACTCCTTTGAGTGGGGAATGATCAATTTTTGTTTAAAATGTTAATTGAATCGATATATATTGATTTGAAAAATCAGAAATTATACTAAACTATAAACTTTCATTTATATAAGACTCAATCAACTTATTTAAGAGGATTAAAATTATGCGATTTACCATTTAAACTTGTTTTTTAATTAAATTTTAATAATTTTAACTTTATGTTAATTGTAAATTAATAAAAAAGGTTTATTGTTTAATAGAAAAATTAATTATTATCATTTAAATTATAATCATGTTTTGATTTTGAAGTACATAATAAATATTGAAAATGAGTAAGTTATCGGGAAAGTTGTTGAGATTTCGAGAAAAAATAATAATTTTAATTTTTTATAACTAATAAGTTTTTTCTTCAATAAAAAATAAAATATATATATTTAATATGGAAATTAAAAATAAAACTTTGTAAATTTTTATATTTTATGAGATTTCAATTTAAGTTTACCCGATTGTATCGTTTGTTGGGCATGATCTTTTGCTATTCTAGTACAATTTGAATTTAAGGTGTGCATGTGACATCAAACTTGCTTAGAATATCTGTATAATTAGAAGCTTCACTATTCTTAACTTGCTTTCCACTTAATGTATAATATATGTTTCTAAAAATTGTCTATTTATCTCGTTATGTGCTTATCGTTTGACTATTTGCATAATCTTTTGTGCTATATTTTTTAAAGCAACATGGCTTTTATGCTTCATTTGATAATACTAGACCTTTTGTGCCCCTTTAATTAAAACTATATGATTTTAGCTTCCCTTCACCAATATATAATTCGCTTGAATATGAAACTCCTTTGAGTGGGGAATGATCAATTTTTGTTTAAAATGTTAATTGAATCGATATATATTGATTTGAAAAATCAGAAATTATACTAAACTATAAACTTTCATTTATATAAGACTCAATCAACTTATTTAAGAGGATTAAAATTATGCGATTTACCATTTAAACTTGTTTTTTAATTAAATTTTAATAATTTTAACTTTATGTTAATTGTAAATTAATAAAAAAGGTTTATTGTTTAATAGAAAAATTAATTATTATCATTTAAATTATAATCATGTTTTGATTTTGAAGTACATAATAAATATTGAAAATGAGTAAGTTATCGGGAAAGTTGTTGAGATTTCGAGAAAAATAATAATTTTAATTTTTTATAACTAATAAGTTTTTTCTTCAATAAAAAATAAAATATATATATTTAATATGGAAATTAAAAATAAAGTTTTGTAAATTTTTATATTTTATGAGATTTCAATTTAAGTTTACCCGATTGTATCGTTTGTTGGGCATGATCTTTTGCTATTCTAGTACAATTTGAATTTAAGGTGTGCATGTGACATCAAACTTGCTTAGAATATCTGTATAATTAGAAGCTTCACTATTCTTGACATGCTTTCCACTTAATGTATAATATATGTTGCTAAAAATTGTCTATTTATCTCGTTATGTGCTTATCGTTTGACTATTTGCATAATCTTTTGTGCTATATTTTTTTAAGCAACATGGCTTTTATGCTTCATTTGATAATAATAGACGTTTTGTGCACCTTTAATTAAAACTATATGATTTTAGCTTCCCTTCACCAATATATAATTCGCTTGAATATGAAACTCCTTTGAGTGGGGAATGATCAATTTTTGTTTAAAATGTTAATTGAATCGATATATATTGATTTGAAAAATCAGAAATTATACTAAACTATAAACTTTCATTTATATAAGACTCAATCAACTTATTTAAGAGGATTAAAATTATGCGATTTACCATTTAAACTTGTTTTTTAATTAAATTTTAATAATTTTAACTTTATGTTAATTGTAAATTAATAAAAAAGGTTTATTGTTTAATAGAAAAATTAATTATTATCATTTAAATTATAATCATGTTTTGATTTTGAAGTACATAATAAATATTGAAAATGAGTAAGTTATCGGGAAAGTTGTTGAGATTTCGAGAAAAAATAATAATTTTAATTTTTTATAACTAATAAGTTTTTTCTTCAATAAAAAATAAAATATATATATTTAATATGGAAATTAAAAATAAAATTTTGTAAATTTTTATATTTTATGAGATTTCAATTTAAGTTTACCCGATTGTATCGTTTGTTGGGCATGATCTTTTGCTATTCTAGTACAATTTGAATTTAAGGTGTGCATGTGACATCATACTTGCTTAGAATATCTGTATAATTAGAAGCTTCACTATTCTTGACTTGCTTTCCACTTAATGTATAATATATGTTGCTAAAATTGTCTATACTATTTGCATAACTTTTGTGCTTATTGTTTATGCATGATGAGTGCTCAAAAAGCACTAAAATAACCATGATTTTATGCACATTAATTGATTAATATATATATATATATTTATATGTTTTATCATATATTTATATAAATTTGTCTTTTTCGGAATCACGGGTATTTTTATTGTTTTTCAGGTATTTTGGCTTAAAAACGCAATTTAAAGACTCAAAGAGGAATACTTGAAGCAATACATCACAAATATATTAATAAATAAGTGGGAAAAGGTCAACAAACATGGAAAAATTGGACAAAATGGGTCAAAAGGGTCAAAAATGTCAAAAAGGAGAAAATCGCGCCGCCGCGCCGCCCAGCCGCGCCGAGCCCCGCGCGCAGCACGCCCAGACCGCGCGCGACGCCCAGATCGCGCGGCATGCCCATCCGCGCGCGCAGCGCCCATCGCGCGCGGCGCGCGCGCTCTTTCCGCGCGCGCTCTGCGCGCCCTGCTCACGCGCGCGCGCGCGCCCAGCAGCCCCCCTCCGCGCGCCCAACGCCTTTTCGCCCCATTTTTCACGTGCAGCCGCCCCTGTGACGTCATGCTGACGTCATTAATGACATCAGCAATTCCAATACGCGTTTTTACATTTTTAAATATTTTTTAACATTTTTTTACTCATTTTTTCTCTCCATCCTCACCTATAAATACCCCCCTTCCCTTCACTTCAAAACACACCTTCAAAACACACTTCTCTCTTCTTTCTTTCTCTCTTTTCTTAGATTTTTAGGTTTTTTTAGTTTTTCTTAGTTTTTAGTTAATTTCTCTTAGTTTTAGAGTTCTTCCCTTTTTGGGAAGAACTAGTTATGTTTTTGTAATATATTAGCTTTTGATTCAATAAATGGGAGTGCAAATTCCGCTTGGAGGTTTTCCAGCAACGGGAATAGCATCGAAGTTACGTAAGGATTTTATTTTCTTTACTGCTTATTTTTTATGCTTTATTCTTACATGTTATATTTAATTTGTCCGTGATTAAATTTAACGTGTTGGCTATTTAGTAAACATGATGTAATAATAACGTTGTTATGCTTGCGAAATATTAAATAGGTAAAAATCTCTAAAATGAATTGATTTTATTTTTATTCAAGATTTTATATTAAGAATGTTAGAGAGAAATATATTATTTTTCATTACAAACTTAAATACGAAAATTAGATTTTAAGGTTTAGTTATCCTATTCGATTTAGAGTAGTGCTCTTTTATTTGATGGTACAATCGCCTAGGTAGTTAGAGTGAAGCTCTATTTCAAAAGTTTTTATAAGAATTATTATCTGAAAATGTATTGACAACATGTTTTCGGTAGTGGTTTTAAAAGTTGAAAGTTAGTACTCGGATAACTAAATTCTTAGGTTTAATTTGGACACCTTGAGTAAAGTTTAAATCGTCTAACCCCACCAAAGGTGGCATTTAAATGGTTCATTTTCAATCTCTTAGAAAAAGGAATTAATTTAATTAACCAAATTAGTTATCAACCCCACCCATAGGTGTTAATTGATTTGTTTAGTTAACAAAGAATATCTAACCCCACCAAAGGTGGTATTCATATAAAAAAGAGAGAATCAATAAATATCAATTCATATCTTTAATAACCTAAATAATATGAGCAAGCATAATTAACTTAATTATTATATCCATAAATACTCCACTGTTTTAAATGATAAAATTTGCATAAATGTTTATTGAATCTATGTTTATTTTTATGTAATTAGATTAAAAACACAAAACCCCAAAATATCGTGACAGGATGTTTAGGATTTAATTTCGTTTTTAAAAGTTTGAATAATAAATTAAAAACCACATACATTCCTTCCTTAGATCGACCTTGGGAGTATACTTATCATTTTCTACGAAATGATTCGTGCACTTGAGAGTTTTATAAATAGATAAAACCAAAGTAACAGGCAGGATCGCAGATGTCGGTTACGCCCCATCAAGTTTTTGGCGCCGGTGCCGGGGATGGTATCAAGTTTTTGGCGCGGTTGCCGGGGAAGGAATAGCGTTTTTAAATTATTTATCAAAATTTTAAAAACTTTTTGTGTTGTAAATAATTGTGATTTT
Source organism: Hippophae gyantsensis (assembly GCA_030763125.1). Classification (NCBI taxonomy): domain Eukaryota; kingdom Viridiplantae; phylum Streptophyta; class Magnoliopsida; order Rosales; family Elaeagnaceae; genus Hippophae; species Hippophae gyantsensis. Next base: position 38,820 of record CM061036.1, read on the forward strand.
TTTTATTAAAAAAATTAAAAAAAATAAAAATTTTGTTGTTTGTGAAAAGTAAAAAAAATTCAAATTTCAATTTCGTAATAAATAAAAAAAATATAGCATGAATAATAAAATAATTTTGCATTTTGAAATTTGAAGTAAAAAAAAGTAAGTAAATTTTAAATTAAATTAATAAATAAATAAGAATAAAAAAAAATAAAAAATAAAAAAAAATAAAAATAAATAATAAATAAATAAATAATAAATAAAAAAATAAAAAATAAATAAAAAATAAATAAAAAATAAATAAAAATAAAAAATAAAAAAAAAAAAAAAAAAAAACAAAAAAAAATAAAAAAAAATCAAAAACTTTATTTTCAATTTTTTTTTTTATTTTTTTTTTGTTGTTTTTTCTTTTTCTTTTTTTCTTTTACCTTTTTCAATTATTTTTTTCAATTTATTTTATTTTATTATTATTATTTTTTTTTTGGTTTAATTTTTATTTTTTCTCTTTTTCTCTTTTTATTTTATTTTATTTTATTTTATTTTATTTTATTTTATTTTTTTTTTCAAATTTTTTTTAACTACTTTTTTTTAATTTTCGTTTAAGTTAATTAACTTAGGTTTTTAGTAACTTAATTTACTAACTTATATTAATTTAATTTACTAACTTAATTAACTTAGATTTTCATTAACTTAATTAACCTACCTTTTTATTAACTTAATTAACTTAAATTTTAACTTAACTTAACTTAATTAACTTAATTTTAATAGCATGAAAAGTAAAGATCTAAGGGAGTTCTGTCTAGGAGACTAGTTCTTGGAAGCCTTTGTGCCACTAGTCTTTCCTGGGAACGTTGCTCTGTCTAGGAGGATGGTTTTTAAGGAGCCTTTGCCCCACCATTCTTTCCTGGGAGCACTCTTGGTTAATACTGATTATGTTATTTTAACTTCAAAAAAATTAAAAAAAAAAAAAAATTCTGAAACTATCTCCAAAATTTTAAAGCTTTAATTACAATCTAAGGAGTTAGTTGTTTTGTTTGATCTAGGTACAATTGTGTTTTGATGCCTTTAATTATTTGATTTGTACCTAGACATGGATTATCTAAAACTCACAAGCATGTCCCTAGTTTTAAGTACAGAAAAATTTGAAAATCAATAGGGCATGTTTGAAATAGTATAGGTAGACAATCTTGTCTTACTTGTACGTTTGATTGACTCAATGATGAGGGGACATTGAGTTTACTTAGGAAATCCCCAAGTTACGTCTTGCTAAGACGTTAAACTAAGCGCTGGATGGGAGGCAACCCATCATTTTAGGTAATTTTTTTTTTATTTGTTTTAATTTTATTGTTTATTTTAGTTTAATTATATGTGAATAATTTTTAAATTGTTAAAACTAAAAATATTTGTTGAGTTGTTAGAAGTTCACAGCAATCTGTCTGTATACACTTTAATGATGAATATGATGAATGCACCTGCATTTCTCCATTACTACTTACACATTCTCAAGAAATAGGTAATCTTTCTTCTCTTTTCTCTTTATCTTTAATTTACAGTTGTTACATTGAGGACAATGTAAGTTCTAGGTTGGGGGTGGTGAAAAGTTACCGTGCTTAATTAGAAAAGAAAAAAAAAAGATTTAACAATTTAAAAATTCAAAAAAAAAAACAAATTGCAAAAAAAAAAAAAAATTATTAATTTTTTCTTTTTTATGTTCACATCTTCATTTTTTGTGTTTGGTTTTATTTTTGTTTTGTGTGATTTAGTAATTTTGGAATTAAAAAAAAAAAAAAAAAAAAAAAAAAAAGTTCTCACAAAAATTTATCATTTCTTTAAATCAAATTTAAGTAAATAGTTAAGTCTTTTGTACTGTTAGATTAATTTTTGAAAACATATCATGAAATATTATGTAATTATTTTTGATAATTAGTTAATTTTTGTCATAACTAGTATTTCTTGATAAGATGTAGAAATTATATTAAACCCAAAATCGGTATTTATGAATTTGTTTTAGTGGAGACTACCTTTGTGAGATATAATTTGAGCCTAATTTCCTTTATTCAGAGTGAAATATATATTTTTTCTACTCCAAACACATTTCTTATTTCTTCAAATTCTTAGATGATCTCTATAGGCATTAATATTGAATGTATGAATTTTTTCTCATCTTAATAGAGTATCGTATATTTTTTATTATTATTTTTGCTTAGATTAAATGATTTGAGTAGAAATTGATAGTATATGCTTTTATCTCATTCGTGCATGACTGTTACAAAAAAAAGAGACATATCTGGGGTTACCTAAACCAAGATCAAACAAAAAAGCCACAAAATTAACCACTCACCAAAATCCTAAAAAAAAAAATGTACAATCTGTACATGGGTTGACTCTCTAAAAAAATGATATATATTGAAAAATATCTTCAGAAAAATATAGAGAGAAAGAATATATAGTATAATCTACATACTATGACCCACATTGCCTACAAAGTTGTGAGTAAAGGCTAATTACAAAAGAAAGATATAGGAAGTAATTCCCTAAAAAGTCATTGCACTTTCTTCATTTGTAAAAGGCATATATCTTGAAATTTTTTCTTAATGAGTTTGATTTATGCATGAAAATAATTTTTATATATGATATCTTTATAATTTATACATTTGATTCCTTCCATGAGATCAACGTCAAAATAACACTTTGAGCCTTTCTTCTTTATACATATGCGAACATATTAGTTCATTTCTATACATCAACTCTTTCGCATATAAATTAGTATGAGTGTTTGAACCCATAGGATTCGGTGTTTTGAGAGTATTGACTTGTGAGGAATAGAGTCGAGCGAATTCAGGTTCATTACAGTGAAATTGGGTGAAATTAAATTGATACATTTTTGATATGAAATAAGAAACTGATTTTGTACTAATTATTATAATAAATCATGATTGTTTAAAAAGATTAAAATAACTTATGCTTGAGATTTTAATTATGATCTTAAAGGAGATTAAAAAGTATGAGACATTTTTGTGATATGTTGTTTTCTTTTATTCTTAAACGTTAATTTTTGATTTTGTTGTAATTTTAGTTTTTAAGTTGATTGTTTTTATTATTTCTTTTAATTTTTACATTTAGTTCAATGTTTGTGGGTATCATTACTGAAAACCCTCACGAGACTCAAACTCGTCCACTAGGGCAACCTAGGGGTTTAAAGGCTTGTTGCATAGGCTAAATGCAATCGTGTCAATCTACGGAAGTGATTTAGGATAGTTTAATTTTTAGTTTTTATCGCTTCTCTTGCTAAGGGACTAGCAAGAAGTTGGTATGGTATTTTGATGAGTGCTCAAAAAGCACTAAAATAACCATGATTTTATGGACATTAATTGATTAATATATATATATTTATATGTTTTATCATATATTTATATATATTTGTCTTTTTCGAATCACGGGTATTTTTATTGTTTTTCGTATTTTGGCTTAAAAACGCAATTTAAAGACTCAAAGAGGAATACTTGAAGCAATACATCACAAATATATTAATAAATAAATGGAAAAAGGTCAACAAATATGGAAAAATTGGACAAAATGGGTCAAAAAGGTCAAAAATGTCAAAAGGAGAAAATTGCGCTACGCTGCCCAGCCGCTGCCGAGCCCGCGCGCAGCACGCCCAGACGCGCGCGCAGCACGCCCAGACGCGCGCGCAGCGCCCAGTCCGCGCGCGCCAGCTTCCACCCGCGCGCGCCGCGCGCGCCCTGTCCCGCGCGCGCTCTGCGCGCCACCTGCCTCACGCGCGTGCCCCTGCGCGCCCAGCAGCCCCCTCCGCGCGCCCAACGCCTTTTCGCCCCATTTTTCACGTGCAGCCGCCCTGTGACGTCATGCTGACGTCATTAATGACATCAGCAATTCCAATACGCGTTTTTACATTTTTTAATATTTTTTTACTCATTTTTTCTCTCCATCCTCACCTATAAATACCCCCCTTCCCTTCACTTCAAAACACACCTTCAAAACACACTTCTCTCTTCTTTCTTTCTCTCTTTTCTTAGATTTTTAGGTTTTTTTAGTTTTTCTTAGTTTTTAGTTAATTTCTCTTAGTTTTAGAGTTCTTTCCTTTTTGGGAAGAACTAGTTATGTTTTTGTAATATATTAGCTTTTGATTCAATAAATGGGAGTGCAAATTCCGCTTGGAGGTTTTTCAGCAACGGGAATAGCATCGAAGTTCTGTAAGGATTTTATTTTCTTTACAGTTATTTTTTATGCTTTATTCTTACATGTTATATTTAATTTGTCTGTGATTAAATTTAACTGTGTTAGCTGTTTAGTAAACATGATGTAATAATAACGTTGTTATGCTTGCGAAATATTAAATAGGTAAAAATCTCTAAAATGAATTGATTTTATTTTTATTCAAGATTTTATATTAAGAATGTTAGAGAGAAATATATTATTTTTCATTACAAACTTAAATCGGAAATTAGATTTTAAGGTTTAGTTATCCTTCGATTTAGAGTAGTGCTCTTTTATTTGTTGGTACAATCGCCGGTAGTTAGAGTGAAGCTCTATTTCAAAAGTTTTTATAAGAATTATTATCTGAAAATGTATTGACAACATGTTTTCAGTAGTGGTTTTAAAACTTGAAAGTTAGTACTCGGATAACTAAATTCTTAGGTTTAATTTGGACACCTTGAATAAAGTTTAAACTGTCTAACCCCACCAAAGGTGGCATTTAAATGGTTCATTTTCAATCTCTTAGAAAAAGGAATTAATTTAATTAACCAAATTAGTTATCAACCCCACCCATAGGTGTTAATTGATTTGTTTAGTTAACAAAGAATATCTAACCCCACCAAAGGTGGTATTCATATAAAAAAAAGAGAATCAATAAATATCAATTCATATCTTTAATAACCTAATTAATATGAGCAAGCATAATTAACTTAATTATTATATCCATAAATACTCCACTGTTTTAAATGATAAAATTTGCATAAATGTTTATTGAATCTATGTTTATTTTTATGTAATTAGATTAAAAACACAAAACCCCAAAATATCGTGACAGGATGTTTAGGATTTAATTTCGTTTTTAAAAGTTTGAATAATAAATTAAAAACCACATACATTCCTTCCTTAGATCGACCTTGGGAGTATACTTATCATTTTCTACGAAATGATTCGTGCACTTGCGAGAGTTTTATAAATACATAAAACCAAATGAACGGGTAGGATCGGCGATGTCGGTTTTGCCCCGATCACATGTGACATCATACTTACTCAAAATATCTGTATAATTAGACGTTTCACTATTCTTAACTTGCTTTCCACTTAATGTATAATATATGTTTCTAAAAATTGTCTATTTATCTCGTTATGTGCTTATCGTTTGACTATTTGCATAATCTTTTGTGCTATATTTTTTTAAGCAACATTGCTTTCATGCTTCATTTGATAATACTAGACCTTTTGTGCCCCTTTAATTAAAACTATATGATTTTAGCTTCCCTTCACCAATATATAATTGGATTGAATATGATACTCCTTAGAGTGGGGAATGATCTATTTTTGTTTAAAATGTTAATTGAATCGATATATATTGATTTACAAAATCAGAAATTATACTAAACTATAAAATTTCATTTATATAAGACTCAATCAACTTATTTAAGATTATTAAAATTATGCGATTTACAATTTAAACTTGTTTTTTAATTAAATTTTAATAATTTTAACTTTATGTTAATTGTAAATTAAAAAAGAAGGTTTATTGTTTAATAGAAAAATTAATTATTATCATTTAAATTAGAATCATGTTTTGATTTTTAAGTACAAAATAAATATTGAAAATGAGTAAGTTATCGGGAAAGTTGTTAAGATTTCGAGAAAAAAAAGTAATTTTAATTTTTTATAACTAATAATTTTTTTCTTCAATAAAAAATAAAATATATATATTTAATATGGAAATTAAAAATAAAATTTTGTAAATTTGTATATTTTATGAGATTTCAATTTAAGTTTACCCGATTGTATCGTTTGTTGGGCATGATCTTTTGCTATTCTAGTACAATTTGAATTTAAGGTGTGCATGTGACATCATACTTGCTTAGAATATCTGTATAATTAGAAGCTTCACTATTCTTAACTTGCTTTCCACTTAATGTATAATATATGTTTCTAAAAATTGTCTATTTATCTCGTTATGTGCTTATCGTTTGACTATTTGCATAATCTTTTGTGTTATATTTTTTAAGCAACATGGCTTTTATGCTTCATTTGATAATACTAGACCTTTTGCGCCTCTTTATTAAAACTATATAATTTTAGCTTCCTATGACCAATATATAATTGGATTGAATATGATACTCCTTTGAGTAGGGAATGATCAATTTTTGTTTAAAATGTTAATTGAATCGATATATATTGATTTACAAAATAAGAAATTATACTAAACTATAAAATTTCATTTATATAAGACTCAATCAACTTATTTAAGATTATTAAAATTATGCGATTTACCATTTAAACTTGTTTTTTAATTAAATTTTAATAATTTTAACTTTATGTTAATTGTAAATTAAAAAAAGAAGGTTTATTGTTTAAAAGAAAAATTAATTATTATCATTTAAATTAGAATCATATTTTGATTTTAAATTACAAAATAAATATTGAAAATGAGTAAGTTATCGGGAAAGTTGTTAAGATTTCAAGAACAAAAGTAATTTTAATTTTTTATAACTAATAAATTCTTCTTCAATAAAAAATAAAATATATATATTTAATATGGAAATTAAAAATAAAATTTTGTAAATTTGTATATTTTATGAGATTTCAATTTAAGTTTACCCGATTGTATCGTTTGTTGGGCATGATCTTTTGCTATTCTAGTACAATTTGAATTTAAGGTGTGCATGTGACATCATACTTGCTTAGAATATCTGTATAATTAGAAGCTTCACTATTCTTAACTTGCTTTCCACTTAATGTATAATATATGTTTCTAAAAATTGTCTATTTATCTCGTTATGTGCTTATCGTTTGACTATTTGCATAATCTTTTGTGTTATATTTTTTAAGCAACATGGCTTTTATGCTTCATTTGATAATACTAGACCTTTTGTGCCCCTTTAATTAAAACAATATGATTTTTGCTTCCCTTCACCAATATATAATTGGATTGAATATGATACTCCTTTGAGTAGGGAATGATCAATTTTTGTTTAAAATGTTAATTGAATCGATATATATTGATTTACAAAATAAGAAATTATACTAAACTATAAAATTTCATTTATATAAGACTCAATCAACTTATTTAAGATTATTAAAATTATGCTATTTACCATTTAAACTTGTTTTTTACTTAAATTTTAATAATTTTAACTTTATGTTAATTGTAAATTAAAAAAAAGGTTTATTGTTTAAAATAAAAATTAATTATTATCATTTAAATTAGAATCATATTTTGATTTTAAATTACAAAATAAATATTGAAAATGAGTAAGTTATCGGGAAAGTTGTTAAGATTTCAAGAACAAAAAGTAATTTTAATTTTTTATAACTAATAAATTCTTCTTCAATAAAAAATAAAATATATATATTTAATATGGAAATTAAAAATAAAATTTTGTAAATTTTTATATTTTATGAGATTTCAATTTAAGTTTACCCGATTGTATCGTTTGTTGGGCATGATCTTTTGTTATTCTAGTACAATTTGAATTTAAGTTGTGCATGTGACGACATACTTGCTTAGAATATCTGTATAATTAGAAGCTTCACTATTCTTAACTTGCTTTCCACTTAATGTATAATATATGTTTCTAAAAATTGTCTATTTATCTCGTTATGTGCTTATCGTTTGACTATTTGCATAATCTTTTGTGTTATATTTTTTTAAGCAACATGGCTTTTAGGCTTCATTTGATAATACTAGACCTTTTGCGCCCTTTTAATTAAAACAATATGATTTTTGCTTCCCTTCACCAATATATAATTGGATTGAATATGATACTCCTTTGAGTAGGGAATGATCAATTTTTGTTTAAAATGTTAATTGAATCGATATATATTGATTTACAAAATAAGAAATTATACTAAACTATAAAATTTCATTTATATAAGACTCAATCAACTTATTTAAGATTATTAAAATTATGCTATTTACCATTTAAACTTGTTTTTTACTTAAATTTTAATAATTTTAACTTTATGTTAATTGTAAATTAAAAAAAGAAGGTTTATTGTTTAAAAGAAAAATTAATTATTATCCTTTAAATTAGAATCATATTTTGATTTTAAATTACAAAATAAATATTGAAAATGAGTAAGTTATCGGGAAAGTTGTTAAGATTTCAAGAACAAAAAGTAATTTTAATTTTTTATAACTAATAAATTCTTCTTCAATAAAAAATAAAATATATATATGTAATATGGAAATTAAAAATAAAATTTTGTAAATTTGTATATTTTATGAGATTTCAATTTAAGTTTACCCGATTTTATCGTTTGTTGGGCATGATCTTTTGCTATTATAATACAATTTGAATTTAAGGTGTGCATGTGACATCATACTTGCTTAGAATATCTGTATAATTAGAAGCTTCACTATTCTTAACTTGCTTTCCACTTAATGTATAATATATGTTTCTAAAAATTGTCTATTTATCTCGTTATGTGCTTATCGTTTGACTATTTGCATAATCTTTTGTGTTATATTTTTTTAAGCAACATGGCTTTTATGCTTCATTTGATAATACTAGACCTTTTGCGCCTCTTTAATTAAAACTATATGATTTTAGCTTTCCTTCACCAATATATAATTGGATTGAATATGATACTCCTTTGAGTAGGGAATGATCAATTTTTGTTTAAAATGTTAATTGAATCGATATATATTGATTTACAAAATAAGAAATTATACTAAACTATAAAATTTCATTTATATAAGACTCAATCAACTTATTTAAGATTATTAAAATTATGCTATTTACCATTTAAACTTGTTTTTTACTTAAATTTTAATAATTTTAACTTTATGTTAATTGTAAATTAAAAAAAGAAGGTTTATTGTTTAATAAAAAAATTAATTATTATCATTTAAATTAGAATCATATTTTGATTTTAAATTACAAAATAAATATTGAAAATGAGTAAGTTATCGGGAAAGTTGTTAAGATTTCAAGAACAAAAAGTAATTTTAATTTTTTATAACTAATAAATTCTTCTTCAATAAAAAATAAAATATATATATGTAATATGGAAATTAAAAATAAAATTTTGTAAATTTGTATATTTTATGAGATTTCAATTTAAGTTTACCCGATTTTATCGTTTGTTGGGCATGATCTTTTGCTATTATAATACAATTTGAATTTAAGGTGTGCATGTGACATCATACTTGCTTAGAATATCTGTATAATTAGAAGCTTCACTATTCTTAACTTGCTTTCCACTTAATGTATAATATATGTTTCTAAAAATTGTCTATTTATCTCGTTATGTGCTTATCGTTTGACTATTTGCATAATCTTTTGTGTTATATTTTTTTAAGCAACATGGCTTTTATGCTTCATTTGATAATACTAGACCTTTTGCGCCCTTTTAATTAAAACAATATGATTTTTGCTTCCCTTCACCAATATATAATTGGATTGAATATGATACTCCTTTGAGTAGGGAATGATCAATTTTTGTTTAAAATGTTAATTGAATCGATATATATTGATTTACAAAATAAGAAATTATACTAAACTATAAAATTTCATTTATATAAGACTCAATCAACTTATTTAAGATTATTAAAATTATGCGATTTACCATTTAAACTTGTTTTTTAATTAAATTTTAATAATTTTAACTTTATGTTAATTGTAAATTAAAAAAGAAAGTTTATTGTTTAAAAGAAAAATTAATTATTATCATTTAAATTAGAATCATATTTTGATTTTAAATTACAAAATAAATATTGAAAATGAGTAAGTTATCGGGAAAGTTGTTAAGATTTCAAGAACAAAAAGTAATTTTAATTTTTTATAACTAATAAATTCTTCTTCAATAAAAAATAAAATATATATATTTAATATGGAAATTAAAAATAAAATTTTGTAAATTTGTATATTTTATGAGATTTCAATTTAAGTTTACCCGATTGTATCGTTTGTTGGGCATGATCTTTTGCTATTCTAGTACAATTTGAATTTAAGGTGTGCATGTGACATCATACTTGCTTAGAATATCTGTATAATTAGAAGCTTCACTATTCTTAACTTGCTTTCCACTTAATGTATAATATATGTTTCTAAAAATTGTCTATTTATCTCGTTATGTGCTTATCGTTTGACTATTTGCATAATCTTTTGTGCTATATTTTTTTAAGCAACATGGCTTTTATGCTTCATTTGATAATACTAGACCTTTTGCGCCCCTTTTATTAAAACTATATGATTTTAGCTTCCCTTCACCAATATATAATTGGATTGAATATGATCCTCCTTTGAGTAGGGAAAGATCAATTTTTGTTTAAAATGTTAATTGAATCATTATATATTGATTTACAAAATCAGAAATTATACTAAACTATAAAATTTCATTTACATAAGACTCAATCAACTTATTTAAGAGGATTAAAATTATGCAATTTACCATTTAAACTTGTTTTTTAATTAAATTTTAATAATTTTAACTTTATGTTACTTGTAAATTAAAAAAGAAGTTTTATTGTTTAATAAAAAAATTAATTATTTTCATTTAAATTAGAATCATATTTTGATTTTAAATTACAAAATAAATATTGAAAATGAGTAAGTTATTGGGAAAGTTGTTAAGATTTCGAGAACAAAGAGTAATTTTAATTTTTTATAACTAATAAATTCTTCTTCAATAAAAAATAAAATATATATATTTAATATGGAAATTAAAAATAAAATTTTGTAAATTTGTATATTTTATGAGATTTTAATTTAAGTTTATCCGATTGTATCGTTTGTGGGGCATGATCTTTTGCTATTCTAGTACAATTTGAATTTAAGGTGTGCATATGACATCATACTTGCTTAGAATATCTGTATAATTAGAAGCTTCACTATTCTTAACTTGCTTTCCACTTAATGTATAATATATGTTTCTAAAAATTGTCTATTTATCTCGTTATGTGCTTATCGTTTGACTATTTGCATAATCTTTTGTGCTATATTTTTTTAAGCAACATGGCTTTTATGCTTCATTTGATAATACTAGACCTTTTGCGCCCTTTTAATTAAAACTATATGATTTTAGCTTCCTTCACCAATATATAATTGGATTGAATATGATACTCCTTTGAGTAGGGAATGATCAATTTTTGTTTAAAATGTTAATTGAATCGATATATATTGATTTACAAAATAAGAAATTATACTAAACTATAAAATTTCATTTATATAAGACTCAATCAACTTATTTAAGATTATTAAAATTATGCGATTTACCATTTAAACTTGTTTTTTAATTAAATTTTAATAATTTTACCTTTATGTTAATTGTAAATTAAAAAAGAAGGTTTATTGTTTAATAGAAAAATTAATTATTATCATTTAAATTAGAATCATGTTTTGATTTTAAAGTACAAAATAAAAATTGAAAATGTGTAAGTTATTGGGAAAGTTGTTGAGATTTCGAGAACAAAAAGTAATTTTAATTTTTTATAACTAATAAATACTTCTTCAATAAAAAACAAAATATATATATTTAATATGGAAATTAAAAATAAAATTTTGTAAATTTGTATATTTTATGAGATTTCAATTTAAGTTTACCCGATTGTATCGTTTGTTGGGCATGATCTTTTGCTATTCTAGTACAATTTGAATTTAAGGTGTGCATGTGACATCATACTTGGTTAGAATATCTGTATAATTAGAAGCTTCACTATTCTTAACTTGCTTTCCACTTAATGTATAATATATGCTTCTAAAAATTGTCTATTTATCTCGTTATGTGCTTATCGTTTGACTATTTGCATAATCTTTTGTGCTATTTTTTTAAGCACCATGGCTTTTATGCTTCATTTGATAATACTAGACCTTTTGCGCCTCTTTAATTAAAACTATATGATTTTAGCTTTCCTTCACCAATATATAATTCGCTTGAATATGAAACTCCTTTGAGTGGGGAATGATCAATTTTTGTTTAAAATGTTAATTGAATCGATATATATTGATTTGCAAAATGAGAAATTATACTAAACTATAAAATTTCATTTATATAAGACTCAATCAACTTATTTAAGATTATTAAAATTATGCGATTTACAATTTAAACTTGTTTTTTAATTAAATTTTAATAATTTTAACTTTATGTTAATTGTAAATTAAAAAAGAAGGTTTATTGTTTAATAGAAAAATTAATTATTATCATTTAAATTAGAATCATGTTTTGATTTTTAAGTACAAAATAAATATTGAAAATGAGTAAGTTATCGGGAAAGTTGTTAAGATTTCGAGAACAAAAAGTAATTTTAATTTTTTATAACTAATAAATTCTTCTTCAATAAAAAATAAAATATATATATTTAATATGGAAATTAAAAATAAAATTTTGTAAATTTGTATATTTTATGAGATTTCAATTTAAGTTTACCCGATTGTATCGTTTGTTGGGCATGATCTTTTGCTATTCTAGTACAATTTGAATTTAAGGTGTGCATGTGACATCATACTTGCTTAGAATATCTGTATAATTAGAAGCTTCACTATTCTTAACTTGCTTTCCACTTAATGTATAATATATGTTTCTAAAAATTGTCTATTTATCTCGTTATGTGCTTATCGTTTGACTATTTGCATAATCTTTTGTGCTATATTTTTTAAGCAACATGGCTTTTATGCTTCATTTGATAATACTAGACCTTTTGTGCCTCTTTAATTAAAACTATATGATTTTAGCTTCCCTTCACCAATATATAATTGGATTGAATATGATACTCCTTTGAGTAGGGAATGATCAATTTTTGTTTAAAATGTTAATTGAATCGATATATATTGATTTACAAAATTAGAAATTATACTAAACTATAAAATTTCATTTATATAAGACTCAATCAACTTATTTAAGATTATTAAAATTATGCGATTTACAATTTAAACTTGTTTTTTAATTAAATTTTAATAATTTTAACTTTATGTTAATTGTAAATTAAAAAAGAAGGTTTATTGTTTAATAGAAAAATTAATTATTATCATTTAAATTAGAATCATGTTTTGATTTTTAAGTACATAATAAATATTGAAAATGAGTAAGTTATCGGGAAAGTTGTTAAGATTTCGAGAAAAAAAGTAATTTTAATTTTTTATAACTAATAAGTTTTTTCTTCAATAAAAAATAAAATATATATATTTAATATGGAAATTAAAAATAAAATTTTTTAAATTTGTATGTTTTATGAGATTTCAATTTAAGTTTTCCCGATTGTATCGTTTGTTGGGCATGATCTTTTGCTATTCTAAATACAATTTGAATTTAAGATGTGCATGTGACGTCATACTTGCTTAGAATATCTGTATAATTAGAAGCTTCACTATTCTTAACTTGCTTTCCACTTAATGTATAATATATGTTTCTAAAAATTGTCTATTTATCTCGTTATGTGCTTATCGTTTGACTATTTGCATAATCTTTTGTGCTATATTTTTTTAAGCAACATGGCTTTTATGCTTCATTTGATAATACTAGACCTTTTGCGCCCCTTTAATTAAAACTATATGATTTTAGCTTCCCTTCACCAATATATAATTGGATTGAATATGATACTCCTTTGAGTAGGGAATGATCAATTTTTGTTTAAAATGTTAATTGAATCGATATATATTGATTTACAAAATCAGAAATTATACTAAACTATAAAATTTCATTTATATAAGACTCAATCAACTTATTTAAGATTATTAAAATTATGCGATTTACAATTTAAACTTGTTTTTTAATTAAATTTTAATAATTTTAACTTTATGTTAATTGTAAATTAAAAAAGAAGGTTTATTGTTTAATAGAAAAATTAATTATTATCATTTAAATTAGAATCATGTTTTGATTTTTAAGTACAAAATAAATATTGAAAATGAGTAAGTTATCGGGAAAGTTGTTAAGATTTCGAGAAAAAAAAAGTAATTTTAATTTTTTATAACTAATAAATTCTTCTTCAATAAAAAATAAAATATATATATTTAATATGGAAATTAAAAATAAAATTTTGTAAATTTGTATATTTTATGAGATTTCAATTTAAGTTTACCCGATTGTATCGTTTGTTGGGCATGATCTTTTGCTATTCTAGTACAATTTGAATTTAAGGTGTGCATGTGACATCATACTTGCTTAGAATATCTGTATAATTAGAAGCTTCACTATTCTTAACTTGCTTTCCACTTAATGTATAATATATGTTTCTAAAAATTGTCTATTTATCTCGTTATGTGCTTATCGTTTGACTATTTGCATAATCTTTTGTGCTATATTTTTTTAAGCAACATGGCTTTTATGCTTCATTTGATAATACTAGACCTTTTGCGCCCCTTTAATTAAAACTATATGATTTTAGCTTCCCTTCACCAATATATAATTGGATTGAATATGATACTCCTTTGAGTAGGGAATGATCAATTTTTGTTTAAAATGTTAATTGAATCGATATATATTGATTTACAAAATCAGAAATTATACTAAACTATAAAATTTCATTTATATAAGACTCAATCAACTTATTTAAGATTATTAAAATTATGCGATTTACAATTTAAACTTGTTTTTTAATTAAATTTTAATAATTTTAACTTTATGTTAATTGTAAATTAAAAAAGAAGGTTTATTGTTTAATAGAAAAATTAATTATTATCATTTAAATTAGAATCATGTTTTGATTTTAAAGTACATAATAAATATTGAAAATGAGTAAGTTATCGGGAAAGTTGTTAAGATTTCGAGAAAAAAAGTAATTTTAATTTTTTATAACTAATAAATTCTTCTTCAATAAAAAATAAAATATATATATTTAATATGGAAATTAAAAATAAAATTTTGTAAATTTGTATATTTTATGAGATTTCAATTTAAGTTTACCCGAGTGTATCGTTTGTTGGGCATGATCTTTTGCAATTCTAGTACAATTTGAATTTAAGGTGTGCATGTGACATCATACTTACTTAGAATATCTGTATAATTCGAAGCATCACTATTCTTAACTTGCTTTCCACTTAATGTATAATATACGTTGCTAAAAGTTGTCTATTTTTCTGGTTATGTGTTTATCGTTTGACTATTTGCATAATCTTTTGTGCTATATTTTTTTAAGCAACATGGCTTTTATGCTTCATTTGATAATACTAGACCTTTTGTGCCCCTTTAATTAAAACTATATGATTTTAGCTTCCCTTCACCAATATATAATTGGATTGAATATGATACTCCTTTGAGTAGGGAATGATCAATTTTTGTTTAAAATGTTAATTGAATCGATATATATTGATTTACAAAATCAGAAATTATACTAAACTATAAAATTTCATTTATATAAGACTCAATCAACTTATTTAAGATTATTAAAATTATGTGATTTACCATTTAAACTTGTTTTTTAATTAAATTTTAATAATTTTAACTTTATGTTAATTGTAAATTAAAAAAGAAGGTTTATTGTTTAATAGAAAAATTAATTATTATCATTTAAATTAGAATCATGTTTTGATTTTAAAGTACATAATAAATATTGAAAATGAGTAAGTTAACGGGAAAGTTGTTGAGATTTCGAGAACAAAAAGTAATTTTAATTTTTTATAACTAATAAATTCTTCTTCAATAAAAAATAAAATATATATATTTAATATGGAAATTAAAAATAAAATTTTGTAAATTTGTATATTTTATGAGATTTCAATTTAAGTTTACCCGATTGTATCGTTTGTTGGGCATGATCTTTTGCTATTCTAGTACAATTTGAATTCAAGGTGTGCATGTGACATCATATTTGCTTACAATATCTGTATAATTAGAAGTTTCACAATTCTAAACTTGCTTTCCACTTAATGTATAATATATGTTGCAAAGAGTTGTCTATTTTTCTAATTATGTGCTTATCGTTTGACTATTTTGATGAGTGCCCAAAAAGCACTAAAATAACCATGATTTTATGTACATTAATTGATTAAAAATACATATATTTATATGTTTTATCATATATTTATATAAATTTGTCTTTTTCGGAATCACGGGTGTTTTTATTGTTTTTCAGGTATTTTCACTTAAAAACGCAACTTAAAGACTCAAAGAGGAATACTGGAAGCAATACATCACAAATATATTAATAAATAAATGGGGAAAGGTCAACAAATAAGGAAAAATTGGACAAAATGGGTCAAAAATATCAAAAAGGAGAAAATCGTGCCGCCGCGCCGCCCAGACGCGCCGAGCCCCGCGCAGCACGCCCAGACCGCGCGCGGCACGCCCAGCGCGCGCGCTGTTCATCGCGCGCGCACGCGCGCGCGCGGTCTTTCACGCGCGCGCGCGCCACTCCTGCCTCACGCGCGCCCTGCGCGCCCAGCCCCTCCGCGCGCCCACCGCCTTTTCGCCCCATTTTTCACGTGCAGCCGCCCCTGTGACGTCATGCTGACGTCATTAATGACATCAGCAATTCCAATACGCGTTTTTACATTTTTAAATATTTTTTTAACATTTTTTTACTCATTTTTTCTTTCCATCCTCACCTATAAATACCCCCCTTCCCTTCACTTCAAAACACACCTTCAAAACACACTTCTCTCTTCTTTCTTTCTCTCTTTTCTTAGATTTTTAGGTTTTTTTTAGTTTTTCTTAGTTTTTAGTTAATTTCTCTTAGTTTTAGAGTTCTTCCCTTTTTGGGAAGAACTAGTTATGTTTTTGTAATATATTAGCTTTTGATTCAATAAATGGGAGTGGAAATTCCACTTGCTCTTTTTCCAAACAAGGAAATAGCATCGAAGTTCTGTAAGGATTTTATTTTCTTTACAGTTATTTTTTATGCTTTATTCTTACATGTTATATTTAATTTGTCTGTGATTAAATTTAACTTTGTTGGCTGTTTATAAACATGATGTAATAATAAAGTTGTTGTGCTTGCGAAATATTAAATAGGTAAAAATCTCTAAAATGAATTGATTTTATTTTTATTCAAGATTTTATATTAAGAATGTTAGAGAGAAATATATTATTTTTCATTACAAACTTAAATCTGAAAATTAGATTTTAAGGTTTAGTTATCCGGTCTAATTTAGAGTAGTGCTCTTTTATTTGTTGGTACAATCGCCCGGTAGTTAGAGTGAAGCTCTATTTCAAAAATTTTTATAAGAATTATTATCTGAAAATGTATTGACAACATGTTTTCAGTAGTGGTTTTAAATCTTGAAAGTTAGTACTCGGATAACTAAATTCTTAGGTTTAATTTGGACACCTTGAATAAAGTTTAAACTGTCTAACCCCACCAAAGGTGGCATTTAAATGGTTCATTTTCAATCTCTTAGAAAAAGGAATTAATTTAATTAACCAAATTAGTTATCAACCCCACCCATAGGTGTTAATTGATTTGTTTAGTTAACAAAGAATATCTAACCCCACCAAAGGTGGTATTCATATAAAAAAGAGAGAATCAATAAATATCAATTCATATCTTTAATAACCTAATTAATATGAGCAAGCATAATTAACTTAATTATTATATCCATAAATACTCTACCATTATAAATGATAAAATTTGCATAAATGTTTATTGAATCTATATTTATTTTATGTTATTAGATTAGGAACACAAAAACCAAACTATCGTGACAGGATGTTTAGGATTTAATTTCGTTTTTAAAAGTTTGAATAATAAATTAAAAACCACATACATTCCTTCCTTAGATCGACCTTGGGAGTATACTTATCATTTTCTACGAAATGATTCGTGCACTATGAGAGTTTTATAAAATAAATAAAACCAAAGTAGCAGGCGAGGATCGGCGATGTCGGTTACGCGATCGCGTTAGTCGATCAAGTTTTATGGCGATCAAGTTTTGGATTCTTGGAAGGAATAGTGTTTTTAAATTATTTATCAAAATTTTAAAAACTTTTTGTGTTGTAAATAATTGTGATTTTTTTTTTATTAAAAAAAAAAACAAAAATAAATTAAATTTTTTTTGTTGTTGTTTGTGAATAGTAAAATAAAAACAAAAATTTAATAAAAATTAAAATAATTTTTTTTTCTCTCATAAAAAAAACAAAAAAATAATAAATATATAATAATAAAATTGTTGTTCGTAAATAGTAAAAACAATAAATAAATAAAAATTAAAATAATTTCAAAAAAAAACAAAAAAAAAATTTTCAAATTTCAAATTTCATAATAATAAAAAAAACAAGGAAAATTAAAAAAAAATAAAATAAAATAAAACTTACCGTTCAAGAATAGTAAATAAAAAAAATAAAAAAAAATTAAAATTAAAAAAATTAAAAAATTAAAAAATTAAAAAATTAAAAAATTAAAAAATTAAAAAAATTAAAAAAATTAAAAAAATTAAAAAAAATTAAAAAAATTAAAAAATTAAAAAATTAAAAATTAAAAAAACTTAAATAAATTTTAAATAAAAAATAAAATAAAATTAAAAAAATTATAAAAAAAAAAAAAAAAAATAAAAAAAAAAATAAAAAAAAATAAAAAAAAAAAAAAAAAAATTTTTTATTTAAGATTAAATTTTTTTAAATCTTAATTTTATTTTTTTTAAATAAAAAATAAAAAAAATTTCATTTTTTTATTTTACCTTTTTTAATTTTATTTTATTTTAATTTATTTTAATTTTATTTTCCTTTTTTAAATTTTATTTTATTCTATTTTATTTTTATTTTATTTTATTTTATTTTATTTTATTTTATTATTATTATTTTATTTTTTTTTTACTATGTTTTTTTTTCTCTTAATTTTCATTTAACTTAATTAACTTAAGTTTTTACTAACTTAATTAACTTAGCTTTTTAATTAACTTAGATTTTCATTAACTTAATTAACTTAAATTTTTATTTAAATTAACCTAATTAACTTAGCTTTTTAATTAACTTACATTTTCATTAACTTAATTAACTTTGATTTTTACTTAACTTAACTTAATTAACTTAGAATTTCATTAACTTAATTAACTTAAATTTTTACTTAACTTAACTTAATTTTAATAGCATGAAAAGTAAAGATCTAAGAGAGTTCTGTCTAGGAGACTAGTTCCTGGAAGCCTTTGTGCCACTAGTCTTTCCTGGGAACGTTGCTCTGTCTAGGAGGATGGTTTTTAAGGAGCTTTTGCCCCACCATTCTTTCCTGGGAGCACTCTTGGTTAATACTGATTATGTTATTTTAACTTAAAAAAATTAAAAAAAAAAAAAAAAATTCTGAAACTATCTCCAAAATTTTAAAGCTTTAATTACAATCTAAGGAGTTAGTTGTTTTGTTTGATCTAGGTACAATTGTGTTTTGATGCCTTTAATTATTTGATTTGTACCTAGACATGGATTATCTAAAACTCACAAGCATGTTCCTAGTTTTAAGTACAGAAAAATTTAAAAATCCATAGGACATGACTGAAAAAGTATAGGTAGACAATCTTGTCTTACTTGTAGGTTTGATTGACTCAATGATGAGGGGACATTGAGTTTACTTAAAAGGCAATCCCCAAGTTACGTCTTGCTAAGACGTTAAACTAAGCGCTGGATGGGAGGCAACCCATCATTTTAGGTAATTTTTTTGTTATTTGTTTTAATTTTATTGTTTATTTTGGTTTAATTATATGTGAATAATTTTTAAATTGTTAAAACTAAAAATATTTTTTGAGTTGTTAGAAGTTCACAGCAATCTGTCTGTATACACTTTAATGATGAATATGATGAATGCACTTGCATTTCTCCATTACTACTTACACATTCTCAAGAAATAGGTAATCTTTCTTCTCTTTTCTCTTTATCTTTAATTTACAGTTGTTACATTGAGGACAATGTAAGTTCTAGGTTGGGGGTGGTGAAAAGTTACCATGCTTAATTAAAAAAAAAAAGATTTAACAATTTAAAAATTTAAAAAAAATTAAAAAAAAAAATTATTAATTTTTTCTTTTTTATGTTCACATCTTCATTTTTTGTGTTTGGTTTTATTTTCTTTGTGTGATTTAGTAATTTTTGGAATTAAAAAAAAATTTCTCACAAAAATTTATCATTTCTTTAAATCAAATTTAAGTAAATAGTTAAGTCTTTTGTACTGTTAGATTAATTTTTGAAAACATATCATGAAATATTATGTAATTATTTTTGATAATTAGTTAATTTTTGTCATAACTAGTATTTCTTGATAAGATGTAGAAATTATATTAAACCCAAAATCAGTTTTTATGAATTTGTTTTAGTGGAGACTACCTTTGTGAGATATAATTTGAGCCTAATTTCCCTTATTGAGAGTGAAATATATATTTTTTCTACTCCAAGCACATTTCTTATTTCTTCAAATTCTTAGATGATCTCTATAGGCATTAATATTGAATGTATGAATTTTTTCTCATCTTAATAGAGTATCGTATATTTTTTATTATTATTTTTGCTTAGATTAAATGATTTGAGTAGAAATTGATAGTATATGCTTTTATCTCATTTGTGCATGACTGTTACAAAAAAAAAGAGAGACATATCTGGGGTTACCTAAACCAAGATCAAACAAAAAAAGCCACAAAATTAACCACTCACCAAAATCCTAAAAAAAAAAATGTGTACAATCTGTACATGTGTTGACTCTCTAAAAAATGATATATATTGAAAAATATCTTCAGAAAAATATAGAGAGAAAGAATATATAGTATAATCTACATACTATGACCCACATTGCCTACAAAATTGTGAGTAAAGGCTAATTACAAAAGAAAGATATAGGAAGTAATTCCCTAAAAAGTCATTGCACTTTCTTCATTTGTAAAAGGCATATATCTTGAAATTTTTTCTTAATGAGTTTGATTTATGCATGAAAATAATTTTATATATGATATCTTTATAATTTATACATTTGATTCCTTCCATGAGATCAACGTCAAAATAACACTTTGAGCCTTTCTTCTTTATACATATGCGAACATATTAGTTCATTTCTATACATCAACTCTTTCGCATATAAATTAGTATGAGTGTTTGAACCCATAGGATTCAGTGTTTTGAGAGTATTGACTTGTGAGGAATAGAGTCGGCTTAATTCGGATTTATGACATTGAAATTGGGTGAAATTAAATTGATACATTTTTGATATGAAATATGAAAATGATTTTCGACTAATTATTATAATAAATCATGATTGTTTAAAAAGATTAAAATAACTTATGCTTGAGATTTTAATTATGATCTTAAAGGAGATTAAAAAGTATGAGACATTTTTGTGATATGTTGTTTTCTTTTATTCTTAAAAGTTAATTTTTGATTTTGTTGTAATTTTAGTTTTTAAGTTGATTGTTGTTATTATTTCTTTTAATTTTTACATTTAGTTCAATGTTTGTGGGTATCATTACTGAAAACCCTCACGAGACTCAAACTCGTCCACTAGGGCAACCTAGGGGTTTAAAGGCTTGTTGCATAGGCTAAATGCAACCGTGTCAATCTACGGAAGTGATTTAGGATAGTTTAATTTTTAGTTTTTATCGCTTCTCTTGCTAAGGGACTAGCAAGAAGTTCGGGGAGTTGTGATGAGTGCTTTCAAAAAGCACTAAAATTACCATGATTTTATGCACATTAATTGATTAAAAATATATATATTTATATGTTTTATCATATATTTATATAAATTTGTCTTTTTCGGAATCACGGGTGTTTTTATTGTTTTTCAGGTATTTTCACTTAAAAATGCAACTTAAAGACTCAAAGAGGAATACTGGAAGCAATACATCACAAATATATTAATAAATAAATGGGGAAAGGTCAACAAATAAGGAAAAATTGGACAAAATGGGTCAAAAATATCAAAAAGGAGAAAATCAATTGCTACCATTTGTCACGTGCAAATTACCATGACGTCATGCTGACGTCATTAATGACATCAGCAATTCCAATACGCGTTTTTACATTTTTAAATATTTTTTTAACATTTTTTTACTCATTTTTTCTCTCCATCCTCACCTATAAATACCCCCCTTCCCTTCACTTCAAAACACACCTTCAAAACACACTTCTCTCTTCTTTCTTTCTCTCTTTTCTTAGATTTTTAGGTTTTTTTAGTTTTTCTTAGTTTTTAGTTAATTTCTCTTAGTTTTAGAGTTCTTCCCTTTTTGGGAAGAACTAGTTATGTTTTTGTAATATATTAGCTTTTGATTCAATAAATGGGAGTGCAAATTCCGCTTGGAGGTTTTCCAGCAACGGGAATAGCATCGAAGTTCTGTAAGGATTTTATTTTCTTTACAGTTATTTTTTATGCTTTATTCTTACATGTTATATTTAATTTGTCTGTGATTAAATTTAACTTTGCTGGCTGTTTATAAACATGATGTAATAATAACGTTGTTATGCTTGAGAAATATTAAATAGGTAAAAATCTCTAAAATGAATTGATTTTATTTTTATTCAAGATTTTATATTAAGAATGTTAGAGAGAAATATATTATTTTTCATTACAAACTTAAACCTGAAAATTAGATTTTAAGGTTTAGTTATCCGGTCTGATTTAGAGTAGTGCTCTTTTATTTGTTGGTACAATCGCCCGGTAGTTAGAGTGAAGCTCTATTTCAAAAGTTTTTATAAGAATTATTATCTGAAAATGTATTGACAACATGTTTTCAGTAGTGGTTTTAAAACTTGAAAGTTAGTACTCGGATAACTAAATTCTTAGGTTTAATTTGGACACCTTGAATAAAGTTTAAACTGTCTAACCCCACCAAAGGTGGCATTTAAATGGTTCATTTTCAATCTCTTAGAAAAAGGAATTAATTTAATTAACCAAATTAGTTATCAACCCCACCCATAGGTGTTAATTGATTTGTTTAGTTAACAAAGAATATCTAACCCCACCAAAGGTGGTATTCATATAAAAAAGAGAGAATCAATAAATATCAATTCATATCTTTAATAACCTAATTAATATGAGCAAGCATAATTAACTTAATTATTATATCCATAAATACTCCACCATTATAAATGATAAAATTTGCATAAATGTTTATTGAATCTATATTTATTTTATGTTATTAGATTAGGAACACAAAAACCAAACTATCGTGACAGGATGTTTAGGATTTAATTTCGTTTTTAAAAGTTTGAATAATAAATTAAAAACCACATACATTCCTTCCTTAGATCGACCTTGGGAGTATACTTATCATTTTCTATGAAATGATTCGTGCACTTGCGAGAGTTTTATAAAATAAATAAAACCAAAGTAACGGGCAGGATCGGCGATGTCGGTTCTGCCCCGATCAATTTTAACTTTAGGTTAATTGTAAATTAAAAAAGAAGGTTTATTATTTAATAAAAAAATTAATTATTATCATTTAAATTAGAATCATGTTTTGATTTTTAAGTACAAAATAAATATTGAAAATGAGTAAGTTATCGGGAAAGTTGTTAAGATTTCGAGAAAAAAAAGTAATTTTAATTTTTTTAACTAATAAATTCTTCTTCAATAAAAAATAAAAAATATATATTTAATATAGAAATTAAAAATAAAATTTTGTAAATTTGTATATTTTATGAGATTTCAATTTAAGTTTTCCCGATTGTATCGTTTGTTGGGCATGATCTTTTGCTATTCTAAATACAATTTGAATTTAAGATGTGCATGTGACATCATACTTTCTTAGAATATTTATATAATTAGATGCTTCACTGTTCTTAACTTGCTTTCCACTTAATGTATAATATATGTTGCTAAAAGTTGTCTATTTTTCTGATTATGTGCTTATCGTTTGACTATTTGCATAATCTTTTGTGCTATATTTTTTTAAGCAACATGGCTTTTATGCTTCATTTGATAATACTAGACCTTTTGTGCCCCTTTAATTAAAACTATATGATTTTAGCTTCCCTTCACCAATATATAATTGAATTGAATATGATACTCCTTTGATTAGGAAATTATCAATTTTTGTTTAAAATGTTAATTGAGTCGATATATATTGATTTACAAAATCAGAAATTATACTAAACTATAAAATTTCATTTATATAAGACTCAATCAACTTATTTCAGATTATTAAAATTATGCGATTTACAATTTAAACATGTTTTTTAATTAAATTTTAATAATTTTAACTTTATGTTAATTGTAAATTAAAAAAGAAGGTTTATTGTTTAATTGAAAAATTAATTATTATCATTTAAATTAGAATCATGTTTTGATTTTTAAGTACAAAATAAATATTAAAAATGCGTATGTTGGGAGGAAAGTTGTTAAGATTTCGAGAAAAAAAAGTAATTTTAATTTTTTTTAACTAATAAATTCTTCTTCAATAAAAAATAAAATATATATATTTAATATGGAAATTAAAAATAAAATTTTGTAAATTTGTATATTTTATGAGATTTCAATTTAAGTTTACCCGATTGTATCGTTTGTTGGGCATGATCTTTTGCTATTCTAGTACAATTTGATTTTAAGGTGTGCATGTGACATCATACTTTCTTAGAATATCTGTATAATTAGATGCTTCACTATTCTTAACTTGCTTTCCACTTAATGTATGATATATGTTTCTAAAAATTGTCTATTTATCTCGTTATGTGCTTATCGTTTGACTATTTGCATAATCTTTTGTGATATATTTTTTTAAGCAACATTGCTTTTATGCTTCATTTGATAATACTAGACCTTTTGTGCCCCTTTAATTAAAACTATATGATTTTAGCTTCCCTTCACCAATACATAATTGGATTGAATATGATACTCCTTTGAGTAGGGAATGATCAATTTTTGTTTAAAATGTTAATTGAATCGATATATATTGATTTACAAAATTAGAAATTATACTAAACTATAAAATTTCATTTATATAAGACTCAATCAACTTATTTAAGATTATTAAAATTATGTGATTTACAATTTAAACTTGTTTTTTAATTAAATTTTAATAATTTTAACTTTATGTTAATTGTAAATTAAAAAAGAAGGTTTATTATTTAATAAAAAAATTAATTATTATCATTTAAATTAGAATCATGTTTTGATTTTTAAGTACAAAATAAATATTGAAAATGAGTAAGTTAACGAGAAAGTTGTTAAGATTTAGAGAAAAAAAAGTAATTTTAATTTTTTATAACTAATAAATTCTTCTTCAATAAAAAATAAAATATATATATTTAATATGGAAATTAAAAATAAAATTTTATAAATTTGTATGTTTTATGAGATTTCAATTTAAGTTTTCCCGATTGTATCGTTTGTTGGGCATGATCTTTTGCTATTCTAAATACAATTTGAATTTAAGATGTGCATGTGACATCATACTTTCTTAGAATATCTGTATAATTAGATGCTTCACTGTTCTTAACTTGCTTTCCACTTAATGTATAATATATGTTGCTAAAAGTTGTCTATTTTTCTGATTATGTGCTTATCGTTTGACTATTTGCATAATCTTTTGTGCTATATTTTTTTAAGCAACATGGCTTTTATGCTTCATTTGATAATACTAGACCTTTTGCGCCCCTTTAATTAAAACTATATGATTTTAGCTTCCCTTCACCAATATATAATTGAATTGAATATGATACTCCTTTGATTAGGAAATTATCAATTTTTGTTTAAAATGTTAATTGAGTCGATATATTTTGATTTACAAAATTAGAAATTATACTAAACTATAAAATTTCATTTATATAAGACTCAATCAACTTATTTAAGATTATTAAAATTATGTGATTTACAATTTAAACTTGTTTTTTAATTAAATTTTAATAATTTTAACTTTAGGTCAATTGTAAATTAAAAAACAAGGTTTATTGTTTAATTGAAAAATTAATTATTATCATTTAAATTAGAATCATGTTTTGATTTTTAAGTACAAAATAAATATTGAAAATGAGTAAGTTATCGGGAAAGTTGTTAAGATTTCGAGAAAAAAAAGTAATTTTAATTTTTTTTAACTAATAAATTCTTCTTCAATAAAAAATAAAATATATATATTTAATATGGAAATTAAAAATAAAATTTTGTAAATTTGTATATTTTATGAGATTTCAATTTAAGTTTACCCGATTGTATCGTTTGTTGGGCATAATCTTTTGCTATTCTATTACAATTTGAATTTAAGGTATGCATGTGACATCATACTTTCTTAGAATATCTGTATAATTAGATGCTTCACTATTCTTAACTTGCTTTCCACTTAATGTATGATATATGATTCTACAAATTGTCTATTTATCTCGTTATGTGCTTATCGTTTGACTATTTGCATAATCTTTTGTGATATATTTTTTTAAGCAACATTGCTTTTACGTTTCATTTGATAATACTAGACCTTTTGTGCCCCTTTAATAAAAATATATGATTTTAGCTTCCCTTCACCAATACATAGTTGGATTGAATATGATACTCCTTTGAGTAGGGAATGATCAATTTTTGTTTAAAATGTTAATTGAAATGATATATATTGATTTACAAAATCAGAAATTATACTAAACTATAAAATTTCATTTATATAAGACTCAATCAACTTATTTAAGATTACTAAAATTATGTGATTTACAATTTAAACTTGTTTTTTAATTAAATTTTAATAATTTTAACTTTAGGTCAATTGTAAATTAAAAAACAAGGTTTATTGTTTAATTGAAAAATTAATTATTATTATTTAAATTAGAATCATATTTTGATTTTTAAGTACCAAATAAATATTAAAAATGAGTAAGTTGTGAGGAAAGTTGTTCAGATTTCGAGAAAAAAAGTAATTTTAATTTCTTTTTACTAATAAATTCTTCTTCAATAAAAAATAAAATATATATATTTAATATGGAAATTAAAAATAAAATTTTGTAAATTTGTATATTTTATGAGATTTCAATTTAAGTTTACCCGATTGTATTGTTTGTTGGGCATGATCTTTTGCTATTCTTGTACAATTTGATTTTAAGTTGTGCCTGTGACATCATACTTTCTTAGAATATCTGTATAATTAGATGCTTCACTATTCTTAACTTGCTTTCCACTTAATGTATGATATATGTTTCTAAAAATTGTCTATTTATCTCGTTATGTGCTTATCGTTTGACTATTTGCATAATCTTTTGTGATATATTTTTTTAAGCAACATTGCTTTTATGCTTCATTTGATAATACTAGACCTTTTGTGCCCCTTTAATTAAAACTATATGATTTTAGCTTCCCTTCACCAATACATAATTGGATTGAATATGATACTCCTTTGAGTAGGGAATGATCAATTTTTGTTTAAAATGTTAATTGAATCGATATATATTGATTTACAAAATCAGAAATTATACTAAACTATAAAATTTCATTTATATAAGACTCAATCAACTTATTTAAGATTATTAAAATTATGTGATTTACAATTTAAACTTGTTTTTTAATTAAATTTTAATAATTTTAACTTTATGTTAATTGTAAATTAAAAAAGAAGGTTTATTGTTTAATAGAAAAATTAATTATTATCATTTAAATTAGAATCATGTTTTGATTTTTAAGTACAAAATAAATATTGAAAATGAGTAAGTTATCGGGAAAGTTGTTAAGATTTCGAGAGAAAAAAAGTAATTTTAATTTTTTATAACTAATAATTTTTTTCTTCAATAAAAAATAAAATATATATATTTAATATGGAAATTAAAAATAAAATTTTATAAATTTGTATATTTTATGAGATTTTAATTTAAGTTTACCCGATTGTATCGTTTGTGGGGCATGATCTTTTGCTATTCTAAATACAATTTGAATTTAAGATGTGCATGTGACATCATACTTTCTTAGAATATCTGTATAATTAGATGCTTCACTTTTCTTAACTTGCTTTCCACTTAATGTATAATATATGTTGCTAAAAGTTGTCTATTTTTCTGATTATGTGCTTATCGTTTGACTATTTGCATAATCTTTTGTGCTATATTTTGTTAAGCAACATTTCTTTTATGCTTCATTTGATAATACTAGACCTTTTGTGCCCCTTTAATTAAAACTATATGATTTTAGCTTCCCTTCACCAATATATAATTGGATTGAATATGATACTCCTTTGAGTAGGGAATGATCAATTTTTGTTTAAAATGTTAATAGAATCGATATATATTGATTTACAAAATCAGAAATTATACTAAACTATAAAATTTCATTTATATAAGACTCAATCAACTTATTTAAGATTATTAAAATTATGCGATTTACAATTTAAACTTGTTTTTTAATTAAATTTTAATAATTTTAACTTTATGTTAATTGTAAATTAAAAAAGAAGGTTTATTGTTTAATAGAAAAAATAATTATTATCATTTAAATTAGAATCATGTTTTGATTTTTAAGTACATAATAAATATTGAAAATGAGTAAGTTATCGTGAAAGTTGTTGAGATTTCGAGAACAAAAAGTTATTTTAATTTTTTATAACTAATAAATTCTTCTTCAATAAAAAATAAAATATATATATTTAACATTGAAATTAAAAATAAATTTTGTTAATTTGCACATTTTATGGGATTTCAATTTAAGTTTACCCGATTGTATCGTTTGTTGGGCATGATCTTTTGCTATTCTATTACAATTTGAATTTAAGATGTGCATTACACATCATACTTGCTTATAATATCTGTATAATTAGAAGCTTCACTATTCTTAACTTTCTTTCCACTTAATGTATAATATATGTTTCTAAAAATTGTGTATATATCTCGTTATGTGCTTATCGTTTGACTATTTGTATAATCTTTTGTGCTATATTTTTTTAAGTAACATGGCGTTTATGCTTCATTTGATAAAACTAGACCTTTTGCGCCCCTTTAATTAAAACTATATGATTTTAGCTTCCCTTCACCAATATATAATTGGATTGAATATGATACTCCTTTGAGTAGGGAATGATCAAGATTTGTTTAAAATGTTAATTGAACCGATATATAATGATTTACAAACTGTAAAATTTCATTTATATAAGACTCAATCAACTTATTTAAGATTATTAAAATTATGCGATTTACAATTTAAACTTGTTTTTTAATTAAATTTTAATAATTTTAACTTTATGTTAATTGTAAATTAAAAAAGAAGGTTTATTGTTTAATAGAAAAATTAATTATTATCATTTAAATTAGAATCATGTTTTGATTTTTAAGTACATAATAAATATTGAAAATGAGTAAGTTATCGGGAAAGTTGTTGTGATTCCGAGAAAAAAAAAGTAATTTTAATTTTTTATAACTAATAATTTTTTTCTTCAATAAAAAATAAAATATATATATTTAATATGGAAATTAAAAATAAATTTTTTTAAATTTGTATGTTTTATGAGATTTCAATTTAAGTTTTCCCGATTGTATCGTTTGTTGGGCATGATCTTTTGCTATTCTAAATACAATTTGAATTTAAGATGTGCATGTGACGTCATACTTGCTTAGAATATCTGTATAATTAGAAGCTTCACTATTCTTAACTTGCTTTCCACTTAATGTATAATATATGTTTCTAAAAATTGTCTATTTATCTCGTTATGTGCTTATCGTTTGACTATTTGCATAATCTTTTGTGCTATATTTTTTTAAGCAACATGGCTTTTATGCTTCATTTGATAATACTAGACCTTTTGCGCCCCTTTAATTAAAACTATATGATTTTAGCTTCCCTTCACCAATATATAATTGGATTGAATATGATACTCCTTTGAGTAGGGAATGATCAATTTTTGTTTAAAATTTTAATTGAATCGATATATATTGATTTATAAAATCAGAAATTGTACTAAACTATAAAATTTCATTTATATAAGACTCAATCAACTTATTTAACATTATTAAAATTATGCGATTTTCAATTTAAACTTGTTTTTTAATTAAATTTTAATAATTTTAACTTTATGTTAATTGTAAATTAAAAAAGAAAGTTTATTGTTTAATAGAAAAATATATTATTATCGTTTAAATTATAATCATGATTTGATTTTAAAGTACATTATAAATATTGAAAATGAGTTAGGTATCGGGAAAGTTGTTAAGATTTCAAGAACAAAAAGTAATTTTAATTTTTTATAACTAATATATTCTTCTCTAATAAAAAATAAATATATATATTTAATATGGAAATTAAAAATAAAATTTTTTAAATTTGTAAGTTTTATGAGATTTCAATTTAAGTTTACCCGATTCAATCGTTTGTTGGGCATGATCTTTTGCTATTCTAGTATAATTTGAATTTAAGTTGTGCATGTGACAACATACTTGCTTAGAATATCTGTATAATTAGAAGTTTCACTATTCTTAACTTTCTTTCCACTTAATGTATAATATATGTTTCTAAAAATTGTCTATTTATCTCGTTATGTGCTTATCGTTTGACTATTTGCATAATCTTTTGTGCTATATTTTTTTAAGCAACGTTGCTTTCATGCTTCATTTGATAATACTAGATCTTTTGTGCCCCTTTAATTAAAACTATATGATTTTAGCTTCCCTTCACCAATATATAATTGGATTGAATATGATACTCCTTAGAGTGGGGAATGATCAATTTTTGTTTAAAATGTTTATTGAATCGATATATATTGATTTACAAAATCAAAAATTATACTAAACTACAAAATTTCATTTATATTAGACTCAATCAATTTATTTAAGATTATTAAAATTATGCGATTTACAATTTAAACTTGTTTTTTAATTAAATTTTAATAATTTTAACTTTATATTAATTGTAAATTAAAAAAGAAGGTTTATTGTTTAATAGAAAAATTAATTATTATTATTTAAATTAGAATCATATTTTGATTTTTAAGTGCAAAATAAATATTGAAAATGAGTAAGTTACCGGGAAACTTGTTAAGATTCCGAGAAAAAAAAAGTAATTTTAATTTTTTATAACTAATAATATTTTTCTTAAATAAAAAATAAAATATATATTTACTATGGAAATTAAAAATAAATTTTTTAAATTTGTATGTTTTAGGATATTTCAATTTAAGTTTTCCCGATTCTATCGTTTGTTGGGCATGATCTTTTACTATTCTAGTACAATTTGAATTTAAGTTGTGCATGTGACAACATACTTGCTTAGAATATCTGTATAATTAGACGTTTCACTATTCTTAACTTGCTTTCCACTTAATGTATAATATATGTTTCTAAAAATTGTCTATTTATCTCGTTATGTGCTTATCGTTTGACTATTTGCATAATCTTTTGTGCTATATTTTTTTAAGCAACATTGCTTTCATGCTTCATTTGATAATACTAGATCTTTTGTGCCCCTTTAATTAAAACTATATGATTTTAGCTTCCCTTCACCAATATATAATTGGATTGAATATGATACTCCTTTGAGTAGGAACGATCAATTTTTGTTTAAAATGTTAATTGAATCGATATATAATGATTTGCAAAATCAGAAATTATACTAAACTATAATGGACTTTCATTTATATAAGACTCCATCAACTTATTTAACAAGATTAAAATTATGTGATTTCTCATTTAAACTTGTTTTTTAATTAAATTTTAATATTTTTAACTTTATGTTAATTGTTAATTAAAAAAGAAGGTTTACTTTTTAATAGAAAAATTAATTATTATCATTTAAATTAGAATCATGTTTTGATTTTAAAGTACATAATAAATATTGAAAATGAGTAAGTTATCGAGAAAGTTGTTGAGATTTCGAGAACAAAAAGTAATTTTAATTTTTTATAACTAATAAATTCTTCTTCAATAAAAAATAAAATATATATATATATATTTTATATGGAAATTAAAAATAAAATTTTGTAAATTTGTATATTTTATGAGATTTCAATTTAAGTTTACCCGATTGTTTCGTTTGTTGGGCATGATCTTTTGCTATTCTAATACAATTTGAATTTAAGATGTGGATGGGACATCATACTTGCTTAGAATATTTGTATAATTAGAAGCTTCACTATTCTTAACTTGCTTTCTACTTAATGTATAATATATGTTTCTAAAAATTGTCTATTTATCTCGTTATGTGCTTATCGTTTGACTATTTGCATAATCTTTTATGCTATATTTTTTTAAGCAACATGGCTTTTATGCTTCATTTGATAATACTAGACCTTTTGCGCCCCTTTAATTAAAACTGTATGAGTTTAGCTTCCCTTCACCAATATATAATTGGATTGAATATGATACTCCTTTGAGTAGGGAATGATCAATTTTTGTTTAAAATGTTAATTGAATCGATATATATTGCAAAATAACTTCTACATGATTAAACCTTTATTGATTCCTATGACTGTAAATAATGTACCTTTACTTTTTAGCTATTTGGGAAAATGTTAAAATTATTTGTACCCTTAACAAAATTGTAATTAAATTCCCAATTGACGTGACAGTCTGGGTATTTCCCCAATATTTTATTCTAGACATATTTTCTGATTTTAAAAGCCCTCAAGTATGATGAAATACCCATATCATAGGAAGCTCAAGGCTATATTAATCAAACAAGATACTAAGAAAATCAGTTCAACATGATTACTCCTTCATGGATTCCTACCCCTATAAATTTTGCGGCTATAGTTTTTAATAAATTCTGCAATAGTTAAAATTATTTGTATCCTAAAAACAATAGTCATTAAATTTCCAATTGACATAAAAGCCGAGTATTTTCCATATCGTCTATTGTAACCTTTTTTTCTTATTTTAAAAGCCCTCAACCATGATGAAATAGTCTTATCCTAGGAAAGTCAAGGATATATTAATCAAACAAGATACTAATAAAATCAGTTTAACATGATTACTCCTTCATGGATTCCTATGACTATAAATATTGTAGCTATACATTTTAGCTAATTGGAAAAAATTTAAAATTATTTGTACCCTTAACACAATTGTCATTAAATTTACAATTGAACTAACAGTCTGGGTACTTCTCCAATAAATTATTATAAACATTTTTTTTATTTTGAAAGCCTTCATGTATGATGAAATAATCTTATGCGAAGATGCTAAAGGCTATATTAATCAAACAAGATGCTTAAAAAATCACTTCAACAAGATTATTCCACCATGAATTCTTAGCACTATAAATATTGTGGCTATACTTTTTAGCTAATTGGAAAAATTTTAAAATTATTTGTACCCTTAACACAATTGTCATTAAATTCCCAACTCACCTAATGGTCTGGGTATTTCCCCAATATTTTATTCTAAACATATTTTCTTATTTTAAAAGCAATCATGCATGATGAAATAGTCTTGTCCTAGGAAGCTCAAGGCTATATTAATCAAATAGGATATTTACAAAATCACTTCAACATGATTACTCTTTCATGGATTCCTACGAGTATAAATTTTGTGACTATACTTTTTAGCTAATTCGGAAAATGTTAAAATTATTTGTACCTTTTACACAATTGTCATTAAAT
Organism: Hippophae gyantsensis; assembly: GCA_030763125.1. Lineage (NCBI taxonomy): Eukaryota > Viridiplantae > Streptophyta > Magnoliopsida > Rosales > Elaeagnaceae > Hippophae > Hippophae gyantsensis. The sequence goes on from CM061036.1 coordinate 72,356, forward strand.
TTCCAATTAACCTTGCAGTCTTGGTATTTCCCCAATAAATTATGATAAACATTTTTTCTAATGTTGAAAGCCCTCATGCATGATGATATAGTCTTATCTGAAGATGCTCAAGGCTACATTAATCAAACAAGATACTTACAACATCATTTCAACATGATTATTCCACCATGGATTCCCACCACTATAAATATTGATGCTATACTTTTTAGCTAAATGGGCAAATGTTACAATTATTTGTATTGCTAACATAATTTTCCTTAAATTTCCAATTGACCTAGAAGTCCAGGTATTTCCCCAATATTATATTGTAAAATTTTTTTATTTTTAAAAGCCCTCTTGCTTAATGAAATACTATTATCCTTTTAATGTTGAGGCTATATTAATCATACAGGATATTTACAAAATTACTTCAACATGATTACTCCTTCCTCGATTCCTACGACAATAAATATTACCGCTATACTTTTTAGCTATTTGGGCAAACATTAAAATTATTTGTACCCTTACCACAATTTCCATTAAAATCCCAATAGACCTAACAGTCTGGGTATTTTCCCAATATATTATTCTAAACATATTTTCTTTTTTTAAAAGCCCTCATGGATGATGAAATAGTCTTATCCTTGGAAGTTCAAGGCAATATTAATCAAACAAGATGCTAAGAAAATGAGTTCAATATGATTACTTCTTCATGGATTCCTACCACTATATATTTTATGGCTATAATTTTTAACAACTTCGGTAGTAGTTAAAATTATATGTATCCTTAAAATAGTAGTCCATAAATTTCCAATTGACATAAAAGTATGGGTATTTCCCATATAGTTTATTGTAACCTTTTTTTCTTATTTTAAAAGCCCTCACGTATGATGAAATACTCTTATTCAAAGAAGGTCAAGGTTATATTAATCAAACATAATATTTACAAAATCATTTTGACATGATTACTCTTTCATGGATTCCTAAGACCATAGATATTGCGGCTATACTTTTTAGCTATTTGGGAAAATTTTAAAATTATTTGTACCCTTTAACACAATTACCATGAAATTTCCAACTGACCTAACAGTGTGGGTATTTCCCTAATAAATTAAAGTAAACGTTTTTTCTGATTTTGAAAGCCGTCATGCATGATAAAAATTCTAATCCGAAGCTGCTAAAGGCTATATTAATCAAATAAGATACTCACAACATCATTTCAACATGATTTTTCCACCAAGGATTCCTACCACTATAAATATTGCAGCCATACTTTTTAGCTAGTTGGGAAAATGTTAAAATTATTTGTACCTTTAACACAATTGCCATTAAATTTCCAATTGACCTAACAGTATGCGTATTTGCCCAATAAATTATGATAAACATTTTTCCTGATTTTGAAAGCCCTCATGCATGACGAAATAGTCTTATCCGAAGATGCTCAAGGCTATAGTAATAAAAAAAGTTACATAAAACATCATTTCAACATGATTATTCCACCATGGATCCCTACCACTATATATATTGCTGCTACACTTTTTAGCTAAATGGACAAATGTTAAAATTATTTGGACCGTTAACACAATTTTCCTTAAATTTCCAATTGACATAGAAGTCGAGGTATTTCCTCAATATTATATTGTAAACATTTTTTTTGTTTTTAAAAGCCATCTTCCTTAATTAAATATTATTATCCTTTTAATGTCAAGGCTGTATTAATCATACATGATATTTACAAAATTAATTCAACATAATTACTCCTTCCTGATTCCTACTACAATAAATATTGCAGCTATACTTTTTAGCTATTTGGGAAAACGTTAAAATTATTTGCACCCTTAACACAATTTTCATTAAATTCCCAACACACCTAAAAGTCAGGGTATTTCCCCAATATTTTATTCTAAACATATTTTCTTACTTTAAAAGCACTCATGCAAGATGAAATAGTCTTATCCTAGGATGCTCAAAGTTATATTAATCAAACAGGATATTTACAAAATCACTTCAACATGATTACTCTTTCATGAATTCCTACGACAATTAATATAGTGGCTAAACTTTTTAGCTAATTGGGAAAGTTTTAAAATTTTTTGTACCCTTAACACAATTGTCAATAAATTTCCAATTTACGAAACAATTTGGGTCTTTCCAAAATAAATTATAGTAAAATTTTTTTCTGATATTGAAAGCCCTCATGCATGATGAAATAGTCTTATCCGAAGATGTTCAAGGGTATACTAATCAAACAAGATACTTACAACATCATTTGATCATGATTATTCCACCATAGATTCCTACCACGATAAATATTACGGCTATAATTTTTAGCTAAATGGTCAAATGTTAAAATTATTTGTACCATTAACACAATTTTCATAAATTTCCAATTGACCTAAAAGTCTAGGTATTTCCCATATATTTTATTGTAAACATATTTTTTGATTTTAAAAGCCCTCAAGCATGATGAAATACTATTATCCTAGGAAGCTCAAGGTTGTATTAATCAAACAAAATACTTACAAAATCACTTCAACATGGTTACTCCTTCATGGATTCCTACCCCTATAAATTTTGCGGCTATCGTTTTCAAAATAGTCAAAATTATATTTGAATCCTTAAAACAATAGTCCATAAATTTCCAATTGAGATAAAAGTCCAACTATATCCCATATAGTCTATTGTGACCTTTTTCTGAATTTAAAAACAAATCAAGCATGATGAAATACTCTTATCCTAAGAAGCTCAAGGCTATATTAATCAAACAAGATACTTACGAAATCACTTCAACATGATTACTCCTTCTTCGAATCCTACAACTATAAATATTGCAGCTATAATTTTTAGCTATTTGGGCAAACATTAAAATTCTTTGTACCCTAAACACAATTTCATTTAAAATCCAAATTCATTTAACGGTATGGGTATTTGCCCAATATATTATTGCAAACATATTTTCTAATTTTAAAAGCACTGATGCATGATGAAATAGTCATATCCTAATAAGCTCATTTCTATATTAATCAAATAAGATACTAACAAAATCAGTTCAACATGATTACTCCTTCATGGATTCTAACCACTATAAATTTTGCGACTATAGTTTTTAACAAATTCGGCAATAGTTAAAATTATTTTTATCCTTAAATAAATAGGTCATAAATTTCCAATTGTTATAAAAGTCCAGGTATTTTCTATATAGTTTATTGTACTTTTTGTTCTAATTTTAAAAGCCCTCAAGCAAGATGAAATACTCTTATCCAAGCAAGCTCAAGGCCATATTAATCAAACAGGATATATACAAAATCACTCAACATGATTACTCTTTCATGGATTCCTCTGACTATAAATATAATGGCTATACTTTTAGTTAATTGGGAAAATTTTAAAATTATTTGTACCCTTAACACAATTGTCAAAAAATTTCCAATTTACCAAAAAATTTGGGTATTTCCCAAATATATTATAGTAAATATTTTTTCTGATTTTGAAAGCCCTCATGCATGATGAAATAGTCTTATATAAATATGTTCAAGGCTATATTATTCAAACAAGATACTTAAAACATGATTATTCTACCGTGGATTCCTACCACTATAAATATTGCGGCAATAATTTTTAGCTAAATGGTCAAGTGTTAAAATTATTTGTACTATTAACACTATTTTTCTTAAATTTCTAATTGACCTAAAAGTCCAGGTATTTCCCATATATTTTATTGTAAACATATTTTTTTATTTTAAAATCCCTCAAGCATGATGAAATACTATTATCCTAGGAAGCTCAAGGCTATATTAATCAAACAAGATACTTACAAAATCACTTCAACATGATTACTCCTTCATGGATTCCTAAGACTATAAATATTGCAGCTATAATTTTTATCTAATTGGGAAAATGTTAAAATTATTTGTACCCTTAACACAAGTGACATTAAAGTCCCAACTGACCTAACAGTTAGGGTAATTCCCCAATATTTTATTCTAAACATATTTTCTTATTTTAAAGGCAATCAGGCATGATGAAATAGTCTTGTCCTAGGAAGCTCAAGGTTATATTAATCAAACAAGATACTACCAAAATCAGTTCAACATGATTACTCCTTCATGAATTCCTACCCCTTTAAATTTTATGGCTATGGTTTTTTAAAAAATCGATATTAGTTAAAATTATTTGTATCCTTAAAACAATAGTCCATAAATTTCCAATTGAGATAAAAGTCCGACTATATCCCATATAGACTATTGTAACCTTTTTTTCTGAATTTAAAAACAATCAAGCATGATGAAATACTCTTATCCTAAGAAGCTCAAAGTTATATTAATCAAACAAGATACTTACAAAATCACTTCAACATGATTACTCCTTCGTGGATTCCTACAACTATAAATATTGTAGCTATAATTTTTAGTTATTTGGGAAAACGTTAAAATTATTTTTACCCTTAACACAATTTTCATTAAAATCCCAATTGACTTAACGGTCTCTGTAGTTTCCCAATATTATTGTAAACATATTTTCTAATTTTAAAAGCACTCATGCATGATGAAATAGTCGTATCCTAGGAAGCTCAATTATATATTAATCAAACAAAATACTAACAAAATCAATTCAACATGATTACTCCTTCATGGATTCCTACCCCTATAAATTTTGCGACTTTAGTTTTAAAATTATTTTTATCCTTAAATAAATAGGTCATAAATTTCCAATTGATATAAAAGTCCAAGTATTTCCTATATAGTTTATTGTACCTTTTGTTCTGATTTTAAAATCCCTCAAGCAAGATGACATACTCTTATCCAAACATGCTCAAGGCTATATTAGCCAAACAGGATATTTACAAAATCACTTCAACATGATTACTCCTTCATGGATTCCTAAGACTATCAATATTGCGTCTATAATTTTTAGCTAATTGGGAAAATGTTAAAATTATTTGTACCCTTAACACAAGTGACATTAAATTTCCAATTGACCAAACAATATGGGTATTTCCCAAATATATTATAGTAAATATTTTTTCTGGTTTTGAAAGCCCTCATGCATGATGAAGTAGTCTTATCCAAAGATGTTCATAGTTATATTAATCAAACAAGATACTTACAACATGATTATTCCACTGTGGATTCCTACCACTATAAATATTGCGGCTATACTTTTTAGCTAAATAGTCAAGTGTTAAAATTATTTGTACTATTAACACAATTTTTCTTAAATTTCTAATTCACCTAAATGTCTAGGTATTTCCCATATATTTTATTGTAAACATATTTTTTTATTTTAAAAGCCCTCAGGCATGATGAAATACTATTATCCTAGGAAGCTCAAGGCTATATTATCAAACAAGATACTTACAAAATCACTTCAACATGATTACTCTTTCATGGATTCCTACAACTATTAATATTGCAGATGTCATTCTGACGTCATCAATGACATCAGTAATTACACTCTACGTTTTCACAATTTTTTAACATTTTTTCCCCTACTTTTTCTCTCGATCCTCACCTATAAATACCCCATTCTCTTCACTTCTAAATACACCTCAAAACACAATCTTTTCTCTCTTTCTTTCTCTCTTTTCTTAGATTTTTTAGTTTTTCTTAGTTTTTAGCTTTTCTTAGTTAATTTCTCTTAGTTTTAGAGTTCTTCCCTTTTTGGGAAGAACTAGTTATGTTTTTGTAATTTATTAACTTTTTGATTCAATAAATGGGACTCCAAATTCTGCTTGGAGGTTTTCCAGCAACGGGAATAGCATCGAAGTTCTGTAAGGATTTTATTTTCTTTACAATTATTTTTTATGCTTTATTCTTACATATTATATTTAATTTGTCTGTGATTAAATTTAACTTTGTTGGCTGTTTGTAAACATGATATAATAATAACGTTGTTATGCTTGCGAAATATTAAATAGGTGAAAATCTCTAAAATGAATTGATTTTATTTTTATTCAAGATTATCTATTAAGAATGTTAGAGAGAAATATATTATTTTTCATTACAAACTTAAATCTGAAAATTAGATTTTAAGGTTTAGTTATCCGGTCTGATTTAGAGTAGTCCTCTTTTATTTGTTGGTACAATCGCCCGGTAGTTAGAGTGAAGCTCTATTTCAAAAGTTTTTATAAGAATTATTATCTAAAAATGTATTGACAACATGTTTTCAGTAGTGGTTTTAAAACTTGAAAGTTAGTACTCGGATAACTAAATTCTTAGCTTTAATTTGGACACCTTGAATAAAGTTTAAACTGTCTAACCCCACCAAAGGTGGCATTTAAATGGTTCATTTTCAATCTCTTAGAAAAAGAAATTAATTTAATTAACCAAATCAGTTATCAACCCCACCCATAGGTGTTAATTGATTTGTTTAGTTAACAAAGAATATCTAACCCCACCAAAGGTGGTATTCATATAAAAAAGAGAGAATCAATAAATATCAATTCATATCTTTAATAACCTAAATAATATGAGCAAGCATAATTAACTTAGTTATTACATCCATAAATACTCCACTATTATAAATGATAAAATTTGCATAAATGTTTATTGAATCTATGTTTATTTTTATGTCAGTAGATTAAAAACACAAAACCCAAAATATCGTGACAGGATGTTTAGGATTTAATTTCGTTTTAAAAATTTTGAATAATAAATTAAAAACCACATACATTCCTTCCTTAGATCGACCTTGGGAGTATACTTATCATTTTCTATGAAATGATTCGTGTACTTGCGAGAGTTTTATAAATAGATAAAACCAAATGAACGGTAGGATCGGTGATAACTTTTCACCACCCCCAACCTAGAACTTACATTGTCCTCAATGTAACAACTGTAAATTAAAGATAAAGAGAAAAGAGAGAAAATATTACCTATTTCTTGAGAATGTTGCAAGTAATGATGGAGAAATGCAGGTGCATCCATCATGTTCATTAAAGTGCACACAGACAGCTTGATGTAAACTTCTAACATCTCAACAATTTTTTTTAGTTTTAACAATTTTAAAATTATTCACATGTAATTAAACTAAATAAAATTTTAAATTAAATAAAAATAAATAAAAATAAATAAAATAAATAAAAAATTTATTTTATTTATAAATAAATTTTTTTTTCGAAAAAAAAATAAAAACACCCGTGATTCCGAAAAAGACAAATTTATATAAATATATGATAAAACATATATATATATATATATATTTAATCAATTAATGTGCATAAAATGATGGTAACTTTTTGAGCACTTATCAGGCTCTTCATACATTTGAGAAAATGTTGCTATCTTCGTACTTAGATCAATAGTCTTTTGATGGGAATAGAACGTACCCATAAAAATTTCATATACTACCTCCCAAGTTTTTAGAGAAATCGACTGTAGAGTAATGAACCATGACCAAGCTTTATCCTTGAGGGTGTAAGGAAAACAACTCATCCTAAGTTGATCTTCATTAATTTCATGTAGTGGAAAGGTTTGGACAATAGCATAGAATTCTCGAATGAAATGCAAAGGATTTTCATTAGGGACACCGTAAAAGGAAGGTAACAAAGAATAATGAATCTTTTTCAATTCATAATTCCTAGTAGCCTCTTGTAATTGTATGTCGGAAGTTACATTGCAGTTGATTGGCATTGCATAGTCTTTCATCATTTTCTGCATATCTTCACCATCTCCCATGGCTATTTGTAGTTGAAATTGATCCTCCTCCTATTGTGTATCAACATTTAGCTCTTAAAAAAATAGTAGATATCTCTAAGAAAGAATTCTCACTTGAAAAAATGTATAGGCATAAAGCAGAAAGGTGCAAGGACACTCATCATTATTTTCACCTATTTTATTCTAACCATAGTTTCTTATTTTAAAAATTACTCATGCATGATGAAAAATTCATGTCCTAGGAAGCTCAAGGCTATATTAATCAAACAAGATACTACCAAAATCACTTCAACATGATTACTCTTTCATGGATTCCTACGACTATAAATATATCGGCTATACTTTTTTAGATAATTGGGAAAATATTAAAATTAATTGTACCATTAACACAATTGACATTAAATTTCCATTTGACCAAAGAGTCTCGGTATTTCCCCAATAAATTATAGAAAATATATTTTCAGATTTCGAAAGCCCTCATCCATGATAAAATAGTCTTATCCGAAGATGTTCAAGGGTATATTAATCAAACAAGATACTTCCAACATCATTTCAACATAATTATTCCACCATGGATTCCAACCACTATAAATATTACAGGTATACTTTTTAGCTAAATAGTCAAATGTTAAAATTATTTGTACCGTTAACACAAATTTTCTTAAATTTCCAATTAACCTAAAATTCTAGGTATTTCCCATATATTTTATTGTAAACATATTTTTTTATTTTAAAAGCCCTCATGCATGATGAAACACTATTATCCGATGAAACTCAAGGCTATATTAATCAAACAAGATACTTACAAAATCACTTCAACATGATTACTCCTTCATGGATTCCTACAACTTTAAATATTGCAACTATACTTTTTAGCTAATTAGGAAAATGTTAAAATTATTTGTACCCTTGAAATAGTTGGCATTAAATTCCAAACTGACCTAACAGTCCGGGTATTTCCAAAATATTTTATTCTAAAAATATTTTCTTATTTTAAAAGCACTCATGCATGATGAAATAGTCTTGTCCTAGGAAGCTCAAGGCTATATTAATCAAACAAGATACTACCAAAATCAATTCAACATGAGTACTACTTCATGGATTCCTACCCCTATAAATTTGCGGCTATGGTTTTTAACAAATTCGACAATAGTTGAAATTATTTGTATCCTTAAAACAATAGTCCATATATTTCCAATTGACATCAAAGTCTGGGTATATCCCATATAGTCTATTGTAACCTTTTTTCTGTTGATGAAATACTCTTATCCTAGGAAGCTCAAGGCTATATTAATCAAACAAGATATTTAAAAAATTACTTCAACATGATTACTCTTTCATAGATTTCTACCACTATAAATATAACGGCTATAGTTTTTAGCTAATTAGGAAAATGTTAAAATTATTTGTACCATTAACACAATTTTCATTAAATTTCCATTTAACCTAATAGTCTGGGTATTTCCCCAATATATTATGGAAAATATATTTTTTTATTTTGAAAGCCCTCATACATGATAAAATAGTCTTATCCGAAGATGTTCAAGGGTATATTAATCAAACAAGATACTTACCACATCATTTCAACATGATTATTCCACCATGGATTCCCACCACTATAAATATTGCGGCCATACGTTTTTGCTAAATGGTCAAATGTTAAAATTATTTGAACCGTAAACACAATTTCTCTTAAATTTCCAATTGACCTAAAAGTCCAAGTATTTCTCATATATTTTATTGTAAACATATTTTTTATTTTAAAAGCCCTCAGGCATGATGAAATACTATTATCCGATGAAACTCAAGGCTATATTAATCAAACAAGATACTTACAAAATCACTGAAACATGATTACTCTTTCATGGATTCCTAAGACTATAAATATGGCGTCTATAATTTTTTGCTAATTGGGAAAATGTTAAAATTATTTGTACCCTTAACACAAGTGACATTAAATTTTCATTTGACATAAGAGTCTAGGTATTTCCCCAATTAATTATAGAAAATATATTTTCTAATTTTGAAAGCCCATATACATGATAAAATAGTCTTATCCGACAATGTTCAAGGGTATATTAATCAAACAAGATACTTACAACATCATTTCAACATAATTATTCCACCATGGATTCCAATCACTATAAATATTACGGCTATACTTTTTAGCTAAATAGTCAAATGTTAAAATTATTTGTACCGTTAACACAAATTTTCTTAAATTTCCAATTGACCTAAAATTCTAGGTATTTCCCATATATTTTATTGTAAACATATTTTTTTTAAAAGCCCTTGGGCATGATGAAATACTATTATCATATGAAGGTCAAGGCTATATTAATCAAACAAGATACTTACAAAATCACTTCAACATGATTACTCCTTCATGGATTCCTGATACCATCCCCGGCAACGGCGCCAAAAACTTGATACCATCCCCGGCAACGGCGCCAAAAACTTGATCGGGGCAGAACCGACATCGCCGATCCTGCCCGTTCATTTGGTTTTAATATTTATAAAACTCTCGCAAGTGCACGAATCATTTCGTAGAAAATGATAAGTATACTCCCAAGGTCGATCTAAGGAAGGAATGTATGTGGTTTTTAATTTATTATTCAAACTTTTAAAAACGAAATTAAATCCTAAACATCCTGTCACGATATTTTGGGGTTTTGTGTTTTTAATCTACTTACATAAAAATAAACATAGATTCAATAAACATTTATGCAAATTTTATCATTTATAATGGTGGAGTATTTATGGATATAATAATTAAGTTAATTATGCTTGCTCATATTAATTAGGTTATTAAAGATATGAATTGATATTTATTGATTCTCTCTTTTTTATATGAATACCACCTTTGGTGGGGTTAGATATTCTTTGTTAACTAAACAAATCAATTAACACCTATGGGTGGGGTTGATAACTAATTTGGTTAATTAAATTAATTCCTTTTTCTAAGAGATTGAAAATGAACCATTTAAATGCCACCTTTGGTGGGGTTAGACAGATTTAAACTTTATTCAAGGTGTCCAAATTAAACCTAAGAATTTAATTATCCGAGTACTAACTTTCAAGTTTTAAAACCACTACTGAAAACATGTTGTCAATACATTTTCAGATAATAATTCTTATAAAAACTTTTGAAATAGAGCTTCACTCTAACTAATGGGCGATTGTACCAACAAATAAAAGAGCACTACTCTAAATTAGACCGGATAACTAAACCTTAAAATCTAATTTTCATATTTAAGTTTGTAATGAAAAATAATATATTTCTCTCTAACATTCTTAATATAAAATCTTGAATAAAAATAAAATCAATTCATTTTAGAGATTTTTACCTATTTAATATTTCTCAAGCATAACAACGTTATTATTACATCATGTTTATAAACAGCCAGCAAAGTTAAATTTAATCACAGACAAATTAAATATAACATGTAAGAATAAAGCATAAAAAATAACTGTAAAGAAAATAAAATCCTTACAGAACTTCGATGTTATTCCCGTTGCTGGAAAACCTCCAAGCGGAATTTGCACTCCCATTTATTGAATCAAAAGCTAATATATTACAAAAACATAACTAGTTCTTCCCAAAAAGGGAAGAACTCTAAAACTAAGAGAAATTAACTAAAAACTAAGAAAAACTAAAAAAACCTAAAAATCTAAGAAAAGAGAGAAAGAAAGAAGAGAGAAGTGTGTTTTGAAGGTGTGTTTTGAAGTGAAGGGAAGGGGGGTATTTATAGGTGAGGATGGAGAGAAAAAATGAGTAAAAAATGTTAAAAAATATTAAAAAATGTAAAAACGCGTATTGGAATTGCCGATGTCATTAATGACGCCAAAGATGACGTCATTGTGGTTGGGCCAGACTGCATCACGGATGAACAAGACTACGCGGATGAACAGTATCCCGTGGATGAACAGTTCCGCGGATGAACAGTACCGCGGATGAACAGTTCCCGCCAGTAAGCCATGAGTCAAGGCGGCGCGGCGGCACGATTTTCTCCTTTTTGATATTTTTGACCCATTTTGTCCAATTTTTCTTTATTTGTTGACCTTTCCCCATTTATTTATTAATATATTTGTGATGTATTGCTTCTAGTATTCCTCTTTGAGTCTTTAAGTTGCGTTTTTAAGTGAAAATACCTGAAAAACAATAAAAACACCCGTGATTCCGAAAAAGACAAATTTATATAAATATATGATAAAACATATAAATATATATATTTTTAATCAATTAATGTGCATAAAATCATGGTAATTTTAGTACTTTTTGAGCACTCATCACAACCTCAACTGCTTCTTGCTAGTCCCTTAGCAAGAGAAGCGATAAAAACTAAAAATTAAACTATCCTAAATCACTTTCGTGGATTGAAACGGTTGCATTTAGCCTACGCAACAAGTCGTTAAACCCCTAGGTTGCCCTTTAGTGGACGAGTTTGAGTCTCGTGAGGGTTTTCAAGAATGATACCCACAAACATTGAACTAAATAAAAGAAACTATAAAAACAATCACAACACAATCAAAAATTAATTTAAGAATAAAAAGAAAACAACATATCACAAAAATATCTCATACTTTTTAATCTCCTTTAAGATCATAATTAAAATCTCAAGCATAAGTTATTTTAATCTCTTTAAACAATCATGATTTTATTATAATAATTAGTCGAAAATCATTTTCATATTTCATTTCAAAAATGTATCAATTTAATTTTACCCAATTTCAGTGTCATGAATCAGAATTCGCTTCGACTCTATTCCTCACAAGTCAATACTCTCAAAGCACTGAATCCTATGGGTTCAAACACTCATACTAATTTATATGCGAAAGAGTTGATGTATAGAAATGAACTAATATGTTCGCATATGTATAAAGAATAAAGGCTCAAAGTGTTATTTTGATATTGATCTCATGAAAGGAATCGAATGTATAAATTATAAAGATATCATATATAAAAATTATTTTCATGCATAAATCAAACTCATTAAGAAAGAATTTCAAGATATATGCTTTTTACAAATGAAGAAATTGCAATGACTTTTTAGGGAATTATTTCCTATATCTTTTTTTTTTTTGTAATTAGCCTGTACTCACAACTTTGTAGGGAATGTGGGTCATAGTATGAAGATGATACTATATTTTTTTTATCTCTCTAATTTTTTTTCAATATATGTATATTTTAGAGAGTCAACCCATGTACAGATTGTACATTTTTTTGGATTTTGGTGAGTGGTTAATTTTGTGGCTTTTCTGTTTGATCTTGGTTTAGGTAACCCCAGATATGTCTTTTTTTTTTGTAACGGTCATACGAATGAGATAAAAGCATATACTATCAATTTCTACTCAAATCATTTAATCTAAGCAAAAATAATAATAAAAAATATACGACACTCTATTAAGATGAGAAAAAATTCATACATTCAATATTAATGCCTATAGAGATCATCTAAGAATTTGAAGAAATAAGAAATGTGTTTGGAGTAGAAAAATATATATTTCACTTTCTGAATAAAGGAAATTAGGCTCAAATTATATCTCACAAAGGTAGTCTCCACTAAAACAAATTCATAAAAACTGATTTTGGGTTTAATATAATTTCTACATCTTATCAAGAAATACTAGTTATGACAAAAATTAACTAATTATCAAAAATAATTACATAATATTTCATGATATGTTTTCAAAAATTAATCTAACAAGACAAAAGACTTAACTATTTACTTAAATTTGATTTAAAGAAATGATAAATTTTGTGAGAATTTTTTTTTTTTTAATTCCAAAAATTACTAAATCACACAAGGAAAATAAAACCAAACACAAAAATGAAGATGTGAACATAAAAAGACAAAATTAATAATTTTTTTTTTTAATTTTTTTTTTAAATTTTTAAATTGTTAAATCTTTTTTTTCTTTTCTAATTAAGCATGGTAACTTTTCGCCACCCCAACCTAGAACTTACATTGTCCTCAATGTAACAAGCGTAAATTAAAGATAAAGAGAAAAGAGAAGAAATATTACCTATTTCTTGAGAATGTGTAAGTAGTAATGGAGAAATGCAGTGCATTCATCATATTCATCATTAAAGTGTATACATACGAAGATTATTTGTGAACTTCTAACAACTCAACAAATATTTTTAGTTTTAACAATTTAAAAATTATTCACATATAATTAAACTAAAATAAAAAATAGAAATTAAACAAATTAAACAAATAAAATTAAATTACCTAAAATGATGGGTTGCCTCTCATCCAGCGCTTAGTTTAACGTCTTAGCAAGACGTAACTTGGGGATTTCATTTTAAGTAAACTCAATGTCCCCTCATCAATGAGTCAATCAAACCTACAAGTAAGACAAGGTTGTCTACCTATACTTTTTCAGTCATGTCCTATGGATTTTTAAATTTTTCTGTACTTAAAACTAGGGACATGCTTGTGAGTTTTAGATAATCCATGTCTAGGTACAAATCAAATAATTAAAGGCATCAAAACACAATTGTACCTAGATCAAACAAAACAACTAACTCCTTAGATTGTAATTAAAGCTTTAAAATTTTGGAGATAGTTTCAGAATTTTTTTTTTTTTTTTAATTTTTTTAAGTTAAAATAACATAATCAGTATTAACCAAGAGTGCTCCCAGGAAAGAATGGTGGGGCAAAGGCTCCTTAAAAACCATCCTCCTAGACAGAGCAACGTTCCCAGGAAAGACTACAAGGCAAAGGCTTCCAGGAACTAGTCTCTAGTATTTAACTCCCTTAGATCTTTACTTTTCATGCTATTAAAATTAAGTTAATTAAGTTAAGTTAAGTTAAAATTTAAGTTAATTAAGTTAATAAAAAGGTAGGTTAATTAAGTTAATGAAAATCTAAGTTAATTAAGTTAGTAAATTAAATTAATATAAGTTAGTAAATTAAGTTACTAAAAACCTAAGTTAATTAACTTAAACGAAAATTAAAAAAAAGTATTTAAAAAAATATTAGAAAAAAAAAATAAAATAAAATAAAAAGAGAAAAGAGAAAAAAAAAAAATTAAGCCAAAAAAAAAAAATAATAATAAAATAAAATAAAATGAAAAAAATAATTTTAAAAAGTTAAGAGAAAAAAAGAAAAAGAAAAAACAACAAAAATAAAATAAAAAAAAATTGAAAATAAAGTTTTTGATTTTTTTTATTTTTTTTTTTATTTTTTTATTTTTTTTTATTTTTTTATTTTCTTTTTTTTTTTTATTTTTTTTTTATTATTTTTATTATTTTTATTATTTTTTATTATTTTTTTATTTTTTTATTTTTTATTTTTTTTATTCTTATTTATTTATTAATTTAATTTAAAATTTATTTACTTTTTTTTTTTACTTCAAATTTCAAAATGCAAAATTATTTTATTATTCATGCTATATTTTATTTATTACGAAATTGAAATTTGAATTTTTTTTTTTTACTTTTCACAAACAACAAAATTTTTTATTTTTTTTAATTTTTTAATAAAAAAAATCACAATTATTTACAACACAAAAGGTTTTTAAAATTTTGATAAATAATTTAAAAACGCTATTCTTCAAGAAGGCCAAAAACTTGATACCATCCCTGAACGGCGCCAAAAACTTGATACCATCCCGACACGGCGCCAAAAACTTGATCGGCGAAGCAGACATCGCCGATCCTCGCCTAGTTCATTTGGTTTTAATATTTATAAAAC
The DNA here is from genome assembly GCA_030763125.1 of Hippophae gyantsensis. Lineage (NCBI taxonomy): Eukaryota > Viridiplantae > Streptophyta > Magnoliopsida > Rosales > Elaeagnaceae > Hippophae > Hippophae gyantsensis. The sequence goes on from CM061036.1 coordinate 87,693, forward strand.
TCTCGCAAGTGCACGAATCATTTCGTAGAAAATGATAAGTATACTCCCAAGGTCGATCTAAGGAAGGAATGTATGTGGTTTTTAATTTATTATTCAAACTTTTAAAAACGAAATTAAATCCTAAACATCCTGTCACGATATTTTGGGGTTTTGTGTTTTTAATCTACTTACATAAAAATAAACATAGATTCAATAAACATTTATGCAAATTTTATCATTTATAATGGTGGAGTATTTATGGATATAATAATTAAGTTAATTATGCTTGCTCATATTAATTAGGTTATTAAAGATATGAATTGATATTTATTGATTCTCTCTTTTTTATATGAATACCACCTTTGGTGGGGTTAGATATTCTTTGTTAACTAAACAAATCAATTAACACCTATGGGTGGGGTTGATAACTAATTTGGTTAATTAAATTAATTCCTTTTTCTAAGAGATTGAAAATGAACCATTTAAATGCCACCTTTGGTGGGGTTAGACTGTTTAAACTTTATTCAAGGTGTCCAAATTAAACCTAAGAATTTAATTATCCGAGTACTAACTTTCAAGTTTTAAAACCACTTGAAAACATGTTGTCAATACATTTTCAGATAATAATTCTTATAAAACGTTCTGAAATAGAGTTTGACTCTAAGTACCAGGCGATTGTACCAACAAATAAAAGAGCACTACTCTAAATTAGACCGGATAACTAAACCTTAAAATCTAATTTTCATATTTAAGTTTGTAATGAAAAATAATATATTTCTCTCTAACATTCTTAATATAAAATCTTGAATAAAAATAAAATCAATTCATTTTAGAGATTTTTACCTATTTAATATTTACTTAAGCATAACAACGTTATTATTACATCATGTTTATAAACAACAAACAAAGTTAAATTTAATCACAGACAAATTAAATATAACATGTAAGAATAAAGCATAAAAAATAATCAGAAGAAAATAAAATCCTTCTGAGAACTTGATGTTATTCTGTTCTTTGGAAAACCTCCAAGCGGAATTTGCACTCCCATTTATTGAATCAAAAGCTAATATATTACAAAAACATAACTAGTTCTTCCCAAAAAGGGAAGAACTCTAAAACTAAGAGAAATTAACTAAAAACTAAGAAAAACTAAAAAAACCTAAAAATCTAAGAAAAAAGAGAAAGAAAGAAGAGAGAAGTGTGTTTTGCATACGTGTTTTGAAGTGAAGAGAACGGTGTATTTATAGGTGAGGATGGAGAGAAAAATGAGTAAAAAAATGTTAAAAAATATTAAAAAATGTAAAACGCGTATTGGAATTCTTGATGTCATTAATGACGCCAAGATGACGTCATTGTGGGCGGCAGACTGCATCGCAGATGAATGCAGCGGATGAACAGTATCCCGTGGATGAACAGTTCCGCGCGGATGAACAGTACCCCCGTGGATGAACAGTTCCGCGCGTAGCTTGGGGCGGAGCTGGGCGCTGGGGCGCGGCGGCACGATTTTCTCCTTTTTGATATTTTTGACCCATTTTGTCCAATTTTTCCTTATTTGTTGACCTTTCCCCATTTATTTATTAATATATTTGTGATGTATTGCTTCTAGTATTCCTCTTTGAGTCTTTAAGTTGCGTTTTTAAGTGAAAATACCTGAAAAACAATAAAAACACCCGTGATTCCGAAAAAGACAAATTTATATAAATATATGATAAAACATATAAATATATATATTTTTAATCAATTAATGTGCATAAAATCATGGTAATTTTAGTACTTTTTGAGCACTCATCAATTCCTACAGTTATAAATATTGCAGCTAAACGTTTTAGCTAATTAGGAAAATGTTAAAATTATTTGTACCCTTAACACATTTGTCATTACATGCCCAATTGACCTAACAGTCCGGCTATTTCTCTAATATATTATAGAAAATATATTTTCTAATTTTGAAAGCCCTCATCCATGATAAAATAGTCTTATCCGAAGATTTCAAGGGTAAATTAATCAAAAATGATACTTACAACATCATTTGAACATGATTATTCCACCATGGATTCCAAGCACTATAAATATTATGGCTATACTTTTTAGTTAAATAGTCAAATGTTAAAATTATTTGTATCGTTGATACAAATTTTCTAAAATTTCCAATTGACCTAAAATTTTAGGTATTTTCCATATATTTTATTGTAAACATATTTTTTTATTTTAAAAGCCCCCAGACATGATGAAATACTATTATCCTATGAAGCTCAAGGCTATATTAATCAAATAGGATATTTGCAAAATCACTTCAACATGATTACTCTTTCATGGATTCCTACGACTATAAATATAGCGGTTATACTTTTTATCTAATTGGGAAAATGTTAAAATTATTTGTACGATTAACACAATTGTCATCAAATTTCAATTTGACGTAACAGTCTGGGTACTTCCTAAATAAATTATAGTAAATATATTTTCTAAATTTAATAGCTCTCATGCATGATAAAATAGTCTTGTCCTAGGAAGAAAAAAGGCTATATTAATCAAACAAGATACTACCAAAAACAATTCAACATGATTACCCCTTCATGGATTCCTACCCCTATAAATTTTACGGCTATGGTTTTTAAAACATTCGACAATAGTTAAAATTATTTGTTTCCTTAAAACAATAGTCCATAAATTACCAATTGACAAAAAAGTCCAGGTATATCCCATATAGTATATTCTAACCTTTTTTCCCTAATTTAAAACCAATCAAGCATGATGAAATACTCTTATCCTAGGAATCTCAAGGCTATATGATAACTGTATTTTATATAGTTATTTTTACCTATTTTATTAATTATAATTGCTATGTTCTTTATATTTTTGGTTAATTTTAGTTTAATAAATTAGTATTTACTGTTTTTTATATATTTTAAGAAAATTAAATAATTTGTATCGAAAACTTACTTAATTGCAAATTTATGCCCAAAAATATAATTTCAAATAAAAAAGTGTTTAATTGCAATTAATAAAAGTTAAAAATATAATTTAAATTAAAATCGGGCTTAATTTCAATTATTAAAAGTTTAAAATTTAATTTAAATTAGAAAAGGGCTTAATTGTAATTAAAGAAAGTTTAAAATATAATTGGAATTACATTTGTGGGTCAAAATGCAATTAATAAAAGTTATTTTTCTGCACAGGAGAGAAGAATCCACGCGGCATCATCCACGCTTCAATGTGAATTGTCAGATCAAAGCATAAACGGTTAGGATGCACGCGTGTTCTTCAAACCCGACCAAAGAGAGTGGGTGCAGGGTTTAGTCTATCATGCGGCTCGGTGCCCGAGTGGGGCCCACCTTCACGCAGGCCGGCGTGCGGTCGATCCACGTGTGCCCGGTTATTCTACGAATCACAATCTGTCAGGTCTCCCACTTTTCGCGTGCCCCAATCCCGTGCGACAATCTATCGTGCGCCTATTCCCTACAACCAATGAGGTACTGCCACGTGTCCCACTATTCCTTGCAACGAATCAGAGCTCGACACATGGCACCTTTTATGGAAAAGAAAATCAGAAACACACGGCTCTCTCCCACTCAGATTTAAACGCGTTTTCGATACAATTTTGTCCCCCACGCGTATTTTTAAATTAATTTCTCCATCATTAGTTGTCCCCCGCGTGTATTAAAAAAATATATTTTAAAATGTATTTTTTTAGAAATTTGATGTTATAAATAGAGGATAGTATGAGGAGTTTTAAAAAAAAGTTTTGGAGAGTTTAGAATTTTTGTGTTGTTAAGTTGTGGACTGTGGAACACACAGAAGCCATTTTTGGCTTCTGTTGTGTTCTACGTATGCCAAATATTAACGATACAAAATGATATAATTTTCCCTTTTCTTCATCTAATTTTTTTGTATCTGTTGTAATTTTTATTTTTAATTTATGAAGTAATTTAATTTTTCTAGGGTTGCATTTGATCTAAATTTATGAAAATTTGATTTTAATTATTTTTGATAGATTTATAAGACGTTTGATTTGTTTATTCTATCTGTGCTTAATGCTTTTTGATTATTTACGAATTTTATCAAATTGATCCGTGGTATTTAAATAAACTTGGAAGAGGCATTTTTGTGTATATTGCACATAGTTAGAATGACATGTATGATGAAGGATAGAAATATACCCTAATTGTATGTGTGGCCATTTGAAAACTTAGAACGTAATGAATCTTGGTGAATTTAATTATCATAGAGATATAGTGAATTAATTTAACGAGGTGTGTTTATACGGAGCTCGGAAGAGATGTATGAATAAAATTAGAAGTTTTCGGTTGACAAATCAAATGTACTAAAAAATATAAATCAAAAGAAAATAATATTATTGGAGTTGATTAATTTGGTGAAAAACCGCAATCCTAGATTTCTTTTATTTTTTTCTTTAACTTTTTTCTAAATCAACGATAGTTTTGGATAAAATTAGAGAGAAATAATTTTAGTAATCAACAAACTATAGTAACAAATCTCCGTGGGAACGATACTTTACTTACAAATTTTATTACTTTTAACCGTGTATACTTGCACGTTTTATGTTTTCTAAAAGAGACAACACTATATTAATCAAAAAGCATATTTACAAAATCACTTCAACAAGATTACTCTTTCATGGATTCCTACTACTATAAATATAGCGATTATACTTTTTATCTAATTGGGAAAATTTTAAAATTATTTGTACGATTAACACAACTGTCATTAAATTTCCATTTGACGTAACAGTTTGGGTATTTTCCTAATAAATTATAGAAAATATATTTTCTAATTTTGAAAGCCCTCGTCCATGATAAAATAGTCTTTTTTGAAGATGTTCAAGGGTATATTAATCAAACAAGATACTTACATCATTTCAACACGATTATTCCACCATGGATTCCAACCACTATAAATATTATGGCTATACTTTTTAGCTAAATGGTCAAATGTTAAAATTATTTGTACTATTAACACAATTTTTCTTAAATTTCCAATTGACCTAAAGGTCCAGGTATTTCCCATATATTTGATTGTAAACATATTTTTTGATTTTAAAAGCTCTCATGCATGATGAAATACTATTATCCTATGAAGCTCAAGGCTATATTAATCAAACCAGAAACTTACAAAATCCCTTCAACATGATTACTCCTTCATGGATTCCAATAACTATAAATATTGCAACTATTCTTTTTAGCTAATTGGGAAAATGTTAAAATTATTTGTACCCTTAACACAATTGTCATTAAATTCCCAAATGACTTAACAGTGCGGATATTTCTCCAATATTTTATTCTAAACATATTTTATTATTTTAAAAGAACTTATGTGTTATGAAATAGTCTTGTCCTAGAAAGCTCAAGGCTATATTAATCAAACGATATACTACCAAAATCAATTCAACATGATTACCCCTTAATGGATTCCTACCCCTATAAATTTTGTGGCTGTGGTTTTTAAAAAATTTGACAATAGTTAAAATTATTTGTATCCTTAAAACAATAGTCCATAAATTACCAATTGAGAAAAAAGTCCCGGTATATCCCATATATTCTAATGTAACCTTTTTTCTGAATTTAAAAGTAATCAAGCATGATGAAATACTCTTATCCTAGGAAGCTCAAGGCTATATTAATCAAACAGGATATTTACAAAATCACTTCAACATGATTACTCTTTCATGGATTCCTACGACTATAAATATAGCGGCTATACTTTTTATCTAATTGGGAAAATGTAAAAATTATTTGTACCATTAACACAATTTTCATTAAATTTCCATTTGACCTCACAGTCTCGGTATTTCCCCAATAAATTATAGAAAATATATTTTCTAATTTTCAAAGCCCTCGTGCATGATAAAATAGTCTTATCCGAAGATGTTCAAGGGTATATTAATCAAACAAGACACTTACAACATCATTTCAACACGATTATTCCACCATGGATTCCAACCACTATAAATATTATGGCTAAACTTTTTAGCTAAATGGTCAAATGTTAAAATTATTTGTACCGTTAACACAATTTTTCTTAAATTTACAATTGACCAAAAAGTCTAGGTATTTCCCATATATTTTATGCTAAACATATTTTTTTTATTTTAAAAGCCCTCAGGCATGATAAAATACTATTATCCCATGAAGGTCGTGGCTATATTAATCAAACCAGATACTTACGAAATCCCTTCAACATGATTACTCCTTCATGGATTCCTACAACTATAAATATTGCAACTATACTTTTTAGCTAATTGGGAAAATGTAAAAATTATTTGTACCCTTAACATAATTGTCATTAAATTCCCAACTGACTTAACAGTGCGGGTATTTCTTCAATATTTTATTCTAAACATATTTTCTTATCTTAAAAGCACTCATGCGTGATGAAATAGACTTGTTCTAGTAAGTTCAATGCTATATTAATCAAACAATATACTACCAAAATCAATTCAACATGATTACCCCTTCATGGATTCCCACCCCAATAAATTTTGTGGCTGTGGTTTTTAAAAAATTCGACAATAGTTAAAATTATTTGTATCCTTAAAAAAATAGTCCATAAATTACCAATTGAGAAAAAAGTCCCGGTATATCCCATATATTCTAATGTAACCTTTTTCTGAATTTAAAAGTAATCAAGCATGATGAAATACTCTTATCCTAGGAAGCTCAAGGCTATATTAATCAAACAGGATATTTACAAAATCACTTCAACATGATTACTCTTTCATGGATTCCTACGACTATAAATATAGCGGCTATACTTTTTATCTAATTGGGAAAATGTAAAAATTATTTGTACCATTAACACAATTTTCATTAAATTTCCATTTGACCTCAGAGTCTCGGTATTTCCCCAATAAATTATAGATAATATATTTTATAATTTTCAAAGCCCTCGTGCATGATAAAATAGTCTTATCCGAAGATGTTCAAGGGTATATTAATCAAACAAGACACTTAAAACATCATTTCAACACGATTATTCCACCATGGATTCCAACCACTATAAATATTGTGGCTAAACTTTTTAGCTAAATGGTCAAATGTTAAAATTATTTGTACCGTTAACATAATTTTTCTTAAATTTACAATTGACAAAAAAGTCCAGGTATTTCCCATATATTTTATACTAAACATATTTTTTGATTTTAAAAACGCCCAGGCATGATGAAATACTATTATCTTATGAAGCTCAAGGCTATATTAATCAAACTAGATACTTAAAAAATCCCTTCAACATGATTACTCCTTCATGGATTCCTACAACTATAAATATTGCAGCTATACTTTTTAGCTAATTGGGAAAATGTAAAAATTATTTGTACCCTTAACATAATTGTCATTAAATTCCCAACTCACTTAACAGTGCGGGTATTTCTCCAATATTTTATTCTATACATATTTTCTCATTTTCAAAGAACTTATGTGTTATGAAATAGTCTTGTCCTAGTAAGCTCAAGGCTATGATAATCAAACAATATACTACCGAAATCAATTCAACATGATTACCCCTTCATGGATTCCCACCCCAATAAATTTTGTGGCTGTGGTTTTTAAAAAATTCGACAATACTTAAAATTATTTGTATCCTTAAAAAAATAGTCCATAAATTACCAATTGAGAAAAAAGTCCCGGTATATCCCATATATTCTATTGTAACCTTTTTTTTAATTTAAAAGCAATCAAGCATGATGAAATACTCTTATCTTAGGATGCTCAAGGCTATATTAATCAAACAAGATACTTACAAAATCACTTCAACATGATTACTCCTTCATGGATTCCTAAGACTATAAATATTACGTCTATAATTTTCATCTAATTGGGAAAATGTTAAAATTATTAGTACCCTTAACACAAGTGACATTAAATTTCCAATTGACCAAACAATATGGGTATTTCCCCAATAAATTATTGTAAACATTTTTTGTAATTTTAAAAGCCCTCGTGCATGATAAAATAGTCTTATCCGAAGATGTTCAAGGGTATATTAATCAAACAAGACACTTAAAACATCATTTCAACATGATTATTCCACCATGGATTCCAACCACTATAAATATTGCGGCTATACATTTTAGCTAAATGGTTAAAAGTTAAAAAAAATTGTACCGTTAACACCAATTTTCTTAAATTTCCAATTGACCAAAAAGTCCAGCTATTTCCCATATATTTTATGCTAAACATATTTTTTGATTTTAAAAGCCCTCATGCATGATGAAATACTATTATCCTATGAAGCTCAAGGCTATATTAATCAAACCAGATACTTACAAAATCCCTTCAACATGATTACTCCTTCATGGATTTCTACAACTATAAATATTGCAGCTATACTTTTTAGCTAATGGGGAATATGTTAAAATTATTTGTACCCTTAACACATTTGTCGTCAAATTCCCAACTGGCCTAACAGGTATTTCTCCAATATATTATAGAAAATATATTTTCAAATTTTCAAAGCCGTCATGCATGATAAAATAGTCTTATCCGAAGATGTTCAAGGGTATATTAATCAAACAAGACACTTAAAACATCATTTCAACACGATTATTCGACCATGGATTCCAACCACTATAAATATTATGGCTATACTTTTTAGCTAAATGGTCAAATGTTAAAATTATTTGTACCGTTAACACAATTTTTCTTAAATTTCCAATTGACCAAAAAGTCTAGGTATTTCCCATATATTTTATGCTAAACATATTTTTTTTTTAAAAGCCCTAAGGCATGATAAAATACTATTATCCTATGAAGCTCAAGGCTATATTAATCAAACTAGTTACTTACAAAATCCCTTCAACATGATTACTCCTTCATGGATTCCTACAACTATAAATATTGCAACTATACTTTTTAGCTAATTGGGAAAATGTAAAAATTATTTGTACCCTTAACATAATTGTCATTAAATTCCCAACTGACTTAACAGTGTGGGTATTTCTCCAATATTTTATTCTAAACATATTTTCTTATCTTAAAAGCACTCATGTGTGATGAAATAGACTTGTTCTAGTAAGTTCAATCCTATATTAATCAAACAATATACTACCAAAATCAATTCAACATGATTACCCCTTCATGGATTCCCACCCCAATAAATTTTGTGGCTATGGTTTTTAAAAAATTCGACAATACTTAAAATTATTTGTATCCTTAAAAAAATAGTCCATAAATTACCAATTGAGAAAAAAGTCTCGGTATATCCCATATATTCTATTGTAACCTTTTTTTAATTTAAAAGCAATCAAGCATGATGAAATACTCTTATCCTAGGATGCTCAAGGCTATATTAATCAAACAGGACATTTACAAAATCACTTAAACATGATTACTCTTTCATGGATTCCTACGACTATAAATATAGCGGCTATACTTTTTATCTAATTGAGAAAATGTTAAAATTATTAGTACCATTAACCCAATTGTCATTAAATTTCCATTTGACCTAACAAATTGGGCATTTCCTAAATAAATTATTGTAAATATATTTTTTGATTTTAAAAGCTCCCATGCATGATAAAATAGTCTTATCCGAAGATGTTCAAGGGTATATTAATCAAACAAGACACTTAAAACATCATTTCAACACGATTATTCCACCATGGATTCCAACCACTATAAATATTGTGGCTAAACTTTTTAGCTAAAAGGTCAAATGTTAAAATTATTTGTACCGTTAACAAAATTTTTCTTAAATTTCCCATTGACTAAAATTCTTGGTATTTCCCATATATTTTATTCTAAACATATTTTCTTATTTTAAAAGTACTCTTGCATGATGAAATAGTCTTGTCCTAGTAAGCTCAAGGCTATATCAATCAAACAAAATACTTACAAAATCACTTCAACATGATTACTCCTTCATGGATTTATACAATTATAAATATTGTAGCTATACTTTTTATCTAATTGGGAAAATGTTAAAATTATTTGTACCCTTAACACAATTGTCCTTAAATTCCCAACTAACTTAACAGTCAGGGTATTTCCCCAATATTTTATTCTATAAATACTTTCGTTTTTTAAAAGCACTGATGCATGATGAAATATTCTTGTCCTAGGAAGCTCAAGGCTATATTAATCAAAGAAGATACTTCCAAAACCAATTCAACCTGATTACCCCTTCATGGGTTCCTACCATTATAAATTTTACGGCTATGGTTTTTAACAAATTCAACAATAGTTAAATTATTTGTATCCCTAAAACAATAGTCCATAAATTTCCAATTGACATAAAAGTTCGGGTATATCCCATATATTCTATTGTAACTTTTTTTCTAAATTTTAAACCAATAAAGCATGATGAAATACTCTTATCCTAGGAAGCTCAAGGCTATATTAATCAAATAGGATATTTACAAAATCACTTCAACATGATTACTCTTTCATGCATTCCTACGACTATAAATATAGCGGCTATACTTTTTAGCTAATTAGGAAAATGTTAAAATAATTTGTTCCATTAGGAAAATTGTCATTAAATTTCCATTTAACCTAACAGTTTGGGTATTTCCACAATAAATTATAGAAAATATATTTTCTGATTTTGAAAGCCCAAATGCATGATAAAATAGTCTTATCCAAAGATGTTGAAGGGTATATTAATCAAACAAGATACTTAAAACATCCTTTCAACATGATTATTCCACCATGGATTCCTACCACTATAAATATTGCGTCTATACTTTTTAGCTAAATGGTCAAATGTTAAAATTAATTGCACCCATAACACAATTTTTCTTAAATTTCCAATTGACCTGAAAGTCCAGGTATTTCCTATATATTTTATAGTAAACATATTTTATGATTTTAAAAGCCCTCAGGCATGATGAAACACTATTATCCTATGAAGCTCAAGGCTATGTTAATCAAAAAGGATACGTACAAAATCACTTTAACATAATCACTCCTTCATGTATTCCTACAACTATAAATATTACTGTTATACTTTTTAGCTAATTGGGAAAATGTTAAAATTATTTGTACCATTAACACAATTTTCATTAAATTTCCAAATGACCTAACAGTCTAGGTATTTCCCAAATAAAGTATAGCAAATATTTTTTCTAATTTTAAAAGCCGTCATGCATGATAAAATAGTCTTATCCAAATATGTTGAACGGTATATTAATCAAACAAGATACTTACAACATCATTTCAACATGAATATTCCACCATGGATTCCAATCACTATAAATATTACGGCTATACTTTTTAGCTAAATAGTCAAATGTTACAATTATTTGTACCGTTAACACAAATTTTCTTAAATTTCCAATTGACCTTAAAGTCCAAGTATTTCCGATATATTTTTTTATAAACATATGTTTTTATTTTAAAAGCCCTCAGGCATGATGAAATACTATTATCCTATGAAGTTAAAGGCTATATTAATCAAAAAAGATACTTACAAATTCACTTTAACATGATTACTCCTTCATGGATTCCTACAACAAAAAATATTGTGGCTATACTTTTTTGCTAATTGGAAAAATGTTAAAATTATTTGTACACTTAAGAGTGCAGGTATTTCCCGAATATTTTATTCAAAACACATTTTCTTATTTTAAAAGCACTCATGCATGATGAAATAGTCTTGTCCTAGGAAGCTCAAGGCTATATTAATCAAACAAGATACTACCAAAATCAATTCAACACGATTACTCCTTCTCGGATTCCTACCCCTATAAATTTTGGGGCTATGGTTTTTAACAAATTCAACAATAGTTAAAATTATTTGTATTCTTAAAACAATAGTCCATAAATTTCAAATTAACATAAAAGTCCATGTATATCCCATATAGTTTATTGTAACCTTTATTCTGAATTTAAAAGCAATCAAGCATGATGAAATTCTCTTATCCTTGGAAGCTCAAGGCTATATTAATCAAACAAGATACTACCAAAATCAATTCAACACGATTACTCCTTCTCGGATTCCTACCCCTATAAATTTTGGGGCTATGGTTTTTAACAAATTCAACAATAGTTAAAATTATTTGTATTCTTAAAACAAGAGTCCGTAAATTTCAAATTAAGATAAAAGTCCAGGTATATCCCATATAGTTTATTGTAACCTTTATTCTGAATTTAAAAGCAATCAAGCATGATGAAATTCTCTTATCCTTGGAAGCTCAAGGCTATATTAATCAAACAGGATATTTACAAAATCACTTCAACATGATTACTCTTTCATGGATTCCTACGACTATAAATATTACGGCTATATTTTTTAGGTAATTTGGAAAATCTTAAAATTATTTGTACCTTTAACTCAAATGTCATTATATTTCCAATTGACCTACCAGTCTAGGTATTTCCCCAATAAATTATAGTAAATATTTTTTCTGATTTTGAAAGCCCTCATGCATGATAAAATAGTCTTATCTCAAGATGTTCAAGGGTTTATTAATCAAACAAGATACTTACAACATCATTTCAACATGATTATTCCACCATAGATTCCTAATACTATAAATATTGCGGCTATACTTTTTAGCTAAATGGTAAAATGTTAAAATTATTTGTACCGTTAACACAATTTTTCTAAAATTTTCAATTGACCTAAAAGTCTAGTTATTTCCCATATATTTTATTGTAAACATATTTTTTTGATTTTAAAAGCCCTAAAGCGAGATGAAGTACTATTATCCTATGAACCTCAAGGCTATATTAATCAAACAATATACTTACAAAATCACTTCATCATGATTACTCCTTCATGTATTCATACAACTATAAATATTGCAGATATACTTTTTAGCAAAGTGGGAAAATGTTAAAATTATTTGTACCCTTAGCATAATGATCAATAAATTCCAAAGTGAAATAACAGTCCAGGTATTTCCCCAATATTTTATTCTAAACATATTTTCTTATATTAAAAGCACTCATGCATGATGAAATAGTCTTGTCCTAGGAAGCTCAAGGCTATATTAATCAAACAAGATACTACCAAAATCAATTTAACGTGATTACCCCTTCATGGATTCCTACCCCTATAAATTTTACAGCTTTGGTTTTTAACAAATTCGACAATAGTTAAAATTATTTGTATCTTTAAAACAGTTGTCCATGAATTTCTAGTTGACATAAAAGTCCGGATACATCCCATATAGTATATTGTAACCTTTCTTTTGAATTTAAAAGCAATCAAGCATGATGAAATACTCTTATCGTAGGAAGCTCAAGGCTATATTAATCAAACAGGATATTTACAAAATCATTTCAACATGATTACTCTTTCATGGATTCCTACGACTATAAATATAGCGGGTATACTTTTTAGCTAATTGGGAAAATGTTAAAATTATTTGTACCATTAACACAATTCTCATTAAATTTCCATTTGACCTAATAGTAAGGGTATTTCTCCAATAAATAGTAGTAAATATTTTTTCTGATTGGGAAAGCCCTCATGCATGATAAAATAGTCTTATCTCAAGATGTTCAAGGGTTTATTAATCAAACAAGATACTTACAACATCATTTCAACATGATTATTCCACCATATATTCCTACCACTATAAATATTGCGGCTATACTTTTTAGCTAAATGGTAAAATGTTAAAATTATTTGTACCGTTAACACAATTTTTCTTAAATTTCCATTTGACCTAAAAGTCTAGTTATTTCCCATATATTTTATTGTAAACATATTTTTTGATTTTAAAATCCCTCAAGCAAGATGAAGTACTATTATCCTATGAAGCTCAAGGCTATATTAATCAAACAATATACTTACAAAATCACTTCATCATGATTACTCCTTCATGTATTCATACAACTATAAATATTGCAGCTATACTTTTTAGCAAAGTGGGAAAATGTTAAAATTATTTGTACCCTTAGCACAATGATCATTAAATTCCAAAGTGAAATAACAGTCCAGGTATTTCCCCAATATTTTATTCAAAACATATTTTCTTATATTAAAAGCACTCATGCATGATGAAATAGTCTTGTCCTAGGAAGCTCAAGGCTATATTAATCAAACAAGATACTACCAAAATCAATTTAACGTGATTACCCCTTCATGGATTCCTACCCCTATAAATTTTACAGCTTTGGTTTTTAACAAATTCGACAATAGTTAAAATTATTTGTATCTTTAAAACAGTTGTCCATGAATTTCTAGTTGACATAAAAGTCCAGATATATCCCATATAGTCTATTGTAACCTTTCTTTTGAATTTAAAAGCAATCAAGCATGATGAAATACTCTTATCGTAGGAAGCTCAAGGCTATATTAATCAAACAGGATATTTACAAAATCATTTCAACATGATTACTCTTTCATGGATTCCTACGACTATAAATATAGCGGGTATACTTTTTAGCTAATTGGGAAAATGTTAAAATTATTTGTACCATTAACACAATTCTCGTTAAATTTCCATTTGACCTAATAGTAAGGGTATTTCTCCAATAAATAGTAGTAAATATTTTTTCTGATTGGGAAAGCCCTCATGCATGATAAAATAGTCTTATCTCAAGATGTTCAAGGGTTTATTAATCAAACAAGATACTTACAACATCATTTCAACATGATTATTCCACCATATATTCCTACCACTATAAATATTGCGGCTATACTTTTTAGCTAAATGGTAAAATGTTAAAATTATTTGTACCGTTAACACAATTTTTCTTAAATTTCCAATTGACCTAAAAGTCTAGTTATTTCCCATATATTTTATTGTAAACATATTTTTTGATTTTAAAATCCCTCAAGCAAGATGAAGTACTATTATCCTATGAAGCTCAAGGCTATATTAATCAAACAATATACTTACAAAATCACTTCATCATGATTACTCCTTCATGTATTCATACAACTATAAATATTGCAGCTATACTTTTTAGCAAAGTGGGAAAATGTTAAAATTATTTGTACCCTTAGCACAATGATCATTAAATTCCAAAGTGAAATAACAGTCCAGGTATTTCCCCAATATTTTATTCAAAACATATTTTCTTATATTAAAAGCACTCATGCATGATGAAATAGTCTTGTCCTAGGAAGCTCAAGGCTATATTAATCAAACAAGATACTACCAAAATCAATTTAACGTGATTACCCCTTCATGGATTCCTACCCCTATAAATTTTACAGCTTTGGTTTTTAACAAATTCGACAATAGTTAAAATTATTTGTATCTTTAAAACAGTTGTCCATGAATTTCTAGTTGACATAAAAGTCCAGATATATCCCATATAGTCTATTGTAACCTTTCTTTTGAATTTAAAAGCAATCAAGCATGATGAAATACTCTTATCGTAGGAAGCTCAAGGCTATATTAATCAAACAGGATATTTACAAAATCATTTCAACATGATTACTCTTTCATGGATTCCTACGACTATAAATATAGCGGGTATACTTTTTAGCTAATTGGGAAAATGTTAAAATTATTTGTACCATTAACACAATTCTCATTAAATTTCCATTTGACCTAATAGTAAGGGTATTTCTCCAATAAATTGTAGTAAATATTTTTTCTGATTGGGAAAGCCCTTATGTATGATAAAATAGTCTTATCTCAAGATGTTCAAGGGTATATTAATCAAAAAAGATACTTACAACTTCATTTCTACATGATTATTCCACCATGGATTCCAACCACTATAAATATTGCAGCTATACTTTTTAGCTAAATGGTCAAATGTTAAAATTATTTGTACCGTTAACACAATTTTTCTTAAATTTCCAATTGACCTAAAAGTCTAGGTATTTCCTATATATTTTATTATAAACATATTTTAAGATTTTAAAAGCCCTCAGGCATGATGAAATACTATTATCCTATGAAGCTCAAAGCTATATTAATCAAACAAGATACTTACAAAATCACTTCAACAAGATTACTCCTTCAAGGATTCCTACAATTATAAATATTGCAGCTATACTTTTTAGCGAATTAGGAAAATGTTCAAATTATTTGTACCCTTAACACAATTATCATTAAATTCCCAACTGACCTAACAATCTCTGTATTTCCCCAATATTTTTTTCTAAATATATTTTCTTATTTTAAAAGCATGCATGCATGATGAAATAGTCTTGTCCTAGTAAGCTCAAGGCTATATTAATCAAACAAGATACTACAAAAATCAATGCAACATTATTACTCCTTCATGGATTCCTACCCCTATAAATTTTGCGGCTATGGTTTTTAACAAATTCGACAATAGTTATAATAATTTGTATCCTTAAAGCAATAGTCCATAAATTTCCAATTGACAAAAATGTTTGGGTATATCCCATATAGTCTATTGTAACCTTTTTCTGAATTTAAAAGAAATCAAGCATGATGAAATTCTCTTATCCTAGGAAGCTCAAGGCTATATTAATCAAGTAGGATATTTACAAAATCACTTCAACATGATTACTCTTTCATGGATTCCTACGACTTTAAAGATAGCGGCTATACTTTTTGGGTAATTGGGAAAATGTTAAAATTATTTCTACCATTAACACAATTCTCATTAACTTTCCATTTGACCTAACAGTTAGGGTATTTCCCCAATAAATTTTAGTAAATATTTTTTTTCTGATTTTGAAAGCCCTCATGCATGATAAAGTAGTCTTATCCGAAGATGTTCAAGGGTATATTAATCAAACAAGATACTTACAACATCATTTTGACATGATTATTCCACCATGGATTCCTACCACTATAAATATTACAGCTATACCTTTTAGTTAAATGATCAAATGTTAAAATTAATTGTACCGTTAACACATTTTTTCTTAAATTTCCAATTGATCTAAAAGTCTAGGTATTTCCCATATATTTTATTGTAAACATATTTTTAGATTTTAAAAGCCCTCGAACATGATGAAATACTATTACCTATGAAGCTCAAGGCTATATTAATCAAACAAGATACGTACAAAATCACTTCGACATGATTACTCCTTCATGGATTCCCACAACTATAAATATTACTGCTATACTTTTTAGCTAATTGGGAAAATGTTAAAATTATTTTGATCGCCACAAAAATTGTGTGCAATAAATACGCAAGTATACGTATCATAACAAGTAATATAATCATAAATAAAGATCGTTTCCACGGAGATTATTTTTTTTAGAAACTAATTTTTCAAAACTAAAAATAATAAAAATCAATTTTTTCGTGTTTTTATATCTTAAGAAAGCAAAATTAAAATAATTAAAAGTAAATAGCAATAATTAATTAAATCAGATTTTGTGACTAAAAAGATATATAAGAAAATATCTAGGAATACTTAATCCCTTAATTTTCTAAACATGCGAATCACTAAAATTCCCCCAATATAATATCAATTAATTACATGATCAATTGAATCTAACCTAGCATGTATTCCTCTCTCAAGTAAACTACACACCATATAGTAATTAATTTAATCACACTCTCATGATTAATCAAATTGCATACTACTTATTAAGTTCATCAATTATGCATCACATACATAAGAATCATACATCTCTGCCTAGAAACTATGCATGTTATTTAATCAAGACAAACAATTAAATAATTTTCTCAAATCTATTTAATTGCCTCTATAGATAAATTGTTGGCCAAACAATTAATAGCATGAAAATCAAATTAAATAATATAATTAAATTAATATTATAATTGAGAAAAAATATTAGATCATCATCACATGGTGAAAATTGGGTTCATATGATCCCTAGATTAATAAATTAATTACACATAATTATGTTCAAAAAGTTCATATTTTTCATGAAGGAAGACATAAAATTAATAAAGAAAAGAGTAGAAAAAGAAATACAATCAATCACTGGAATTGTATAATTAATTTCCTCTTGAATCTCCACCAAAATTGTGTCGTTTCTTGAATTTTTCTGTATTTTTCTCTCTTTTTAGCTCTAAAAACTGACCAAAATTATGCTAATTGAGGAAAATTAGGGTTTATGGAGTGATTAGAGGCTTAAATAAAGCTCAGGTGTGATTTGGAACGTCCGATCAGCTTTAAATTAAGGGCTATGATCAAAACAAGCAATACAGATAGCTTCAGCCAATCACAGCGTGACACGTGTCATCAAAAGTTTATTGGGCGAATCAGAGAGAGACACGTGGTAGGGGAGACCAGGCAGAGTCAACCTTCGCCGAGCCAGCACCACGTGGCGTGGCGTGATTAGCGGGAACGGATGGCATGCGCACGGGTGGAACGCTTCGAGGAATAGCGTGGTGACACG
Organism: Hippophae gyantsensis; assembly: GCA_030763125.1. NCBI lineage: Eukaryota > Viridiplantae > Streptophyta > Magnoliopsida > Rosales > Elaeagnaceae > Hippophae > Hippophae gyantsensis. Next base: position 105,898 of record CM061036.1, read on the forward strand.
TGTCATCGCACGTTGACTGATTTCCGAACTCGGATGAACGCCGTGCTGAAACATGGCGCGTGTTTCTCCTCCTCACAAGCGGCACAACTTGATTTTTTTTCCTTGCTTGTGTGGCGTCCACAGGGCTTGCTCAATCAACTCCTATGCTTGCATGGCATGCCACGTGGCAGATTCTGATTGGTCCTACATTAAAAATTCATAAAAAATTCATAAAATTCCAGAAAAATCCCAAAAATTATATTTTCATCCATTTTCACTAAAAAACTTATATTTTAATTTTTTTAGCCACAAAAATACTATTTATTAAATAAAAAAAGTAAATATTAAGTGAAAAAGTGCGCTAATGACTCTATTTTCATAGAGTCATCATATTTGTACAATTAACACAATTTTCATTAAATTTCCAATTGACCTAACAGTCTGGGTATTTCCCCAATAAAGTATAGTAAATATTTTTTCTGATTTTGAAAGCCCTCACACGTGATAAAATTGTCTTATCCGAAGATGTTCAAGGGTATATTAATCAAACAAGATACTTACAACATCATTTCCACATGATGATTCCACCATGGATTCAAACCACTATAAATATTGCGGGTATACTTTTTAGCTAAATGGTCAAATGTTAAAATTATTTGTATCGTTAACACAATTTTTCTTAAATTTCCAATTGACCTAAAAGTCCAGGTATTTCCCATATATTTTATTGTAAACATATTTTTTTATTTGAAAAGCCCTCAAGCATGATGAAATATTATTATCCTATGAAGCTCAAGCCTATATTCATCAAAATAGATACTTACAAAATCACTTTAACATGATTACTCCTTCATGGATTCCTACAACTATAAATATTGTAGCTATACTTTTTATCTAATTGGGAAAATGTGAAAATTATTTTTACCCTTAACACAATTGTCATTAAATTCCAAAGTGAAATAACAGTCTAGGTATTTCCACAATATTTTATTCTAAACATATTTTCTTATTTTAAAAGCACTTATGCGTGATTAAACAAACAAGATACTACCAAAATAAATTCAACATGATTACTCCTTCAGGGATTCATACCCCTATAAATTTTACGGCTATGGTTATTAACATATTCGACAATAGTTAAAATTATTTGCATCTTAAAATAGTTTCCATGAATTTCCAATTGACATAAAAGTCCTGGTATATCCCATATAGTCTATTGTAACCTTTCTTCTGAATTTAAAAGCCATAAAGCATGATGAAATACTCTTATCCTAAGAAGCTCAAGGCTATATTAATCAATTGTAAAAAGAATTTTGTTTTTAAAAGCCCCTTTGCCTAATTAAATACTATTATCCTTTTAATGTCGAGGTTATATTAATCATAGAGGATATTTACAAAATTACTTCAACATGATTACTCCTTCCTCGATTCCTACGACCATAAATATTACAGCTATACTTTTTAACTATTTGGGAAAACGTTAAAATTATTTGTACCCTTAACACAATTTCCATTAAAATCCCAATTGACTTAACAGTCTCGGTATTTGCCTAATATATTATTCTAAACAAATTTTGTAATTTCAAAACCACTCATGCATGATGAAATAGTCTTATCCTAGGAAGCTCAAGGGTATATTAATCCAATAGGATATGTACAAAATCACTTCAACATGATTACTCTTTCATGGATTCCTACGACTATAAACATTGCGTCTATACTTTTTAGCTAATTGGGAAAATGTTAAAATTATTTGTACCATTAACACAATTGGCATTAAATATCAAATTGACCAAACAGTCTGGGTATTTCCCCAATAAATTATAGTAAATATTTTTTCTGATTTTGAAAGCTCCAATGCATGATAAAATAGATTTATCCGAAGATGTTCAAGGGTATATTAATCAAACAAGATACTTACAACATCATTTCAACATGATTATTCCACAATGGATTCCAACCACTATAAATATTATTGCTATAATTGTTAGCTAAATGGTCAAATGTTCAAATTAATTGTACCTTTAACACAATATTTCTTAAATTTCCAATTGACCTAAAAGTCTAGGTATTTATCATATATTTTATTGTAAACATATTTTTTTATTTTAAAAGCTCTCCGGCATGATGAAATACTATTATCCTATGAAGCTCAATGCTATATTAATCAAACAAGATACTTACAAAATCACTTCAACATGACTACTCCTTCATGGATTCATACAACTATAAATATTGGAGCTATTCTTTTTAGTTAATTGGAAAAATGTTAAAATTATTTGTACCCTTAACATAATTTTCATTAAATTTTCCATCGACCTAACAGTCTCGGTATGTCCCCAATAAATTATAGTAAATATTTTTTTCTGATTTTAAAAAGCCCTTATGCATGATTAAGTAGTATTATTAGAAGATGTTCACTGGAATATTAATCAAACAAGATACTTACAACATCATTTCAACATGATTATTCCACCATGGATTCCAACCACTATAAATATTACAGCTATACTTTTTAGCTAAATGGTCAAATGTTAAAATTATTTGTATCGTTAATATAATATTTCTTAAATTTCCAATTGACCTAAAAGTCCAAGTATTTCCTATATATTTTATTGTAAACATATTTTAAGATTTTAAAAGCCCTCACGCACAATGAAATACTTTTATCCTATGAAGCTTAAGGCTATATTAATTAAACAAGATACTTACAAAATCACTTCAACATGATTACTCCTTCATGGATTCCTACAACTATAAATATTGTAGCTATACTTTTTAGCTAATTGGGAAAATGTTAAAATTATTTGTATCCTTAACACAATTGTCATTAAATTCCCAACTCACCTAACAGTCCAGGTATTTCCCCAATATTTTATTCTAAACATATTTTCTTATTTTAAAAGTACTCTTGCATGATGAAATAGTCTTGTCTTAGTATGCTCAAGGCTATATTAATCAAACAAGATACTACCAAAATCAATTCAACATGATTTCTCCTTCATAGATTCCTTCCCCTATAAATTTTACGGCTATGGCTTTTAACAAATTCTACAATAGTTAAAATTATTTGTATCCTTAAGACAATAGTCCATAAATTTCCAATTGACAAAAATGTCCCGGTATATCCCATACACTCTATTGTAACCTTTTTTTTAATTTAAAAGCACTCATACATGATGAAATTCTCTTATCCTAGGAAGCTCAAGGCTATATTAATCAAACAAGATACTTACAAAATCACTGAAACATGATTACTCTTTCATGGATTCCTAAGACTATAAATATCGCGTCTATAATTTTTTGCTAATACGGAAAATGTTAAAATTATTTGTACCCTTAACACAAGTGACATTAAATATCCAATTGACCAAACAATATGGTTATTTCCCCAATAAATTATTGTAAACATTTTTTCTAATTTTGAAAGCCCTCATGCATGATAAAATAGTCTTATCCGAAGATGTTCAAAGGTATATTAGTCAAACAAGATACTTACAACATCATTTCAACATGATTATTCCACCATAGATTCCTACCACTATAAATATTGTTAGTTAAACGGTGAAATGTTAAAATTATTTGTACCGTTAACACAATTTTTCTTAAATTTCCAATTGACCTAAAAGTCCAGGTATTTCCTATATATTTTATTGTAAACATATTTTAAGATTTTAAAAGCCCTCACGCATGATGAAATATTATTATCCTATGAAGCTCAAGGCTATATTAATCAAACAAGATACTTACAAAATCACTTCGACATGATTACTCCTTCATGGATTCCTTCAACTATAAATATTGAAGCTATACTTTTTAGCTAATTGGGAAAATGTTAAAATTATTTGTACCTTTAACACAATTGTGATTATATTTCCAACTGACATAATAGTGCGGGTATTTCCCCAATATTTTATTCTAAATATATTTTCTTCTTTTAAAAGCACTCATGCATGATGAAATTGTCTTGTCCACGGAAGCTCAAGGCTATATTAATCAAACAATATACTACAAAAATCAATTCAACATGATTACTCCTTCATGGATTCATTCCCCTATAAATTTTGCAGCTATGGTTTTTGACAAATTTGAATATAGTTAAAATTATTTATATCCTTAAAGCAATAGTCCATAAATTTCCAATTGACATAAAAGCCGGGTATATCCCATATAGTCTATTGTACTCTTTCTTTAAAAGCAATCAAGCATGATTAATTCTCTTATCCTTGGAAGCTCAAGGCTATATTAATCAAATAGGATATTTACAAAATCACTTCAACATGATTACTCGCTCATGGATTCCTACGACTATAAATATTGTGGCTATATTTTTTAGGTAATTCGGAAAATGTTAAAATTATTTGTACCTTTAACACAAATTTCATTAAATTTTCAATTGGCCTAACATTCTAGTATTTCCCCAATAAATTATCGTGAATATTTTTTCTAATTTTGAAAACCCTAATGCATGATAAAATAGTCTTATCTGAAGACGTTCAAGGGTATATTAATCAAACAAGATACTTACAACATCATTTCAACATGATTATTCCACCATGGAGTCCAACCGCTATAAATATTACGGCTCTAATTTTTAGCCAAATGGTCAAAGGTTAAAATTATTTGTACCATTAACACAATATTTCTTAAATTTCCAATTGACCTAAAAGTCCAGGTATTTCCTATATATTTTATTGTAAACATATTTTAATATTTTAAAAGCCATCACGCATGATGAAATATTATTATCCTATGAACCTCAAGGTTATATTAATCAAAGAAGATACTTACAAAATCACTTCGACATGATTACTCTTTCATGGATTCCTTCAACTATAAATATTGAAGCTATACTTTTTAGCTAATTGGGAAAATGTTAAAATTATTTGTACCTTTAACACAATTGTGATTATATTCTCAACTCACATAACAGTGCGGGTATTTCCCCAATATTTTATTCTAAACATATTTTTTTATTTTAATAGCACTCATGCATGATGAAATTGTCTTGTCCTAGGAAGCTCAAGGCTATATTAATCAAACAAGATACTACCAAAATCAATTCAACATGATTACTCCTTCATGGATTCCTACCCTTATAAATTTTGCGGCTATGGTTATTAACAAATTCGACAATAGTTAAAATTATTTTGATCCTTAAAGCAATAGTCTATAAATTTCCAATTGACATAAAAGTCTTGGTATATCCCATATAGTCTATTATAACCTTTTTCTGAATTTAAAAGCAATCAAGCATGATGAAATTCTCTTATCCTTGGAAGCTCAAGGCTATATTAATAAAATAGGATATTTACAAAATCACTTCAACATGATTACTCATTCATGGATTTCTACGACTATAAATATTGCGGTTATATTTTTTAGGTAATTTGGAAAATGTTAAAATTATTTCTACCTTTAACACAATTGTCATTAAATTTCCAATTGACCTTAACAGTCTGGGTATTTCCCCAATAAATTATAGTAAATATTGTTTCTAATTTTGAAAGCCCTCATGCATGATGAAATAGTCTTATCCAAAGTTTTTCAAGGGTATATTAATCAAACAGGATACTTACAACATCATTTCTACATGATTATTCCACCATGGATTCCTACCACTATAAATATTGTGGCTATGCTTTTTAGCTAAATAGGAAAATGTTAAAATTATTTGTACCGTTAGTACAATTTTCCTTAAATTTCCAATTGACCTAAAAGTCTAGGTATTTCCCATATATTTTATCGTAAACATATTTTTTGATTTTAAAAGCCCTTAGGCATGATGAAAGACTATTATCCTATGAAGCTCAAGGCTATATTAATCAAACAAGATATTTACAAAATCACTTCAACATGATTGCTCCTTCCTGGATTCCTATGACTATAAATATTGCAGCTATAATTTTTTGCTAATTGGGAAAATGTTAAAATTATTTGTACCATTAACACAATTGTCATTAAATTCCCAACTAACCTAACAGTCTAGGTATTTCCCCAATATTTTATTCTAAACATATTTCTTATTTTAAAAGCACTCATGCCTTATGAAATAATCTTCGCCTAGGTAGCTCAAGGCTATTTTAATCAAACAAGATACTTCCAAAATCAATTCAACATGATTACTCCTTCATGCATTCCTACCCCTATAAATTTTGCGGCTATGGTTTTTAACAAATTTGACAATAGTTAAAATTATTTGTATCCTTAAATAAATAGTCCATAAATTTCCTATTGACATAAAAGTCCGGGTATATCCCATAGAGTCTATTGTAACCTTTTTTTCTAAATTTAAAAGCAATCAAACATGATGAAATACTCTTATCCTAGGAAGCTGATGGCTATATTAATCTAACCAGATATTTACCAAATCACTTCAACATGATTACTCTTTCATGGATTCCTACGACTATAAATATAGCGTCTATACTTTTTAGCTTATTGTTAAAATGTTAAAATTATTTGTACATTTAACAAAATTGTCATTAAATTTCCATTTGACCTAAGAGTTTGGGTATTTCATCAATAAATTATAGTAAATATTTTTTCTGATTTTGAAAGCCCTCATGCATGAGAAAATAGTCTTATCCGAAGATGTTCAAGGGTATATTAATCAAACAAGATACTTACGACATCATTTCAACATGATTATTCCACCATGGATTCCTACCACTATAAATATTGCGGCTATACTTTATAGGTGAATGTTCAAATGTTAAAATTATTTGGACCGTTAACAGAATTTTTCTTAAATTTCCAATTGACCTAAAAGTCCAGGTATTTCCTATACATTTTATTGTAAACATATTTTTTTATATTAAAAGCCCTCAAGCATGATGAAATACTATTATCCTATGAAGCTCAAGGCTATATTAATCAAACAAGATATTTACAAAATCACTTCAACATGATTGCTCCTTCTTGGATTCCTACGATAATAAATATTGCAACTATAGTTTTTAGCTATATGGGTAAACGTTAAAATTATTTGTACCCTTAACACAATTTCAATTAAAATCCCAATTGACCTAACAGTCTGGGCATTTTCCCAATATATTATTGTAAACATATTTTCTAATTTTAAAAGCACTCATGCATGATGAAATAGTCTTCTCCAAGGAAGCTCAAGGCTATATTAATCAAACAAGATACTAACAAAATCAGTTCAACATGAATACTCCTTCAAGGATTCCAACCACTCTAAATTTTGTGGCTATAGTTTTTAACAAATTCAGCAGTAGCTAAAATTATTTGTATCCCTAAATAAATAGTCCATAAATCTCTAATTGACATAAATGTCCGGGTATTTCCTATAGAGTTGATTGTACCTTTTTTCTGATTTTGAAAGCCCTCAAGCATGATGAAATACTCTTATCCAAGCATGGTCAAGGCTATATTAATCAAATAGGATATTTACAAAATTACTTCAACATGATTACTCTTTCATGGATTCCTACGACTATAAATATTGTAGCTATAGTTTTTAGCTAATTGGGAAAATGTTAAAATTATGTGTACCCTTAACACAATTGTCATTAAATTCCCAATTGCCCTAACAATCCGTGTATTTCCCTGATATTTTATTCTAAACTTTTTTTCTAATATTAAAAGCCCTTATGCATTATGAAATAGTCTTATCCTTGAAAGCTCAAGGTTATATTAATCAAACAAGATACTTACAAAATAACTTCAATATGATTACTCATTCATGTATTCCTACGAATATAAATATTTTGGCTAACACAATTGTCTATAATTTCCCAATATTTTATTGTAAATATTTTTTTATGATTTTGAAAGCCGTCATGCATGATGAAATGCTCTTATCGTTGGAAGCTCAAGGCTGTATTAATCAAACAAGATACTTACAAAATCACTTCAACATGATTATTCCTATATGAATTTCTACAACTATAAATATTGCCGCTATACTTTTTAGCTAATTAGGCAAATGTTGAAATTATTCCTACCCTTATAATTGTAGGAATCCATGAAGGACGAATCATATTGCTGTGATTTTGTAAGTATCTTGTTTGATTAATATAACCTTAATCTTCCTATGATAATAGTATTTCCTCCTACATGAAGGTTTTAAAATAATGTTTACAATAAAATATTAGGGAAATATTCGAACGATTGGGTCAATTGGGAATTTATGGACAATTTTGTTATGGGTACAAATAATTTTAACAATTGCCTAATTATATAGAAAGTATACCCACAATATTTATAGTCGTAGGAATCCATGAAGGAGTAATCATGAAGAAGTGATTTAGTAAGTATCTTATTTGATTAATATATCCTTGAGCTAACTAGGATAAGAGTATTTCATCATGTATGAAGGCTTTTAAAATCAGAAAAAATGTTTACAATAAAATATCGGGGAAATATCCAACTTGTTAGGTCAATTGGGAATTAAAGGAAAATTGTGTTAAGGGTACCAATAATTTTAACAATTGCCTAATTATATAGAAAGTATACCCACAATATTTATAGTCGTAGGAATCCATGAAGGAGTAATCATGAAGAAGTGATTTAGTAAGTATCTTATTTGATTAATATATCCTTGAGCTAACTAGGATAAGAGTATTTCATCATGTATGAAGGCTTTTAAAATCAGAAAAAATGTTTACAATAAAATATCGGGGAAATATCCAACTTGTCAGGTCAATTGGGAATTTAAGGAAAATTGTGTTAAGGGTACCAATAATTTTAACAATTGCCTAATTATATAGAAAGTATACCCACAATATTTATAGTCGTAGGAATCCATGAAGGAGTAATCTTATTGAAGTGATTTTGTTAGTTTCTTATTTGATTAATATAACCTTTAGCTTCCTAGGATTAGAGTATTTCATAAAGCATGAGGGCTTCTAAAGTTAGAAATAATTTTTACAATAAAATATAAGGAAATATCAAAACTTTTACGCCAATTGGGAATTTAAGAACAGTTGTGTTAAGGGTACAAGTAATTTTAACAATTTTCAAATTACCTAATAAGTATAGCCGCAATATTTATTGTCGTAGAAATCCATGAAGCAGTAATCATGTAGAAGTGATTTAGTAAGTATTTTGTTTGATTAATATACCATTGAGCTTTCTTGGATAAGAGCATTTCATCATGGATGAGGGCTTTTAAAATCAGAAAAAAATGTTTACAATAAAATATTGGGGAAATATTCGACTTGTTAGGTCAATTGGGAATTTAAGGACAATTGTGTTAAGGGTACCAATAATTTTAACAATTTCCAAATTATATAAAAAGTATAGCTACTATATTTATAATCGTAGGAATCCATGAAGGAGTAATCATGTTGAAGTGATCTTTGAATTATATAGCTTTGAGCTTCCTAGGATAAGAGTATTTCATCAAGCATGGGGGTTTTAAAATTAGAAAAAATGTTTACAAATAAATATTGACTATATATCCGCATTGTTAGGCCAATTTGGAATTTAAGGAAAATTGTGGTAAGGGTACAAATAATTTTAACAATTGTTGAATTCGCTAAAAAGTATAGCCGCAATATTTATAGTGTTAGAAATCCATGAAGGAGTAATCACATTGAAGTGATTTCTTAAGTACCTTGTGTGATTAATATAGCCTTGAGCTTCCAAGGATAAGATTATTTCATCATGCATAAGGGCTTTCAAAATCATAAAAAATGTTTACAATAAAATACTAGGGATATGTCCACAATGTTAAGTTAATTAGGAATTTAAGGACAATTGTGTAATGGGTACAAATAATTTTAAAAATTTCCGAATTAGCTAAAAAGTATAGCCACTATATTTATAGTCGTAGGAATTCATGAAGGAGTGATCATATTGTAGTGATTTAGTAAGTATTTTGTTTGATAAATATATCCTTGAGCTTTCTAGGATAAGAGTATTTCATCATGGATAAGGGTTTTTAAAATCAGAAAAAATGTTTACAATAAAATATTGGGGATATATCTATACTGTTTGGTCGATTGGGAATTTAAGGACAATTGTGTTAAGGGTACAAATAATTTTAACAATTGCAGAATTAGCTAAAAAGTACAGCCGCAATATTTATTGTCGTAGGAATCCATAAAGATCATGTTGAAATGATTTTATATGTATCTTGTTTGATTAATATACCATTGGACTTCGTAGGATAAGACTATTTCCTCATGCATGAGGGCTTTCAAAATCGTAAAAAATATTGACAATAAAATATTGGGAATATATATGTACTATTAGGTCGATTGGGAATTTAAGGAAAATTGTGTTAAGGGTACAAATAATTTTAAAAATTACCGATTTAGCAAAAAAGTATAGCCACAAGATTTATAGTCTTAGGAATCCATTAAGGAGTAATCATGTAGAAATGATTTTGTAAGTATTTAGTTTGATTAATATAGCCTTGAGCTTCCTATGATAAGACTAATTCATCATGCATGAGTGCTTTCAAGATCATAAAAAATGTTTACAATAAAATATTGAGGATATACCTAGACTGTTAGGTCAATTGGGAATTTATGGACAATTGTGTTAAGGGTACCTATAATTTTAACAATTTTCGAATTATATAAAAAGTATAGCCACAACATTTATAGTCCTAGGAATCCATATTGGAGTAATCACATTGAACTGATTTTGTTAGTATCTTGTTTGATTAATATAGCCTTGAGCTTCCTAGGATAAGAGTATTTCATCATGTATGAGGGCTTTTAAAATTAGAAAACAATGTTTACAATAAAATATTGGAAAAATACCCTAAATGTTAGGTCAATAGGAAATTTTAGGATAATTATGTTAAGGGTACAAATAATTTTAACAATTTCCAAATTAGGTAAAAAGTAAAGCGATAATATTTATAGTCGTAGGAATCCATGAATTAGTAATCATATTGAAGTGATTTTTGTAAGTATCTTGTTTGAGTAATATAACCTTAAGTTTCCTTGGATAAGAGTATTTCCTCCTACATGAGGGTTTTAAAATCATAAAAAATGTTTACAATAAAATATTAGTGAAATATCTGAATTGTTAGATCAATTGGGAATTTAAGGACAATTATGTTAAGAGTACCAATAATTTTAACAATTTCCTAATTATATAAAAAGTATAGCCATAATATTTACAGTCGTAGGAATCCATAAAGGAGTAATCATGAAGAAGTGATTTAGTAAGTATTTTATTTGATTAATATATCCTTAAGCTAACTAGGATAAGAGTATTTCATCATGTATGGGGGATTTTAAAATCATAAAATATGTTTCGAATAAAATATTTGGGAAATATTTGACTTGTTAGGTAAATTGGGAATTTAAGGACAATTATGTCAAGGGTTCCAATAATTTTAACAATTGCCGAATTATATAAAAATTATAGCTTCTATATTTATAGTTGTTGGAATCCATGAAGGAGTAATCTTGTTGATGAATTGATTTTGTTAGTTTCGTATTTTATTGACATAGCCTTTAGCTTCCTAGGTTTAGAGTATTTCATCAACCATGAGGCCTTCTAAAATTAGAAACTATTTTTACAATGAAATATCGGGGAAATATCCAAACTGTTACATTAATTGGGAATTTAAGAACAATTGTGTTAAGGGTACAAATCATTTTAACAATTTTTGAATTAGCTAATAAGTACAGTCGTAATATTTATAGTCGTAGGAATCCATGAAGAAGTAATCCTGCAGAAGTGATTTAGTAAGCATTTTGTTTGATTAATATAGCCTTGAGCTTTCTTGGATAAGAGTATTTCATCATGGATGAGGGCTCTTAAAATCGGAAAAAATGTTTACAATAAAATATTGGGGAAATATTCAACTTGTTAGGTCAATTGAGAATTTAAGTACAACTCTGTTACGGGTACCAATAATTTTAACAATTTGCAAATTATATAAAAAGTATAGCTACTATATTTATAGTCATAGGAATCCATGAAGGAGAAATCATGTTGAAGTGATTTTGTTAGTTTCTTCTTTGATTAATATAGCCTTGAGCTTCCTAGGATAAGAGTATTTCATCATGTATGAGGGCTTTTAAAATCAGAAAAAATGTTTACAATAAAATATTGAGTATATATCTATTAGGTCAATTTGGAATTTAAGGAAAATTGTGTTAAGGGTACAAATAATTTTAACAATTATTGAATTCGATAAAAAAGTATAGACGTAATATTTATTGTCGTAGGATTCATGAAGGAGTAATCCTCATGAAGTGTTTTAGTAAGTATCTTGTTTGATAAATATAACCTTGAGCTTCTTAGGATAAGCCAATTTCCTCATGGATGAGGCTTTCAAAATTAGAAAAAAAATGTTTACAATAAAATATAGGGGTATTACCTGGATTGTTAGGTCAGGTGGGAATTTAAGGACGATTATTTTAAGGGTACAAATGAATTTAACAATTTTCGAATTAGGTAAAAAGTTTAACTGCAATATTACAGTCGTAGGAATCCATGATGGAGTAATCGTGTTGAAATTATTTTGTAAGTATTTAGTTTGATTAATACAGCCTTGATTTTCCTAGGACAAGACTATTTCATCATGCGTGAGTGCTTTCAAAATCATAAAAAAAAGTTTACAATAAAATATTGAAGATATACCTGGACTGTTAGGTCAATTGGGAATTTAAGGACAATTGTTTTAAGAGTAGAAATAATTTTAACAATTTTCGAGTTAGCTAAAAACTATAGCCACAATATTTATAATCTTAGGAATATATGAAGGAGTAATCATGTTGAAATGATTTTGTAAGTATCTTGTTTTAATAATATACCCCTTAGCTTCCTAAGTTAAGACAATTTCATCATACTTGGGGGCTTTCAAAATCATAAACATTTTTAAATAAAATATTTTAGATATATCCAAATTGTTAGGTCCATTAGGAATTTAAAAACAATTCTGTTAAGGGTACAAATAATTTTAACAATTGCCCATTTAGCTAAAAATTATATGCACAATATTTATAGTCATAGGAATCCATGAAGCAATAATCTTGTTGAAATGATTTATGAAGTATTTTTTTTATTAATATAGCCTTGGGCTTCCTTGGATAAGAGTATTTAATCATGCACGACGGCTTTTAAAATAAAAAAAAATGTTTACAATAAAATATTGGGGAAATACCCTAACTGTTAAGGGTACAAATAACTTTAACAATTTCCAAATTAGGTAAAAAGTATATCGACAATATTTATAGTCATAGGAATCCATGAAGGAGTAATCATATTGAAGTGATTTTGTAAGTATCTTGTTTGATTAATATAACCTTGAGCTTCCTAGGATAAGAGTATTTCCTCCTGCATGAGGGTTTTAAAATCAGAAAAAATGTTACAATAAAATATTAGTGAAATATTGAAACTGTTAGGTCAATTGGGAATTTAAGGACAATTATGTTAAGAGTACTAATAATTTTAATAATTTTTGAATTATATAAAAAGTATAGATGTTATATTTATAGTTGTAGGAATCCATGAAGGAGTAATTTGTTGAAGTGATTTTCTTAGTTTCTTCTTTGATTAATATAGTCTTGAGCTTCCTAGAATAAGAGTATTTCATCAAGCATGGGGGCTTTTAAAATCAGAAAAAATGTTTGAAATAAAATATTAAGTATATATCGGCATTGTTAGGTCAATTTTGAATTTAAGGAAAATTGTGGTATGGGTACAAATAATTTTAACAATTACTGAATTTGCTAAAAAGTATAGCCGCAATATTTATAGTCTTTGGAATCCACGATGGATTTATCACATTGAAGTGATTTTTTAAGTATCATCTGTGATTAATATAGCCTTGAACTTCCAAGGATAAGACTATTTCATCATGCATAAGGGCTTTCAAAATCATCAAAAAAATTTACAATAAAATATTGGGGATATATCCGCACTATTGGGTCAATTGTTAATTTAAGGACAATTGTGTTAAGGGTACAAACAATTTTAACAATTTCTGAATTAGCTAAAAAGTATAGCCGCAATATTTATAGTCGTAGCAATCTATGAAGGAGTAATCATGTTGAAGTGATTTAGTAAGTATTGTTTTTATTAATATAGCCTTGAGCTTTCTAGGATAAGAGTATTTCATCATGGATGAGGGCTTTTAAAATCAGAAAAAATGTTTACAATAAAATATTGGGGAAATATCTAACTTGATAGGTCAATTGGGAATTTAATTACAATTTTGTTAAGGCTACAAATAATTTTAACAATTGCCGAATTAGCTAAAAAGTAGAGCCATAATATTTATAGTCATAGGAATCCATAAAGATCATGTTGAAATGATTTTATATGTATCTTGTTTGATTAATATACCCTTGGACTTCCTAGGATAAGACTATTTCCTCATGCATGAGGGCTTTCAAAATCGCAAAAAATGTTTAAAATAAAATATTAGGGATATATCCGCATTGTTAGGTCTATTGGGAATTTAAGGACAATTGTGTTAAAGGTACAAATAATTTTAACAATTCTCGACTTAGGTGAAAAGTATAGCCATAATTGTTATAGTCGTAGGAATCCATGAAAGAGTAATCATGGTGCAATGATTTTGTAAGTATTTTGTTTTATTAATATAGCCTTGAGCTTCCTAGGATAAGACTGTTTCATCATGCATGAGGGCTTTCAAAATCATAAAAAATGTTTACAAAAAGATATTGGGGATATATCCGGATTATTAGGTCCCTTTGGAATTTAAGGACAATTGTGTTAAGGGTTCAAATAAGTTTTATAATTGCCAAATTAGCTAAAAATTATAGTTGTAATATTTATAGTCGTAGGAATGCATGAAGAAATAATCATATGGAAATGATTTAGTAAGTATCTTGTCTTCTTAATATAGCCTTGAGCTTCCTAGGAAATGAGTATTTCATCATGTATGAGGGCTTTTTGATCGGTGCAAAACTGCAACTGCATAGTTTCGTAGTTTTATAATAAAGTGATAAGAAAAATATCTTCCTTAGGAATTGGTAACTTTTTTTGATAAATAATGAAATTTTGATAATCTCAATTTTATCTAAATAGTCACTAAAGTTGTTGTATTTGAAATTTAAAATAAAATAAAATTAAAGAAAATGTACAAAAGAAAATAAAGATATTGTTCAAAAATTAAATTAATGGGAAGAAAACTTCTAGGAAATCGTTTTCACCTAATCCCTTGCTATGCTTTACTCATCTAGCTAATTGAATTTAATTCTCTTTGTTTGTTAGCAATCTCCAAAAATATCCAAAAGCCTCTTTCGATAGTCAATTGGAAATATAATAGTGAAGGGTCTTCAAGAGGTATATCTTCACATTTGGACAAAAGAGGTCCATAACATATAATAGGACTACAAGGCTTATATAACTCAAGACCAGCTTTAGAAACCAATTGGTTGATGTACTCATGTTGGTAAAAATGAAGAGTGTCAAATGTTCTCTTTACTTTTACACCTAAAAAGAAATGCAGAGCGCCCAAGTCCTTTAAAGAGAACTTGTCATTAAAAAGCTAAATTAAAGTATCAATATATCCCTTATTACTTCATGTGATGATTATATCATCAACATAGACCAACACAATAGTAGTATAACAACTTTTAAAATTGGACAACAAAGTGTCAACTTTAGAATTAAAAAATCCCAAATCAGTCAAACTTGAGCTTAACTTTTGATACCAATCCTTAGGGGCTTGTTTGAAGCCATCAAAAGCCTTTCTTAACTTGCAACCCCAAAAAGGATACTCAAAATCTTCAAGAAGAATCCCATACAAAGGAACAATTATATGAAGGTCAATTGTTCTCCCTACTCAAATAGGTAACCAGAACCTAGATGAGGGGTGGGGACACCACGCATGAAACTTTTTTGCGAGCTCCATATCAATTCGGCCAAGCTGGCCTCATAAAAGTGAACTAAGCAACTTACACAGTGAAAGTATAAAACAACATTCTTAATTCAACACATAAATAAAACATTCAGTAGATACGAAAACAATAATATGTAGTAAACATATTGGAGATGGTGTGATAAAATAACATTCTTAATTCAACACATAAATAAAACATTCAGTAGATACGAAAACAATAATATGTAGTAAACATATTGGAGATGGTGTCCCTCACAAGCTTCTGTTCAGACTAACAACATACATATGCATTGTAAACAATTAATAACATATGAGACAAGAATGCATGTTAAACAATAATGGATTTCTAATCACTTCAAGACTTCATATGAGAGAACATATTCGGCAAATGATAAAATTTACTCTCGCATCATGTGTCTATCTAAATAAAGCAAACCAAATAAAAATTCTGACACTATAGACATAACCAGGGTAAAGAGATAAAGACTCTTTCGAGACTCACGTCAAACTTATATGCACATAATAGATATAAGTAAGATACATTATTCATAGAGCATGTAGATTAATTTACTATAGTATAAGCTATGATTAGAAAGTTATAGGCATGCAAAACATGAGCAGTGTGTAGCAAGTGAGTAATCTTTAAGATAGAGTTGGAGTTAATAGGATGAATAGATGAAGTATTATGACAAAGAATAGGCAATAAAGGGCCATTACCTACTATGACGGATTCAGGGCTAAGGAAGGAGTTCTTTATGTCAACAATGTTGCTAGTATCAATGGTGAGGTGGTGTCTGGCACCAAAATCAAGCAGCCAAGGGACATTTATTTTCGAGTCACCAAAGGAAGAGGAACTTGAACCTTTAGCAACCATTGTAAAAGGTGTTGATTGAGTCACAAAACCTTTTTCTTGAAGAATATCTCGAAGTTTGAAGCACTTGTTAGCTAAATGACCAACCTTACCATAAATTTAACATTTCACACACGTACCTCTTCCACTTCCATTTTTCTTATTCATGTACTGTGTACCTCCATTGATGTCTTTATTAGTCTAATAGTTAAAACTCCTTTGTAGGAAATCATAGAGATTCCATGCTAATCCATTACTATGAGTAAAAGATCTAGGCATATAATGTGACTTAAGTGAAGGAATTTTGAAAGTCAAACCAGCAAACTTTAGTAAGTTTTCTTGAATAAGTCTATTCATATATTGTGAATTTTGTTGCTTAAGATGTCTCTCATATGTCAATAATTGGCTATGATATTCACCAAATGACACAACATGTGATATCATAGTGAAGTAAGACACGAAAGCATTGTATTTCAAGTCAGGGCTACCAATTGCATACAGGACCAAGTCACGACCACTTACAGCCTTTAGCAAGACAATTTTCGATTGTGGATAGATGCATCACATAATCATCAGAAAAGAGATCATGTTTGGCTAGGATTTGAAGTTGAAGTCTAAGTCCCATGATTCGAGCATGTGAGGATGTTGATTGAACTATTTATAACAAGCTTCATTATTCAACTATAGAAGTTGATAACTCTACAAAAGTATAGTTATTTAGCCACTTACAACTAACTATTTGCCTTGTTTTGATATAAATACAGTTAAAAAGGCCTATATAATGTTTAAATATGTTAATGTATATGAAACAATATAAAGTAGAGCCAAAGTGATCCAAATAGGAAATTTCAAGACTATTTATTGATCTAACTTCAATCGACTTTGATCGAAGAGCCACAGGTGAAAACAAGTTATCACAAGTCAATTGATCAAGAAAGGATCTCGATCGATTGATTTTGTTTGATTGATCAATCTTTGAACGATCAAGAGGCACAAGTATTGCCACATCAACCCTATTTTTACATATAACTATTAATCTTGGCTATTGGATCAAAAGTACTACATTTCATGAACCAATTAAACCAGTTTTAACTTACTTAAAACCCTATGGAAAGGCTATAATTCATACATACAAATATAAGGAAGACTATATAGAGCATAGATCATAATAACACAACTGAAAAAAGAGAGCAAGGAGATTAAAGGAGATTGAAGTAGCTAATACATGTCAAAAGATTGATTGTATCTTATGTATTCCTTAATCTTTTGTTAATTTTCATAATCTTCTATATTAAAATTATGAATTTGATCAAGATATATATGTGCTAGATTTATTGTCTAAGGGTCATATAAATCCAATTTTCTACTATATGAATTGATTATTATGAATGCATAGTGATTTTTATTTAGTTTATATTATTTTTACGCTATTAATTATTTGACTAACAATTAGTTTATAGAGAAAATTGAGTATTTTTGAGAGAATTATTAATTGCTTGTTATGCAATCAATAAGTAGTATACAATCTAATTGGCATAAGACTATGATTCAATTACTTATTACATAGTATGTACTTTACTTGAGAGAAAAATGTGTACTAGTTTAGATGCAACTGATATTATGATTTTTATGAATATACACGGGATTTTTAGTCATTCACATATACTAGAAAATGAGGAATTAAGATTCTTAAATCTTTCTCTAAAATTTGTATACTCTTCAATTTAATAATTTTAGCTATTAGTTTAATAGTTTGTGCAACTTATTTTTTTACTTTTTAAATAGTTTTAGTAGTATTTAATTTATACTTAGTTGCAAAACAATTGAACTCTTTATGGGATTGCTATCCATCTTTAAAAATACACTAAATTACTTGCACAAACTTTACACTTATGATTAGCGTGTCAATAGCATGTAACCTTAAATTTAGATGCATATAAAATGATTCTTATTGAATGATGCAGCTAACTGCTATTTATACATACAATTGTAATGATTGGCGAGTGTAACTAACTAACAACCCACAGGAGACAATAATTAACCTACAATAATATGCTACAAGCAATTACATAGTAACATACTAAATCTAACGGTAGAAAGAAAAAGGAAGACATGCCCAGTGGAATTGAAGAGTTTGTAACGTTCTGAAAGATATACAGAAATTTGTCTAATATATAGTTACATATAGCTACTTCGAAAAACATAATTTATCAAATATATATAGTCATATATAGCCACTTCCAAAAAAGAAAGAAAACAATATTTTATGAAAAAAATATAAACTTAAAACAACAAAATAACACCATTATTTATATATTTATAAAATTAAAAAACTCAGTTTAAATATTTCCCATTGAATGTTTAATCCTTAGATTGATACTATTTAAATTGAACTTAGATTTTCTACGTCACTTTAATATTAAATTTCATTTAATTTGATCACTTTCAATATTATTTTGTTGTTATAAGTTTTAAAGATTTTTTTTTAAAGATTTTATTTTATGTAATTTAAAAAAAAATCTTTATAAACAAATTTCAATAAAATTATATATATATATATATATATATTAGCTTATATAATTATATTTAATGATGTTAATTGTGATTATGACATATTTATGTTATATAAAATTGGGCTAAAAAATAATCATGTACATATTAGAATAACATGACACTTTATTCATTTTATTTTTATAAATTAATTATATTTTTTAAAATTAATACATTTTAATCAATTCCTCTTATGTTTTAGTCGCCTAGTGTTTTTTTTTTCACAAAACTTAACCCTTTTCCTTAGATATTATTATCATATATCACTAAAATATGTAGTAAAATTACTAAAAATAAAGAGAGTATTAAAATTTCTAAGAATAAAGAGAGAACGTAAAAGGGTTTAACCGGTTTAGCTATCATATCGTCTGTGGTGTTGCACGTGATTATCGTAGAAAATGTTTTTGACATGATGAAATTTAAACTTCACAACCTAATATCAAATTTTAATTATTTGTACGAATCTATCTTCAAATTTTTAAAATATTAATTTAGTATTAAATTTATACAAGTTGTAATAATTTACTATTTTCATTAAAAAATTGACATAACTTAACGTGGAATATATTATATGCAATCTATTTATACAAAAATATCATCAAACTATATAAGTTCTAATAATATATCAGTAAAGTTTATCCATTATACCTTCATTATCAATCCATCTAATACAACTCATTGAACTTTGGTAGTATATATCCTCCTTTATTCTTCCTAACCCACAATCTCTCACGTAAAAATTAATTTTTTTTGGTTTTTGGGTTTGATTCTCATAAGAATATTTTGATTGAATTGAGAATTATGGAATCATTATTTCAAGTTTTGAAATGTGGGAAGGAGTATATGGAAAAAAATCAATTACAAGATGTTTGACAAAATTAATTGAGAATTCATAAAATATTTGGTTTGTTTCAACTAATAGAGAAGTCAATGTTCTATTGAAAATATACGTAGAGGAAGATTTAAGACTAGAATTGGTAGGACAATTTTATAGGATTTTGAAAAATCTCACTGAATTGAATAAATAAAGAAATCTATGGTAAATGAATGAGCAATTTTCACATTTATCAAGCTTCCTCGGTCTAAAGATGAAATTGTCCAAATAAACTCAATACAATTCCTTCAAAATATGGCTTCTAGTGATGAATTGATTACAAAAATGGTTGTAAATGGAGGAATTTGTGCATTATTTTGAGTTGTGGAGCCTGGATCAACTTGCATTCCCAATATGAGAGAGATAACATTAAGACTAATTGAAAATTTATGTTTCCTTCAATGATTGTATTTGGTGGATTGATGATGAGGATATAAATGAGTAAAGTTGGTAGTATATTGTTACAACTTATATAAATTAGGTGGTAGATTTGTATATATAGATCGAGTTATGAAATATTTTTTATATCTATTATTGTTTTGATACTGATCATTTCCCATGTTTTTTAATAGTACCTTAAAAGAACCCATATTCTTGGTCAAAAATGTTAAAGAGTAATTTAATCATTTTAATTTTTTTAATTATTTTCTTTTATATTTTTCTCTTTTTTTACCAATATCTCATATTTTTTTTACATTATTAGCTATTTGTATAAAATTATCTCTCATTTCTTTTTCCATTAAACCCTAAACTCAAACCTTAGATTATAAACTCTAAATCTTACGTACTAAACCCTAAATTCTAAAAATCTAAATGCTATTTCTCATCCATAATCCTAATTCTTAATTATTAAACTTTAAACTTTAAATTTTAAATTCTAAATACTAAATTTAATGAAAAAGAATGAGAGAGAAAGAAAGGGACTGAGTCCATAAAGATTCATTAAATTAGGTCATTTGTATTATTTGATCATTCAAACCATAAGTTGTGTTATCTAATTCTTTATCTTTAAAAAATGATCAAATAAGAACAAAATATATTATTTTAATAATTTTTTAATTAAAATATTTTTTTAAAATAATATAAAAATATAAAAATAATATAATATTTCTTAATTTGTAACTTTTTCTAAGTCACAATAACTAAATTATATCAATTGCAATTTAAACAATTAAAGTGTACAAATGATATAATTTAAGAAATTTTTATATCACTTTTTCTTAAAAAAAGAAAGAAGAGATAAAAAAGAATAAAACAAAAAATTAATTTTAAATGACTTAAATACCCTTTAATTATTATACACATATTTTTTAACAAAATAGATTCATTTTAAATAATTTCAGCACTTTTAAGTTACACTTAATACCTTGAGCAATAATATATATATAAATTAATATGAACACTAATAAGATATCATAACCATGAATTATATGTGTCCTATTTTACATTAATATTTTTAACATAATTAATAGTTTACTATAATTTATATAAATTTTTTATTAGATTTTGATGATAAATTTATATAAATGAATAAAATTTGGTGTTAGATTATGAAATTTATCTAATAATATAAAATTAATTATGTGTTATGTCTAAAGTATATGAGGTGAGTCACCATAATTACTCAAAATGTTTAAGTTGTTATAATTATAACCATAACGTGATTTGTAACGATAAAAACATATTTAATTAATAATAATTGTTTAATTTTTAACATAATTATATCAAGTGTATTTTAGATATATTTTTTGTAGATATAATTATAATTCCTTAAATATTTTGAATATTTTTTAACTCGCTTTATATGTTATGGTATAAAATATAATTAATATACTCTTTATGTTATTATAATATCCTCAAAAATTACACATAAATACAAATTATACAATTGTATTAAAATATTAATTAAACATATTTTCATAGTTACACCGATATTATTACTATAATTATAACTATTTAAAATTTTAAATATTTTTATAAGGATAAAACGTAAGAGGCTGCCTCAATCCCTTTTCATTTCTTCTCCACCGTCCAGCAACAAGTAAGCCTCTGATTTGAGCTCGGGCTGCATCCCAAGTATGGCGGAGTTTCTTTTTGAAGATATTTTTAGGATTGATCGGTTGAACCCAGATGGGAAAAAATTCGATAAAGGTTCGATTATTTTTGCTACCCTTTTATTGTTCTGTGTCGCTGTTCTCTTGACTCTGAATTTTTGTTTATCGGGATTTATAGGGTTTAAGGTTTTATTTTTTTAAAGAAACGAGTTTTATAGTAAGAAAAAATTTTTGATACCTTTTTTTGCTGCTTTTACTTATTTCAAAGTTGGAATTTTATGTACACCAGTACTATAGTATTTACATTTTTTTTTTGTAAGGAACAATTTCTTGTAATTGCTTGTTTCTCTTCTATTGTTCTTTTTTCCTCCTCCTTTTTGGGTTACTGGGTCATAGTAATTACAATTTTAGCAAAGCATGATTTTTTGAATTGGGAGATTTTTTCAGTTACTCGAGTTGAAGCAAAGAGTGAGAAGTTTGACATGTACATGCACCTAGATGTGAACACAGATGCCTATCCTTTGAGGGAAGGTGAGAAATTTTCGATGGCTCTGAGTTCTACTCTGAATGAAGATGGAACACCTGACACAGGCTATTACACTCAGGTATATATGTTTCTGCCTTTTGTTCATTTTTGTGCTTTGGGGATGATGTAACTGCATAAATAATAGCTTAAGCTATCCTTCTAGATCTTTTCTTCTTTATTTTCTATGGTCACAATACAATGTCTCACGGTTTCATTTCTTATTTTTTGGGTTCTCTTTGTTCCCACTGGAAATGAGTCTCACTTAGTTTCAAAAACTTATTGGAAAACACTTTTTTTTAGGACAAAGTGTCATTCAAGTCTGTTACTATCAATGAGTATACTTTAGACCAATATCTATTAAGTATACTTTAGACCAATACCTATTAAATATGATAGCAGAAGTTGATTACTTTTATAAAAAAGGTCGATCATTTTATATAAAGGTAGTGAATTTGTACTATCCCGCCTAACAAGTAGGGGACTAAAGAACACTTTTGTTAAAGATAGCGGACTTGAGTTATCTTTTTTCCCCTTTTTTTATCTACTACAACTTTACAAGGCTTGATTTTTAAGAGGAAAGATTAATGAATCATTATGGTTACTTTAATTTTATAAATTGGACACTACTAACATTTGGTATACTTGAGTCAACTCACTCTTAACAAGTCGTGCACTTCATTCATTTTTTGGTACACTTGATTTCTAGCACTACTATGGTATTCATAAGTAAGATTGAACCCTTAAAAATTCCCTCAATCCAAGAAATTTTTAGAACTTGATTACATTTTACTTGGTTAGCTATAATAGATTTCTCTCTTTGTTGTGCATTGAATTTTTAAAGAAAAGGGGAGAGATATAGGAAGGGGGAGAGAAATCTTCAATGAATAATAAACCTTGGCAAATTGTATGATGGTTTATCAAATTTTGTAGAGCAGTCAATCATGTGAAACCCCTTTTAAATGATGTTCCGGGTTCCCATTAATTAAGGAAGAAACTTTAGTATATGAATAATTTGTATTGATTTTATTTCCCACTTCCTGGCCTTACTCTGCTATAGGATCAATATATCTGAACATAGTTGTATAATATTTTCTGTTAACTACTGGATCCCAGAAAGAATTCACTAAACAACACTATCTTCTATCATCCTTTTGAAGAAATCACCCTGCCACTAGAATGTAGATATGCCAACTTCAAATTTTCTACTCTTTTCGCTCCAATTTTGTGAGAAGAGATCTTACATTTTTAATTGGGCCAATCCATATGATTGCACTATAATTTTTGTTTTTATTCCAATTCTAAAAAGCAGGAAATGATTTGTACAATTTTACCATTCATGTTAGATTTTCTTTTTGGTCTTTTGCTTTGTTCTTTAGTTTATATGCTCTAGCGACTGACAGTACATACGGACCTACATACTGAATACAACTCTCCTTTCAGGCTAACCGGAAGACACTTGCTGACAATTATGAATATGTCATGCAAGGAAAGCTATTTAGAATTGCAGAAGGATCTGGACGTGACAGTAGAGCGTATGTGTTCTTGAATTTTTTTTTTTTTTGCTTTGTTAAACAATTTATGATTCTTGTCTGTGGTAATTCTGACAAACAACATGAGGAAAGTTCTATTATTTTTGTACCTTCCCTTCAGATTAATGGTAAAGTTCATGTGAATTTTGACAGTTGATAGGAAGACATCATTTCTATCTCGGGTGTATGCATCATATGATTCATACCCTTAACCGTTTAAACATAGTTACAACTTGATGACTTGACTTTGATTATAGGAATGTTCGCTTCATAGATTAATAATATATGCAGTTACAAGTAAGATAAGTATAACGTTGACTTTGTTATTGGCTTTAGGGAGATAAACGCATCATTTGGTGGGCTCTTGATGATGCTGAAAGGTGAACCATCTCATTTCAAGAAGTACGAACTCGATCAGCGACTATTTCTCCTCACGAGGAAGGTGTAGAGGGAAAATGGAAAGATAATGAGCTTTGGCAGAATACCAACTTTTTGACACTTTATGCTGAGTGGACTTTTATTAAACTCCAAGTTGGATATGTTAGATCACAAATTCTGTAACAATTTGAGTTTGTAATAATCTTTACTCGTACTTATGAACTACTAGACGCACTCCAAAACTGCTTTTAGAGTTATTATCAAAGATCAATGTTGCTAAAGGTTGTGTGCAATTTCCTCTTGTCTATCCGTATTTTATCCAGTGTATGCTGGAACAGATGAACTCTTGTGATGCCTTCGACCCCTTTCTTCTGGCTATTTAGCACAAAGGTAATGTTAATATAAAGGACACTTAACTTAATTGTCCTTGTCCTTGTACTATTTTTTTTTTTGGCTCGGTCGTTAATTTATACATAAATTGAATATATATTCAAAAATTAAGTTCATTTAAACACTTGATCAACGATGATATTCATATGTTTCAAATGGGCTTAATAATTAAAGAATTGCTCAATAAATTGGTCGAAGAACTTTGGTGAAAATGGTTTGTAATAGACCCAAAAATTGTTCAACTTTGTCTTTTCCTATAATCGTGTCACGACGCCATTTTGTGGGGGAAATGACATTTTTTGCCCTCGTACGGTTCATTGATTAATGTGTGTTTCTCTTCCCTTTCATTTCACGCTAACGTCTCCCTCTCACTTAGGTTTGGTAATTCATGCAATTTCAGTTTAAATTGGTTTAATCCTAATTTAATTTCGGCTAACAAAAGTAGCCGAAACCAAAACACAAATGACTTAATGTAAATTGGTACAAATTATTAATTACATTTTTTTAATTAATTGAATTTTTTTTATAAATCAAAAAATATGTTTAATGATTAAAGCTCATTGGTTCAAAAAATATTACATAAAATATCAAAAATAAGGAAAATAATTTTACTATAACTAGTTTTTGAATAAATGATAAATTAAGATTGAATGAACAATTCATACCTATAACAAAGTCTATAAAGATAATACAACACCTTACATACACATGTTATGTTACAATATTAGTTAATAAGCATTTGACTAACAACGCATGTGTCCCTTATAACACTTATTACAATGGTGTGTGAAAGTACATGTTATATTCTCTTGTAGAATATTATGAGAAGTCAAAGAAAGAGTTTCAAAGTGTATCCATATCCATGATCTATTTGACATCGTCTTTTGCTTATTTGGATTTCTAAGAACATCAATGGTTATTTCATCTCCCTTTACTATATTTTCTATTACATTAACTATGTCATCTCCATCCACCTCTATATTACTTCTTTGATTGAAATTGAACATTGTTTACAAATTAATAATCAAAAGTTAAAATAATAAATAAATTAATTAACCAAAAGCTAGAATACATAATACATATTTACTATGTATGATAAGGTACTTTTATTCTAGGTGCACAATAACAAGCTCTCTTTGAGAATATAGATTTACCAACACTAACTCACAATTTATGAATATAATATAGTAGTTATTAATATACCCTATTTTCAATCCATAATCTACCGGTTATTTTTACATTATTTCTTTCCTTTTTGAAATTTTATTTGTGGTTAAGTTTGCCAATATGAGAATAATAAAATGAAAAAATTATGACTTATTCAGAACACATGAATTTTGAGATAATAGTTTTTTGTTTTATTTTGAAAGAAAAGGTATTCTTTATAAGAATTGTAATATGATATGAGATGAAATGAGTTTCTCTAATATTACGTTTTAACGTAGAGTGTAAGTTGTAACGTGTTATAACTTCTTCTTTTTAATTATTTTGGGCTAACGAGCTGGCTCGAACTTAGCTTGATTTTTTTGGTTATTTGAACTGGTCTAAATTTGGTCCAAATTTAATTAAATTTGTGATCGATTTGGGTTTAATTCAATCAATTAAGCTACTACACAAATTATCACCCCTCTCACTTCTCTACTTTCCACTTTGTTACTCTTCATTTTCATCATTGGCTTTAGCTGATTTTCATTGAATTTCGTTTATTCCTTCTTCGAGTCTCTAGTATTTTTCATTTTTCTATGTGTTTTTGTGATTCACTTGGTATTTGTTTTGCATTTCTTATCATTTTATCTCTCTCTTACTTCTCTGGTTTTCTCTTCGTTTTCTTCATTGATTTTCATTGAGTCCTTCATTATGCCTTTGGTATTTTTCCAGTGTTTTTGTTGATTTGGTGTTTGTGTTTGTATTTGTGTCATATTCATTTCCAAGCTATTTATCATTGTCTTTGGTAATTATTTTTAATTTTTGGTCTCAATTATGTTGACTTATAGTCCATTTATGTGTATCATTTGTATTTAGTTGTTTATGTTTTGGTTGATTTGGTGTTTTATTTTTGTTTCTTCTTAGTTTAGTTATATGGAAGTATAATCACTATAAGGTAAGGTTTCTTCTCTGTTTTTTTCTTTCATTATCTCAATTTTTATTTAGATATTTTTTTTGAGTTTATCATATTATCTTCTTGTTTTTGTGTTAATTTTTTCATGTTTATAGTTTTCTTTACTATGAATGCTCACATGTTTATAATCATTGATCATTTTTCTTTTATTCTTTTTACATTTTCTCTCTATTTATTTGTTTGAAGTTCTACATGTGTGTTACTTTTTAAGTTTTATGTGTTAGGGTTTTTTTTTGTGTTTTGTGTCTTTTGCATTATGAATTGTTGTACATTTTCTTGTATATTTTGATGTTATCTGAACTTTTGTTCTTGTATACCTTTGAATTCATGTTTAGGATTTTTGTTGTGTTTGATATGGTTTTGTACATTGATGTCATATGTTTTGAATTTAATTTTGTTGAAGAATGATTAAAAGGAAGGGTGTTGATTATTCTTTACCCAATTAGCATAAGAGGACTCGATTAAGTATTGATGATGATGTCATACATTATTTATACTGTTAGATGTAATATGTTTGATGCATTTGTTTATACAGAATAGGAAGTGTATGATTTTGTTATTTGAAACTTTAATATATTTTGAATGTAACTTGTTACATTGTATTATAACTTGAATGTAACAAGTTATATTATATTTATTTGTGTGTTCATTTTTATCTGTATTGTATCATATTACATATTCTTTAGTATGAGATGTACATCTTATATTGTTTTTTCTATTATTTTTAGGTTTCATATTCTTTAGTATGATATTTTCATTTATAACTTAGATATGTTTTGAATATAAATTATTACATTGTAATATAACTTGAATGTAACAAGTTACATAGTACTTATTTTTGTGTTTATTTTTATCTGTATTGTAACATGTTAGATATTTCTTAGTATGAGATGTACATCTTACATTGTTTTTTTAGGTTTCATATTCTTTAGTATGGTATTTTCATTTGTAACTTGGATATATTTTGAATGTAACTTATTATATTGTATTATAAATTGAATGTAATAAGTTACATTGTATATGTTTTTGTGTTCATTTTTATCTGTATTTAAATATATTATATATCTTTTAGTATGAGATGTACATCTTATATTATTTTTAGATTTCATATCTTGAAGATAACATGTCTTTTCCTAATTTTCTTCATATAAATGATGCATTCAATGTTCATTATGGTTGTACTACTACATCCTATATTGTTATGACCCATATCAAGAGTGTTTGAATGAGGGGAAAAATTAAGGTTTTAAGAGTTATGTTTCCGTGAATGTTTATAATTTACTAAATTGTAGATTTAGTAGACAACTCATTCATTCTATGTTATTAAGGAAATATCTTCCAAGTACATCTATTAAGGAGATCTGGTTTCGTTTAAGTACAAAGGTTCGAGTTTTTCTCACACTGAATTCTGGACTATCATTGGGTTGAAATTGTTGAATGATGATGAGATTGTTGAAGTTGATAAGAAATCAATTTCATTTGTTACAAAATATTTTAGTAAGTTTACTTCTATTAAATACTTGGAATTTTTGGTTGATTGTATTGATAGGCTTAATCCTTGGACATTGAGTACTCGTAAAGAGAAGAGTGTTATGAAGTTAAAAGATGGCGGTTCTACTATAAAGTCTCCTAAGGGGAAAAAAGTTGTTGGTGGTTCTTCTGATTTTGATTTTGTTAAGGTTTTTGATAATTGATGCTTATTTTTGCAAGTGTATGAATCGTTCAAGTAATAAAGTGTACAAAAGTACAAATATCGAACCCACAAGGAATAGCGTTACTAAGTACCAAAATTGACTAACCCTAATTTTATTTGAAAACCGAATTGTCGAAATTGTTTTAAAAGCAAATTAACATAAAACTAAATGCAAATAACAAAATTTAATGTTGTTCACAAATGATTAAAAACGCTAAGGTATTTGATTTTGCTAAATCAATTCGATCCGATTTCAAGTCATGTTATATGAGAATCAAAGCTAAAAGTGATGGTTGAAAAACCCAAATTTACCTAATACTCTCTCTCGAGTTATATTAGAATTACTTATCTATGAAAATCAACTATATTTCTATGAAGATTTAATCACAAACAAGCACATTATGATTTATGGAATTTCTAAAATACCACATACATCATGCATTAGTTCTCACACTCGCATTCAACATACGGTATTTATCACAAGAAGCATTCATTACATATCTCCTCTCGGTCTCAATATAATGCAACTAATCATCTAAATCTTGGCCAGAAATTTAAAAGCATTAAGCATGGAAATAAACACTCAACTTGAAAACAATGAACTCATATAACAATAACAAAAGAAATCAGATTTCCTTGATTCAACTACATCATAGCCTTAGCAAAAATGAATTAGCTCATAACGGAAATAAGAACAACCATTATTTCAATTGAATTCATGAATAACAAATCTGAATAAAATGCAGAATATGAAGGCTAAGGAGAAGAGATGAAAAACTCTTGAAGATGAAGACTTGGTAGCAACAATGGTGATGATCCTTCAAGCTTCTCCAAACTTTCTCTCCAAAATTGCCTTTTTTCCTCCAAAAATGACTCAGAACTGTTCTCTCTGCCATGGCTCCTTTCTCCATCATATTGTATATATAGATCTAGGGTTTTAGGGGTAATTTTGGAACAAAACAACCAAAAAAATCTATTTTCGGACGAAACTCGCCGGCGGCGACATTATTCTCGCTGCGGCAAGATTTCTGGAAAATAAAATTTTTGGTTTTTCGATTTTGGCCGACGACTAGATGCATTTGGCCGGCGGCGAGATAAAGTTGGCCGGCGGCGAGATGAATTTGCCAAAATTTGTGCTCTCGAGAAGATTTTCGCCGTGCTTTCTATAGGATTTTCGCCGGTGGCGAGAATAATCTAGCCGGAGGTGGGATTTCCAAATTTTGAAACTTTGTTTTCTTTTTATTTTCACTCAATCCCAATCATTGAACTTTGTCCCAAACTTCTCCAAAATCATGATTTTACCTAAAATTGTACTTTAAACACGAAATACCCGTGAAATGACATTTGTGGATTAAATAATCAAATAAATGCAATTTTCACACAAATATCAACATTTAAATCATAACAAAAATGCAATAATTTGACTCTTATCAATAATGATGGTTCTTCTGATGCTTTTTAGAATGTCGTTTATTTGGTAAATTGAAAACTATTCATGTTTGTAGAGATTCCTTATTGTTGGATTCAGATTGGAATAAATTTAGTTCTTATCCATGGGGTGATATGGTTTTCAACTATCTGTTTGATAGTTTGAACAAGGACTATGTTTAGTGATGCCTTGGGTTTGGCATTCAAAAAATACAGCAATAGGTTCAAGCAAAAGAAGTACGATATGGTTCGTTTTCAAATATATGGTCTTAGTTTAGACTTCCAAGTCTGGATGTATAATGCAATTCTGGATATTGGATATGAACTTGGTATTTCCTTGAACGATAAATTGTTTACTATATTGAGGTGGTTAGTAGTTATCAAACGAAAGCTAGCTCAAGTGAAGACCATTCTTGATAAGCCTTATGTGGTAATGATTTATATTCAAATTATTTCCTTTTTATTGTTGTTTTATACATTATAAATGTATTTTTGCATGTTTCAACATGCAACATGTTACATTTTAATGTTTGAGTATGTATAATAGGTTTCATTTTTATATGGCATTAGCTTCAATTATTTTCTTTTGATAATGTTGCTTATTATATCTTGATTTTTTTAGGTTTGATATACATTGTACTTTCACATGAATATGCCCTATATTTTAAATCTTCTTTGTCTCACGTTGAACTAATTTATTTTGATGCGGTGATATTGTCTCAAGGTCGAGGTGGAGGTTTGCAACATGAAACTGTTAATGAAGTCTTATTAAGACAGAAGTTTATGGAGAATAAAAAGTATCATGATGAAGGATTGAATGAAAGTTCGAAGTTATCGTCTGTTGATTTTGATGATTTTTATAAAAAGCTTACTTCTTATAACGATGCAAAGTTTTTTTAGTAACAACTTTATTTTGATGATTAGTTTGAGGAGCATAAATCTATCATTGATGGACTTCGTGTAGATCTTATCATAATAACGTTACAGTTTCTTCGTCTGTAAGTTATAAGGTTTTTGTTTAATTTTATAATGTTTCATTTATTATTTATTTTTATTATTTGAATGTCTATGTTACATATGAAATATGAATTTATGGTTATTATAGTATATGTAATCAGTAACATTTCTATGAGATTTATTTGTAACATATTATATTAGTTTTATTTTTTCATTGATTTTTTTTTCTTTACTTTGTTGTTTGCGGTGTCACAATATATATCTAAACCATACAAGTCTCCTACAAATGTTTTTCATACACATGTTTAATCTAAAATGTGTGAAATTATTTGTAGGTTGTGTCATGTTGATAATGGAGACATGCCTTCTTTGATCTGAGCCTGAATTTAGAAGCTTCACAAACTATTTTGAAGACTTCATGTTCACCTTCTTACGATCCAAATTGTGATAGTGATGCATTTGATCTGTTGAATCAATTTTCTCAATTGTATCATTCTAGTTCCAAGATAAGGTTTAATCCTTTCATTCAACCTTCAAATCTATATCTAGTTTTGTGTTGGAGAGGGGTAGGAGATCAATTAAACCTTCAAGAGCTATTTCTAGTCCCTATAATTGTACTTATGAGAAGGGTATGCCTATTACTTATGGTAGAATACAAGTTAAGGTTGACTCTTCCGCTAAACTTGTAGGATTGACATATTGTGATAATGATGCTTATAGGTTTACAAACATTTGAGAGGATGATGAGGCCTTGAAGCATCCAAGTTACCTATACCAACCTTTTTCCAATTATTGGGTGAAGCATTTCAATGATTGGTTTAGGCAGATCTCCATATGCATTTTTATCTTGTTCTCTTTCGTTGCATTCATATGCTTTATGCATACTTTTTTGTTTTAATCAATGATCCTATTAAAATTCATTATCAAGATATGGCTATTGGTAATGGGGATTTTATTATTACTTTAAAGAGGGCTAAGGGATTACTTCAGAGTATTGTAAGTATTACACTTGAAAACTTTATTATTGTTTGAACTTATTTTTAACTAAACTATTGTTTTCCTTTTTATGATATATTGTTAATGATTTGCATGTAATTATATTTATTGTTTTATAGAATTTGGATTGTGTGTTGTATGAGATTCATGCCAAGAGATCTCGTTATCCTAAAACTTTTAGAATGAAAAGATATTGTACTTTGGAGACATTATTTAGTGTAAGTTTAGACGACATTCTTTGAAGCTTTTTGTAATATTTGTTTTTGTGATGATGTTAGATATTATGTAACATAAGACGTAACATGTTACATAGTATTTCACATATAATGTAACATGTAGTTTTTTTATATAAAATGTAATATGTTGCATAGA
Source organism: Hippophae gyantsensis (assembly GCA_030763125.1). NCBI lineage: Eukaryota > Viridiplantae > Streptophyta > Magnoliopsida > Rosales > Elaeagnaceae > Hippophae > Hippophae gyantsensis. The sequence continues at coordinate 138,404 of CM061036.1, forward strand.
TAATATTAGTATTCACGTGTGATATTTTGACATTTTCTTTTTCGGTTTTTTTATGACTTTTTGCTTCCTTTCCTTTTTATTCCTCTACTATCTACTCTAATTGAGTCTCATTTTTGTTAGTATCAAATGAATGTTATTTTTCAAATGATGTAACATGTTACAAATTAGGATATATCAAGATTTAACATGTTATGTCTTATCACTATCAATAATATCTCACATGAATTGTAATTTCATGAGTTGTCCCATTACATGGTGTTTTATTTTACTACCTTTTTTGTGTAGGTGGAATGTATGAAATTTGTTAATGGTTGCATTAATCCAAAGTCTATTTGTTTACATGCTAATAATTATTTTGTTTAATTTGCTATAGCACCACTTAATTTGATTGAATATTAGTCAATTGATTGAAAGAATTTGGAATTATTGTATGTACCAATTAATGTCGACAAAAATTATTGGGTGTACGGTGTTATTTATTTGGACAAGCAATTCATCAAGTTTTATGATTCATTGGACACAACTAATTTGAAGGACAAATGTAATCATATAGCTCTCATTATTCCTATTTTATTGTATTCTTAGGATATAATGGATATGGTAAAAATTGTCAATTTGATCCATTCAATCAGTGGTCAATTTTTGTGGTTAAAGATGTTCTAAAGAAGACAATGTGTAATGTTTCTAGTTATCATTTTGTTAATCCTTTTTATTTATAATTTAATTTTCTTTCAAGTAAATTTTTTTTTCTTTGTGTTTATTTTACAACCTTGACTATGGTGTTTGGTTTTTAAAATATGTGGAGTTTTTCACTCAAGGATGGACTTTGGACATGAAAAATATGTTGTATTTGTTTACATTCAATTAGTTTTTTAAAAATTAGGAATAAGTATTGTGTTCAATTTGTATACAATAAATGAATGTTAGATCTTTCCTATTAGGAGTATGTTCAAACAAAAGATGTTCAATTATTTTGGAATATTATATTTTGGTTTTTTAAACTTTTATATATAAGAGTAAGATGTTAGTTTGTATATTTGGAAGTTGTAGTAGTGGTGGTTTTATTTTGAATTAGGTATATTTTATTAAGTGCTCTATTATTATGGTTTGATTACCTTAGTTTTAATATAATGATACAACTTATCATGTTATCATGTCTATGTTTTTAAATATCCAAAGTAGTGTATCTTCCCAAAAATATGTAACATGTTACATTGTATTGTAAGATGAATGTAACATGTTACGTTGTATTGTAAGATAAATGTAACATATTACAATATATATCATAAATAATTAATTACTTATAATATATAGTTTGTAATAAATGTTTTTATTTTCCAAAAAAATTTAGAAAATGGCAATAAATGAAATATTACTTGAACATGAAATTAGTAAAAGATTATTATCAACCAATGTAATATCATATTAATGTATATAATTTTTAAGTTTTATCATTTTCAATTGTCAAAAATACATCTATAAAAGTAATACTAAAAAGGAACTTAAAACTTATAATAAATTTGTAAATTTGTATTAGGCAAAGTGATATGAATTTATTTTTGTGTTACGATTTTCTTCCTCTTCCTCTTCTTTCTTTTCTTCTAGAGTCCTTTAAAATCACTAACCGATGGTATCTTTTTTTTCTTGTTCTTCCTTTCTTCTTCTCTTTTGTGGTGTCATCTTTTTTTAACAAGCTATATATATTGGTGTATGTATTTATATATATACATATGTATAAGGTTTAAAACTTATAGTATAATTATTATAATCTATGTAGTGATATTTAATTAACATGATTTTTGAAAAATATGTATGTATATGTTTTCCAAGCATATGTGCGTATGTGTTTTTGTTAATTTGAAAGATGAACTTGTTATGATAAATTGAGAATGAATGATTGACTTCTTAAATCGAGTAAAAATGATGAATACTTGTTATGATAAATTAAGAATTAAATATTGAAAATTTATAAGATATGAACCTAATTAACCTAAAAGGGGGTGAATAGGTTATTTTTAATTTTTACCAATTTATAATTTAATAACCTAAACAAAGCAGCCAAGCATGAAATCGTGTGTAAAAATAAGTGCAGAAATAAAATAATAACACACGATATTTTTAGGTGGAAACAACCTAGACCACTACCATGACCTAAGAGGAAAACCACCGGTCTACCAGACCACCTAACTTTTCACTATGAAAATAAAATGTTCAAGTACAAACTTGGTCTTATGCTACCCTCCCTAGGATACTGCCCTAATGTACTTTACTTACTAGCCCTCTCTCTATTTTCACAATTTTCAATGTTAGCATGAATGGTTTCCAGACCAATGTTCTAATAAGCTCCCCCACCAATCAGATTGTTCACAATTCAACTACAAAAAAGGTTAGCACAAAAAACACAAGCGCCCTTGTGTGTTCTAGAATAGATTTAAAAATGAATAATCCTAACTAAATGATTCAAAACATATGCCAATTAAATCAAATCAACTAGAAAATTCTAGAGTAAAAAGGTTAAACACGATTTTAATAAAAAATAGCTTCTTTGAAATTTAATAATTAGATCAAATAATTATGATCACACATAAAATTATTTAATCTAAACATGTGAACATCTAATTAAGAAGAATCTATATAAATATAAAAATACCAAATAAATTTACTAATAAATATATATGATATAATATCAATTTGATATTAATAAACCTATTTAATTCATTATACTTTCGTTATTAAAAATTCATTAATAAAAAATTTATTATAATTATCAAATCAATATATATATATATATTAACTACCTTATCTACCGTCGGCTTGCAAATTTGATGTTTCTCTAATGGGGTATAATGCTAATGAATGAATAAAAGAACACAAGCTCAACTCGTCGTATGATCACTTATCAACTCTACCTTTTCATTCAGTGCATATATATATATATATATTAATTCCTATATTGTCTTCAAGTGCCGTTCTTGAATGTTCACTTTTTCTTCTATATTTGTTTTCTTATTTCGACAGTGAATGACACATATATTGAACATATGCAGCAGCTAGGTTTTTCTTCTATTTTTCCCCCACACCTTCAACCCTAATGTATCTATATATATTGATAATATTGATAACCTACTATCATTAGAGTTAAAATATTTTGGGCCTCATTATTCAAGGCCTATTTAAAGATTTAATAAAAAAATATTTAAGCATAAAAAATAATCTTAGATTTATGAACATGTACTATTAAATATATAAATGTAATCCTATGTGTCGTAGTTATAAAAGATATACCTAGAGTACGATTATCTGAAACTCGAGTATTTGTTTGACTTTTCTTGATAGACTTGATAACAAGCTTAAAAACAAATTTACAGGTAAATATTTTGTGCACGAAAATAGCCAACACTCATAATCCTTATAAACTCTCCCTTTGGCATTTTTGGGTGGAAAAACATCTCACTCACTACATAACACTTATAAAAATAAAATATAAATACAATGATGTCCCAGACTCTATAGTGGAACTATCTTATGGTCCGGTGAATCCATCTTCGCTGTAACTTGACAAGCTTGTAAGTAACTAAAAATACATAGGCAAAGCAAACAACAACTTGGCTTGAAAGCCTCATTGTACATTAGTTCAGTTTACATAATCATGAAGTGTGCATATCAATATAGCTTAATTAAATATATTCCCCCCTTATATGCATAACAAAATAAAAACATAGAAGTAAAACACATTATTCTTTCTCCCTTTTTGGCATACGAGAAGGACAAAACATTAGACAAAACAATGAAGCTAACACCTCCTAAAGATCGAGCAACATAAAATCAGAATAATACAAAAGTGCAATGTACGGTAAAATCTCTCTAAGTTCTATGACTTTCTAACTTAGAAATGAATTAAAAATGTAATAAATGAAAAAATCTAAATAATTTTTTTTAAAATTTCATAAATAGCCACATAAGATATTAAACTCATTTAATCACAAACGAGTACATAACCAATTGAGAACTTTCTAGTTTTTACTCAAATTTTGATTTTACGTTTTTACTTAAAGTAGTATATATGTTTAAACTCCACAAATATGTCAATTAATTCATTTATGACCTATCAAGAAAGACTCAAAAGAAAAAAAAATCACCTATTATGTAAAAGTATAATCGAGTCTTCAATCTCACAAAATAAAATATATCTACTAAAAGAGGAATTAATTTTTTTTATTTTATATATGAGGTAAATGATATTATTTGTTTTTCTAACCTCTATTGGCTCTTTCTTTTTGTACATTCCAAGTACAAGATTTATAAGAAATCACTTTTTGCATAATCTTTCCTTTTTTTGAATGAGCCATAAACCTAACATTATGACTTTCGCACTAGTTGTGAGCTAGCCCTCTCCGCTCACTGCAGTAGCTTCACACATCACAGTAGGTAGCCCTCTCAATACTAGGTGACTCCATATGGTAACATTTTTAGAAAGTAAGAAATATAGCTCAACAAAGAGAAAATGTGTAACATGGCATAGTCCTCTCGGGTTGTATTATATGAGTAAGTTTTAGCTTTGTGCCAAAGTGATGAAAATTTTGTGATACGGTATACTTAGTGAATTTGTGACTCTAACCTCTACACAATACTTTTCTTATAAATAGGACATTATTTTTATTAGATGAGTGATGAGTGATTAAAAGCACTAATTATTACGTTATTTATTTAAACTTTAATGTTAAAAATAGATTTGTAATTGCATAATTTTATCATTATTTTAAAGAATTCATGTTTTCGTAATCACAAGTATTTTTGTTGTTTTTAAAGTACTTATAGCTTCAAATTGATTGAAAAGATAAACATATGAAGAATCATATCTAAAAACATTTAATTGCAACAATGAATAATAAAAGAATAACATATATAAACCTTGCATATGTTCCAACTAAATATAAGAAGATGAAACACAAAGAAATTTGAAGAAACGTAGCTTAATTGGTGTCACAACGGTGATTAATGTATGATGTGATATGAATGCCTTGGATCATAATTGAAACACATACCAAATTGAAGTAGGTCGTCATTATGGAAAAAGTGTGCCGTTACGCTCTACCATACAACCCACTTTTTTTTCTCCTTTTTGTAATGTTTACTTACCTATAAAAGGACCCTCTTAGTCCCTTAAAATACATCCCAACTTAGCTCTTCATTCCTGAGTTTTTACAAGTTTTTGTTTTTGTTGTTTTCCTTTTAGTTTTCTCAATTTTTTTAGAGATACAAGTTTTATTTAATGTATAATTTATAAATAGCTTATATTAAGTTATCAAAAATAAGTGTTAGTAATAAAGAAAATTTTCAAATAATAGAGTCGTGCAAAAGTTATCTATTAGAATCAATTGAGGTATTAATTTTAATTGCTTCTGAATGTTATATTTAATATATTGAGCATTTATTAAATTGAGCGTGTCTAAGTGATTGTGATAATGGAATTTTAGTTATGTTGATATGCTTATGTAAATTATTTAAGTGAATATTTTAATAATTATTAAACATAGATTATTTTATATTTAAGGGTTTTACAAAGTTTATTCTCGAAAAATATATTAACGACATATTTTTATATTAGATTTAAAATATAAAAATTGGTTTTTAGAAACATAAATCTATATCTAATTTAAAATTATATTCTATTTCAAAGTTTTTATAAGATTTATTGTTGAAAAATATCTTGAAAACATATTTTTTATAATAAATTTAAAACACGAAAGTTAAATTTTGGATAAATTGATCTAAAAATTAATTTAGATAGCTTGCATAAAAGTTTAACTTGTTAAACTTGATTGAAAGCGACAAGTTAAATGGTTTGTTAATTTCTTAAAATTTAAGCATAATATAATTGAAATTAACTGATAAACCCAATTGAAGTTATTAAGTGTTTTTAATCAATAATGAATAGTAAACCCAATCAAATGCGTTATTTATATATATAAGAAAAAATTAATAAATCTCAGTTTATATTTTATTAACCTAATTAATTTTAATAAACATAATCAACTAGCTAAATAATTTATTAATTCTCTATTGATTAATGAATTGTATGTCTACCTGTAATTTGTGTAAATCAATCTATTATTTATCTTTTATTTTATGTTATTAATTTAAATATTTCAATCAAAATCATTGTGACAAAATGTTTAAGTTTATTTTTCTTTTTTAAGAATTTTATTAAATGGTTTAAAGACTACATAGTTTCTCTTGAAACCAATCTTGGAAGTATACTTATTACTTTTTACAAAGTGATTCATGCACTTGTGAGCTATTTATAAATTTCATAAAATTCAAATAAAATTCAACGAACAATTTTTTGTGCATCAAGTTTTTCGCATTATTGTCGGGAAAGAATATCATTTTTTAATTTTTATTATAAAATTTTTAAAACTTTTTGTTTTGTAAATATTCATGATTTATTTTTATTTTTTAACATAAATAAAAAATTCAATTTTTTTTAAATCATAAAAAAAATCTATAGCACTTATTAGTTGATTATCAAAAAAGAAATTGGCACCCTTCCCTTCTTTTCTTTCTTCTATTTATTTTAAATAAACTCTTTTTAATTTTTATTTATTTTTACTTTTACGTTGGTTAGTTTTTTTTTTGTTAATTATTTGTTTTGTATTTTTATGTACTAATATGTATTTATTGTATGATATTCCTTACTAATGTGTTCTAGTTATGAATTTTTGTAGCATAAATTGTATGTATAAAATTCTTATATAATTAATTGTATGTATCATAAATTGTTTGTATTATAGACTATTTGTATCATATTTTGTATATTTATTTTATCTTTTTATTTTTCTACTTGATAGGTGCTTTTAATTTGAGTTTTCGTAGTTTATGCGAGGTAGAAGATCTTTAGATATCCTTTTACATTTTATTTAGATAACGTTAGTAGACTTAAGTAACTATTAAGAAGGTTGGATAATGCAATCCAATGGTCTTTACTTGTACAAAACCTTGAACCAAACCTAGATCCTCCACTTGAACCTATAATTATGGGGAAAATCCACAACCTATGGAAATTACCATGAAGGAGTATACAAGACTAGTTATTGGCATTACTATTGTCTCAATTTGACTGAATAAGACTGCAAAGAACTATAAATTGTGAAATATTTAGTTTTTCATGTTACCTTCTTTCACGAACTACCTAGTGATGACTCTTTGTCTTTCATTAGAGACTTTTATTCAACAATCTAAACATTTCCAATTTGTCTCAATTTGTATTGAATGCTAAGATTTTTTATATTTGATAAAGTGTTATATACTTTTTTTTGCTTAAATTGAATGACTTAAGCAACATTTGAAAGTCTATGTTCATGCATGGCTTCCAAAATATATATTTATATGGAGTTTCCTAAAGCCGTTACAAAAAATCCAAATTAACCATTCACTAAATCATACAAAATATATACAAATTATAGGTCCCTCTCTAAAAAAATAAAGAATATATAAAAAAAGAGTGAGAGAATATAATCAATAGTATAAAATAAATACAATGACCTAAAAAACCCTCAAAGTTGTAAGAAATGGATATTACAAAATAAATATAAGAAATAAATACCCTTGAAGTCATTTCATTTTCATATATTTGATATTTTTATTTGATGATTTTAATTGATGCATAAGGATAATGTCATTTCTTTATAAATACTATCATTTAATTCTTTTTAATGAGATTGATGTTACGCATTATTTGAGCCTTTCTTCTTTAAACATATGTGAACTCATTAGTTCATTTGTTTTGATTGAGTGCTTGAATCCTTAGGATGAGTGTAATATTGAGAGTATGACTTGAGAGGATTAGAGTCGAAGCGAATTTGGATTCCAAACACTGAAATTAGATAAAATCAATATTGATATATTTTTTATGTTGAATATGAATTTGTGATTTTCAACTGCGTATTATAATAAACTATGATTCGTTAAGAAGTTAGTTTAGCTTATACTTTGGATTTTAATTATGAACTTAAAAGATATTAAAAGTATAAGAAGTTTTGCTATTTTATTTTGTTATCTTTTATTTTAATTTTTACTTGGTTAATTTTTTTATTTGTTTGTTTGTTATTTATTTTAAAAAATTTACATTTTAGTTTGATGTTTGTGGGTAATATCACTGAAAGTCTTCACGAGGCTTAAATTCATCCACTAGAGAAATCTAGGGGTTTAAAAGCTTGTTGCATATGCTAAATGCAACCGTGTCAATCTATGTAAATGATTTAGGATAGTTTAATTTATTTAGTTTTTTTGTTTCTAGTTTTTCGATTTTCTTGCTATAGAATAGCAAGAAGTTGGTTGGTGGTTATGATACTTAAAAGCACTCAATAGTACATGATTTATTTGAACTTTAATGTCAAGCATATATTTGTATTTGTATAATTTTATTATTATTTTAGAAATAATATATTTTTGGAATTACGAATATATTTTATTATTTTTCAGGTATTTATATTTTAAAATTAATTAAAACAATCAACACATGAAGAATCATACCTAAAAGCACTATGTTGCAACCATGGAGAATAAAAGAATAACATATGTAACCCTTACATATGTTCCAATCAAATGTAAGGGGATAAAATACAAAAAATAATTGAAGAAATACAATTTAATGTGTTCCATAACGGTGATTAATGTGTGTCACAGTGTGAGTGCTTCAAATTGTAATTGAAACGCATACGAGATTGACACAGGTAGAGATTGTGGAAAAAGTATGCCCTACCTTATAACCCATTTTATCTCCTTTTTGAAGAATTTTCTCATCTATAAAAAGACCCACTTAACTCCTTAAAAATACATCCCAACTCAGGCGTACATTTTTTAGTTTTTTAAAGTTTTTGTTTTAGTGTTTTTGTTTTTAGTTTCTCTAAGTTTTTTTAGGATACAAGTTTTATTTTATTTTCAGATTAAGTTATCACAAATAAGTGACAATAATAAGGATATTTTTTATATAATAGAATGCTGCATAAGTTATCTATAAGAATACAGTCGAGGTATTAATTTTAATTGTATTCTATTTAAAGATTTAATTTTAAGTATTGTTTTGAATGTTATATTTAATATAATAGTCATTTATTAAATTAAGCATGTTTGACTCATTGTGATAATGTGATTTTAGTTATGTTGATATACTTATATACATTATTTAGGTAAATATTTTTAATAATTATTAAACATATTATTTTATTTCAAGGATTTTCTAAAGTTTATTATTGAAAAATATATTAATGACATATTTTTCATAATAGATTTAAAATATAGAAATTGAGTTTTAGAAACATGAATCTATATCTAATTTAAATTATATTCTATTTCAATTTTTTACAAGATTTACTATTGAAAAATATCTTAAAAAATATTTTTCATAATAAATTTAAAATGTGAAAGTTAGATTTTGGATATATTGATATAAAAATTAACTTGTTAGACCGAACCAAAGGCAACAAGTTAAATGGTTTGTTAATTTTTAAAAAATAATAGCATAATTTAAATAAAATAAACTTATATACCTGAGCAAAGGTGTTAAGTAATTTTAATTAATATCTCGATCATAAGACATTAATTGATTAATTAACGAAGAAAATGATCCCAATCATAAGATTTTTCGTATTTTAAAGGAAAAATAATAATCCAAGTTTATATTTTAATTAACCTAAATCTTTCTATGAAAGCATGGTTAACTAGTTAAACTTCCTATAAATCCCCTATTGATTTATAATTGTAAATACATCTTGATTTTGTTTTGAATTGAGTCTATATTTAGTTATTTAATTATTTATTATTAATATAGGATTTTCAAATCCAATTATTGTGATAGAGTGTTTGTTTTATTTTTCATTCATAGTTTATTTAAGTTTTTTAAGAAAAGTAAAACATTATCAAAAACCACTATAATTCTTTGAGAAATTGACTTTGAAAGTATATTTTTTGTTTATTATAAGTGATTCGTGCACTTGCAAGATTTTAGAATAAAATTTATACATCAAGCTTTAGGCACTAAGGAGAGTTTGTGTTTTAGCTCATTTATCTAATATATTGAAAACTTTGTGTGAATATTTGTGGTTTGTTTAGTTATTTTTTTATTTAAATTATTTTTATTTATTTTGTTATTTTGTTATTTGTTTATTTCTTTTTTTTTGTTAGTACTCTTTGTGAATATTTGTGGTTTGTTTAGTTATTTTTTTTATTTCTTTTGTTATTTTATTTCTTTTTGCTATTTTTTTCTTTTTGTTTGTTAGTATCTACTGCTTAAATTTAATTGTTGTTTTCATTTGTATATGTAAGGTTGGAGATCCCTTACAAATCAACTCTTACCTTTCATAGATAATAATAACAGATCTAAGAAACACTTAAAAATGTTGGATATTGAAATCCAAGAGCCTTTAATAGAGCCACCACTAGAGATTATTTTAGAACCTTTGAACATGGAAAATGATTTACCAAATAGGATAGTAATGAAGGAGTACGTTCGTAAGGTTAATCATCAGTACTGCTACTGCCTTTATACAATTGGGGGAGGTGGCTAAGAACTATGAATTAAAAAATATTCATTATTTTATATTACCTTTTTTTCTATGGAATTCCTAATGAAAATCCTTTATCTTTCATTAGAGATTTTTACAAACTATACAAACTTTTCCTTTACAAGGGCTTAATGAATATTAACTAAAAATAAGGTGTTTTCCATACAAGCTCAAAGATAGAGAAAATGTGTAGCAAATGACTCTCCCACCTAGTTCCTTGATAACTTAGGAGGGAGTCAACAATAAATTCATGGAAACATACTATTCCCATAAGAAAACTTCCAATTTAAGAACTAAAATTACAACATTCTTCCAAATGGAATGAGAGCCATTTCATGAAGCTTGGGATATGTTCAAAGTTTTTCTTACTCAGTGCCCACGCCATAGCTTCCCATTACAGTTGTAAACTAATTCTTCTACGATAGGTTGACACAATAATGTTAATTCACAAGTGATAACACTACAAGTATTGTTATGGAGGAAAAAGACTTCCTTAGAGATTTATGATCTCTATAAATGTTAGGTGTTGAATCCCAACAGAAAAGTACCATAGTGAGAAGAGCCAAAGTTTATGAGATAAGCTCTAGCATTGAAATATCTATGCAATTTACATAATTGACCAAGAAAGTTGCACTTCTTACCACTAAGAATACTCTAAATAAAAAATAACCTTTTAAAGTCAAAAACATTTTCATTTATCTTAAGGAACATTCTTGATATTTTTACTTAATAATTTTGGTTAAAATATGATATTAGTAATATGATTTCTTCATAATCCTAGTATTTGATTCCTTTCATAAGATGCATGTTATGCACATTTTAGCCATTTTTGTTTATAAACATATACAGACATTTTTTCTTTAATCTTTACATTACTTCTATTCGTATATACTCTGTTGAGTGTTTGAACTCATAGAATCAGTGTGATATTGAGAGTATATCTTATGAAGAATAGAGTCGAAGTGAATTCATATTCTTAATACTAGATTTGGGTGAGTTAGTGTTGATATGTTTTAGTAAAGGGGCATAAATTTGTGAGGTATAACGGAATTACATGATATAAATCTTGATCCTTTGAGATGATGGATAAGCCTGTACTAGAGTCTTTAATTATGAACTAAAAAGAAACTAAAGTATGGAATTTTTTGTTGACTTAAGTTTGTAGTTTTGTTATTAATCTTTTTATTTTTAGTTTTTGGCTATTAGAATGTTTGTGGGTATCATAACTAAAAGTCCTCACGAGACTTTAACTCATTCACTAGAACCACATATGGATTTAAAGGCTTATTGTATACACTAAATTCAACCGTATCAATTTAAGAAAATAATTTATTAGTATAATTTAGTTATTTTTGTTTTCTTTTAGGTTTTTAGATCTGTTCACTTGCTAGAGACTAGCAAGAAGCTGGTTGGAGGTCGTGATAAGTGCTTGAAAAGTACTCATATTTTGTGATTTTAATGTGCTTGTTTGAAATGAATAAGTTTGTTATAGCATTTTATTTGATTATTTCTACAAATCTATATTTTTTGAATCATAAGTATGTTTTAATCATGGATATGTTTTAATGTATTCCATGTGTTTTTAGCTTTAAAAAAGGTAAACAATGTCAATACACAAAGACACAAAACTTAGAGCATTCAAATGGAACCATAGGAGCAAAAAAGACTAAGGCATGTAAGCCTTAAATCAAAAAATAATCACCATGTAAGGGGTAACAAATGTCAACATACAACGCGTGCCGCGACAAAGAAAATATTACACCAAAGTGGTCAACCCTCAGGATTTCATGTTAAGGACATTAAATATTATGTCATGGTAAAGAGAAAATGTGTGTCAGGGAACGAACTTCTTGGGTTATATTGTGCAAGTGAGTTTTAGCTTTGTGCCACGATGAGAAAAATGTTATGCATTGGAATGTGTAGTGAATTTGTGACTCCAACCTACACACAATATTTTTCTTATAAATAGCACATTATGTTCATTAGAGGACCTATTCACAATATAGAATAGAATTTAGAGTTTTTCATATTATTTATAGATATATAGATTATACTTAGAAATATACAAGAGGCAACACTTTTGGGAGTTTTTAAAATCCAAGAATAGAAGATAAGATCTCTAAAGATTCAATAGCCATTTAAAGATAAATAATACAACTTTAGGAGTAGGAAACACCATGCATCTGTTGGTATTTAGATCTGTTTAGGATTACTTTATTCCTAGATTTATCTTCTCTTTATTTCTTTGAAGGAATACTTATTGTTATCTAATCATGGATTTCAATTTAAGCAAGTCTAGATAATTTTAACTATGAAATTTTAGATTTGTTTCCATAATTGTTTAGATTATTTAAGTGAATATTTTTATAATCAATTAAATAAATATTATTATTTTTATTCAAGATTTGTTATAAAATTTATTTATGAATAATTTATTGGCCATTTATTCTTCATATTATATTAAAATTTTGAAAATTAGGTTTCAGACACATCATCTAAATCTAATTTGAACAACTTGAACAAGAGTTTAAATTGTTGACTTGACCATTGCATTGATTTAATTGGTTTGCTATTTTTTTGGGCATAATTTAATCTATTAGTTAAATATCCCGATCATAAGACATTAACTGGTTTGATTAACATAAAAAAAAATGATCCCGATCATATGACATTTCATATTTTAAAGGAAAAATCAATAATCCAAGATTATATCTTAATTAACCTAAATCTTTCTAAGCAAGTATGGTTAATTAGTTAAACTTTCTATAAATCCTTCATTGATTTATAATTTTAAATATACCTTGATTTTTTTTAGTTGAGTCTATATTTAATTATTTTCTATTAATTTAGAAATTTTTAACCCAAGCATTGTGATAGAGTGTTTAAGTTTTATTTTTCATTCATAATTTGCTTAAGTTTTTAAGAAAAGAAAAACTTTATCTAAAATAACTGCAATTCTTTGAGAGACCAACCTTTGAAGTATATTTGTCACTTATTATAAGTGATTTGTGCACTTGTAACCTTTTTTAAAAAAATGTGTATCATTCATGTTCTTGTTGAAGTCATCTTTACTGGATCTCTCGGTACTTTTTTAATGCTTCCTTTTTTCGATGATTTCCCTTTTGTAGGTGAATATGAATCTTATTTTCTTTTTTATGTCATATGATTTCTTTCTGTCTCAATTGTCTACTTGGATTTTTGTAAAAGTCTTTGATGTTGTCACCTTTATGGCATGTTTTTCTTTTTGATCCTTGAACATTTGTTAATATGGATGATATTCCTTGCAAGTTGTTATCTTTAATTCAACAGATTGTGTAATCTTGTTTGTTGTAAGCTTCCACTGACAATTTTTATCTTTGCACTTCATTCTAAAGTTTGTCTTGTTGGAGTTTCTAATCTTATAATAGAACCTTTTTATTATAGCTAATGTTGACTAATTGAGTTTGAGATCTTCTTTGTTATTGAAAACCCTTCCATTAAATAACCTTTCCTTGTTATCTGAATTTATCATAGAGTCCATCCCACTATCTATATTACACAATCTGAATTTGTAGCTAGGCTAGTCCCTTCTTAGATATTTTGTTGTATTTTATGATTTATATACAATCTATTGTACTCTTCATTTTGTTTCCTAACATTTATATTGATGAAGTACTCAATATTCCTATCAACTATTAAGCTTATAGATATATGAATACCCATACATTTCATTTTAACGTTGATATCTCCACTTATATATAATGCATCACATGTCTTTCTTCAATTCCACTAAAGTTACATTCTTTTTTATACATATTTCCTTTGGAATACCAGTTGTATATTTATCTTCTCCTTCATGAAAATTCCATTACCCACCATGAATGAAAAGTATTTCATCTTTTATATCACTTATTATAATGAATTTTTAGAGTTACAATATATTGATTATGTTTGGAATACCACAGATACAATGACACAAATCCAAAAAAACCAAAAAAAGAAAGATAATAAGGTGTTCTTATAATATATTATTTTGTATTGATTTATAAGAATATAATTAATTAATATTGGCAGCAATATATTGAAAATATAACACAAAACAATACATCAATCAATATGAATCAATAAATTTATTTGTGATTCATCATGTTGTACTTGTTTAATTTTTGTTAGTGTCAAATGGATGTTATTTTCCAAATGATGTAACATGTTATAAACTAAGATATATCAAGATTTGACATGTTACATCCTATCATTGTTAGTAACAAACATCATAAATAGAGCATGAATCAATGTATTGTTGTTGACAATAATATATTGGGAATATAACATGAATCAATATAAATCAATCCATTTATTTGTGTTCCATCATATTAAACTTGTTTTTATTTTTGTTAGTGTCAAATTGATATTGTTTTTCAAATGATGTAACATGTTACAAACTAGGATATATCAAGATGTAGCATGTTACATCTTATCATTGTCAATAACATCTTTTTTTTTTTAAGTTTCATCTCTTTAGAAAATATCTTGTCATTACATTATAACAATATTATAAGTGAGTTCATATTTTATTATTATTTATTTCCTCTCATTTTGATCATCTATCTCTATACATCTTGTTATTAAATGTAACATGTTGATTATGTTTTGAACAATAACATATTACATTTAACATATTATAATATGTTAATAGATTATAATGTATATCATATCAAGATTATGAATTTAAATTATCAAATTGTGAGAATTAGAAGGAGCAGAGAGATGTATAGAGAGTTTTAGATGTGGATGATGAGTTTAGGAATCATTGAAACACTTACATATAGAGCTTGATCGAACTTCAGTTTACATCTTTGTAATGATCCCTTCTTCGATATATGTTTTGTTCTATAAAACAAATTCCATTATCTAAAGTAATAAATTAAGAACTCTAAATCTGCTTTGATTTCTAATATTGTTCCTTACAATTTGCACCAATTGTTTTTGGTAGATCCATGGTGTAAAAATCTCTGTGATTTTTGTGTTCACGAAAACAATCTCGTGCGATTGTTGGGAGTTGAAATGGGTTGTCCGATCGAATGATGTTAGGTTTGGTTGTTTGTAAAAATTGATCATATTTTATAGTGTAAATGGTTTGAAGGGTAATTTGGTAAAATGTTATTTAACGTTAAAATCAAACATTGCATTTTGGCCCTTATAATTGTTAGTTTGGAAAAAATGAGAAATTTTCCTAAAATTTGGCTATTTAGGCAATTCATTGAGAACTTTCAACTGAATCGAAGAAAATTTATGCCAAGAAAAGTCCAAATAAAGGAAGGGCTAAATTTAATCAATGAAATTCAGGCTATTGAAAAATGGGCCATAGATGGATTGAAAAATGGGCTATGGAGCAGCAAAGGGCATGGACTGATTAAGTACAAGAAGAAAGTCTTTTTTGAAAAATGATTTAATGGGCTATATTTCATGCAAAAATACATGTTTTTCAATTTGAACAATTACTAGGTGAAAATGGGTTTTCAATTTGTGCCCATATTCATGGACAGATTGTGTAGAAAAAGATTTATTCTTGAAGACTACCCCTTAAACAACATTTTTTTTAATTTTTTTTAGCAAATAACTATTATTGTAGGAAGTAATTATCTTAAGAAATAGTTTATTTTCAAGTATTATCACTTAAGATTTTTTTTTTATTTTATTAGCTAATTGTTTTTATTTTCAACCTTTAAATAGTTATAAAGCTGAACCTATGTAATCAATTTTGGTAATTTTAATGAAAACTTGTTTTAAGCTTTTATGTGTTCCTAACACAAGCCTAGACTTATCAAGAGTTGGTTATATACCAAGGTTCATGATTTAATAATAGCCATAGGGTCAAGGTTATACCATTCTTATACCGAGATTCATGGTTCTACAATAACCATTGGGCAAAATCTGAACATTAGCTTTATTGGGACTGTTTTCCATTATTTATTGGGTCTTTTGACATTTCTTAGAGTTCTCAATTACTTGCTGATGGTTGGTTTCAAGATTTGATCGTAGCGTTCGCATCAGGTGCTTTGGTGGCCATCCATCCTTGAAATTGCTGAACCTTCAACAAATAATGTGTAATTTAATATTTTTTGTAAAAAACTTAGGGATCTAAATCTATTTTTGTGAAAAGGTTAGAAACCAAATTCCGTAAAATTTGATCGATATTGTTAAATTTGGGGTAATAACATTATCACAGTAAATTTTGTTATTTTCACCATAAAAATATATCAAATCTCATTTTATCCATCGTATTAATTATTTATTATTGTCATTATTTTTAGAAAAGTTGTAATTAATAAAATATTCTTATAGCATTAACAATTTACATTGTCAATATAATACCTTAAATTTTAAAAGTTAATGGACTAAATTATGTATTTTAAAAGGTTAGAGATTAAATTCTGTTTCAGTTAAAGACTGATATAGTATAAAAGCCATCATTAAATGACTTTATTTAATAGTTATTGGATTAATACTATATAACTTATAAGGGCGAGTAGCTTTACACTACACAATTTTGATTCACGTTCAAGTCACAACTACTTCAGACAATCATATTATTTAAAAAAGATAAAAAAAGAAAAATTTCAAAGCAAGCCAACCCTTGGGCTGATAACAATCATTACTCAAAATCTGGACACATAATCGTGAATGATAGAGTTTTCCTATAAAGTATCAAAGTAAGCCGACCATTGGACAAATTTCTTTGATTCCTCTATTTATCCTTACTATTTATTTCTTGTTCTTTCCATGAGATTGCACTCTTTAGACCTAGCCAACGATTTCCTTTCATATTATCATGATTGTGTCTTTTCTAGTGCTCATCTTTTAATCTAGGTTTCTCTGTGCTTGTCTTGATTAGTGTTGTTTTATCTTGGGTTTATATCATAATTAGCGTAACTGTCCTACTTAAGATTCTATTACTTAAGAATAGAGGATATATTTGTTAACTTGGATAATCTACACCATACGCTTGAGATTGAGGATTTGATTATTGAAGATGGGGAGTAGCTTAAGTTGGAAATTGTCATGAGAGCAATGACTGATCGTTATATTAAATCAAAAGCTCTTATGAAAGTTTTCTCGTCATGTTTAGGAAAAGAAAGGAGGACTTAAACTAAAAGACCTTGATAGATCCACTTTTCTTTTTTTAACTTTGAGGAGATGGATAATCTTAAGCTAGTCTTGAGTCATGTGTTATAGAATTTCAATAGCACATTATTGATTGTGAGGAAGATGGAGCATGGAGTCAATCCATTCCGAATGAGGTATGATTACTCACCTTTTTGGTTATAGTTGAATGGTTTACCTGTAAAACAAAGGTAGGTGGAATTATGGAAATAGGTCATTACTCTCTTACTAAATGATTTGGATATGTCAATTAGGATTAAAATCAACTTTGATCTTAGGTGAGCCTTGTTTATTTTATTCGAATTCCAATGAATGATAAGTCCTCTATGTAATGAGTGGTATGGATTGATATAAGATATGCATGTTTGCCTCAATTTTGATATCATTATGTTTTTCTCACCTACAACAATACCATGTTGTGTATGTCTAATGGTGGCTTGAATGTTGGATTTGAAAGGAGGCATTCAAGATTTGTTGAATGGTTGTGTGGTGTGCACTGATTTGAACTTGGTAACTTCTGCTCATGTTAAGGGGATTGATGGTGCTATGTCAGACTTGAAAAGGGTGATGACTTTAGTAGTACAGGTTGTGGCTCTGCTCAAAGACATTGGAAAGAATATTATGTGCAGTTTGTAGGGGATAAATATGTTGGTGGTGTTTTTTCTTTTGTTGGAGTTGGTAAAGATGGTCTTAATGTTACTATGTAAGGTTTGGTTCAAGTAAGAAAAGTTGTTTCTTTAGGAGTAACCAATGAGAAGTGTGTTGATAATGTGGTTGGTACTTCAATGTCTTCTTATGGTGGCAAAAGGGTTTGAAGGGAATTGGAGGACATGCCTAATGTATAAAATTATGGCAATGCTGGGATTCTAATAAAGAATTCATGCCCATATGGTGCACTTCTTACCTTGGATTGGTTTAGTATTAGGTGGCGTTTAGTTCACGGGATGGAATCAGAATTGGAATCAAAATGGGAATGGAATGGAATGGAAAGGAAACAGTTTTGTTTGGTTTAATCAATGGAATCAAAAAAGGAATCAGTATTACAATGTTTGGTTTACAACTGGAATAAAATGTAAAATATTATATATTACCTTAATACCCCTATATTCAATAAAGTTTAAATAATATCATTTAATTATTATTTTTTCGTCAAACAAAATAAATTATTGATAAGACCTATTATTATTTTTTAGCCCACCGAAACACAAAAATGGGAGGAATCAATTCTGATTCCATTCCATTCCATCCAATCAAACATAGCATTAATGTTTTTCTTTGTATTAAAACTAGTTTGGTTGTTTTTTTATTATATATTTCTTCGGTGTTAATATGTGTGCCTTTTGCTTTGGTAAGTCTTATGGCATGATTTTTATTTGAAAACTGGATGGTCTTGTTATTTTGCTATAAAGTATTTGCTAGACTCAAAAGCAATTAGGATTATTAGTTTAAAAGCTCTTCTTCTATTAACTATATTACTTAAAGGTGAGTAACATTTGGCCAATAATGTCTTCGTTATTATAGTCCATTTGAATAACACTATCTTGCTAAAAAAAGGAACCCATTATATAAACAATAATGTTACTTGAATTTTAGGGGTTTGGTACTTTTGGATTGTTCATATTCTTGTTTTGTATTTGTTTACCCATATTCTTAACTAAAACACATCAAATATCCTTATTAGACTAACGGGTACCCGATTTGGTCAAATTGAATAGTGTTATCAAATTAATTAGAAATTCTTATTTTTAAGGGTAATAACACAATTACACAATTTTTAAATGTAAAAGAAGAAAAGAAAAAAAACCCTTAAAACACATAACTTCTTTTATGACAACGACTCATCAAAGGTAAAAGGTGTCGTCGTCAAAAATGGATGCTTATGAGTCATGGATCGAAGACTAACCTGAACAAGTGATGAAAAATTCCAAGGGAGCAATTCTTTCTTAGATAGAGTTTTCCATTGGAGAGTACTTCCTTGGCAATGGTAGAAAGTCATTTCCAATCATAGCATTAAGGCGCTCGAAGTAGGGCCAAGGATCGGTAACCGTAAGAGTCAGAAACCTAATGATTCTATGAAAGTAGAGTCATTAGCACACATTTTTACTTAATATTTACTTGTTTTATTCAATAAATAGTATTTTGTGGCTAAAAATATTAAAATATATACTTTTAGTGAAAAGTGGTGAAAATATAATTTTTGAGATTTTTGAAATTTTTATGGATTTTTTATGAATTTTTAATGCATTGCTAATCAGAAGCTACTACGTGGCCTACCACGCAAGCATAGCAGCTGTATGGGCAAGCCACACGAATATCATACAAGTAGGGACAATGAATTGTAGATCACCGTGTAACCTTCACGCCAAGTGTCACCACTCTACTCATCCAGTCGTTCCACACATACGCCACATCATATTTTACGTCGAATCACGTTACACCATTTGGAGCTGACTTAGCATGTGTTGACTTTAACAATCAAATGCTTTTGATGGATAATAGGGATAGAGCTATGAATGAATATGCAATACCTATGTTGGAAGGGTTGAATCCAATTATTACAAGGCCAAACATTCAAGCTAATCAGTTTGAGTTAAAGCCAATGATGTTTCAAATGCTACAAATAGTTAGATAATTCAACGAATTACCAACAGAGGATCCTTATCTACATCTCAGATTATTTATTGAAGTTGGAGATTCATTAAAGTTCAATGGTGTGACAAAGGAGGCATTTAGGCTTAGATCGTTCCCTTACTCTTTGAGAGATTGTGCTCGAGCTTGGCTAAACTTTTGCGACCTGATTCCATTACAACTTGGAATGGCTTGGCGGATAAATTCTTGATGAAATACTTCCTACCAACAAAGAATGCCAAACTTAAGAATGACATTACTTCCTACCAACAACACGAAGAAAAATCTTTATATGAAGCATGAGAAAGATTCAAGGAATTGATAAGTAAATGTCCTCATCATGGTATTCCTTCTTGGATTCAAAAGGAGACTTTTTACAATAGTCTTAATGCTCAAACAAGAACTATTGTTGATGCATATGCTAATGGAGCTTTGCTAGCCAAATCTTATAATCAAGCTTATGATTTACTTGAGAAAATGGCTAGCAATAATTATCAATGGCTAATAGACAGAATGACAACCACAAGAAGAGTAGTCGAAGTGCATGAGGTAAATGATATCATAGCACTTACAACTCAAAGTGTTATCTTTGGTTAATCTTTTAAAGGCTCAAAACTCGACAGTGAGTATAAACTAGGTCCAAAAATTAGGATTGTCGTATGTGTTTTGTGGAAAAGCTCATTTGTTTGATAATTGTCCAAATAATCATGAATCTGCATACTATGTGGGTGATATGAATCGAGACAATAATCCATACTCGAACACATATAACTGAAGATGGAGAAAACATCCAAATTTCTTTTTGAATAACAACAGTCAATGTGGTAATCAGTTCCACCATCAATCATTTCCACCACCTGATTTTCAATAATCATAGGAATCACATGCCCAAGAGAAGAAGTCACTTATTGAAAACAATACAAATGCTTTAATGGGGATGATGAAAGATTTCATCCAATCATTAAATACAATTTGTCCACTCAAGAGGCTTTAATTCAAAATTTGGAGAACCAAATGAGGCAACTCGCTTAGGCTATAAGTCAAAGGCCTTAAGGTAACCTTCCAAGTGACACGATTGTAAACCCACGAAAAGAAGATAAGGATCAGTGCAACGTCATAGCCTTGAGGAGTGGTAAAACTTTAAAATAGGAACATAAGAAAAAAAAGGAAGAGGAGAAATAGAAAATTAACAAGGATGAAGAGGAACTAATGGATAAAGAGAGCACTGAAAAAGAAATAATTCAGCCAAATAAAAACAACCTTTACAAACCCACTATTCCTTTCCCTCAAAGACTGCAAAAGCAAAAGTCAAATACATAGTTTTCAAAATTTATGAAAGTCTTCAAAAAGTTGCATATAAAAAACTCATTTGCATATGCACTTGAACAGATGCCTTCTTTTGCCAAATTTCTAAAGGACGTCTTGTCTAAGAAAAGAAGGCTTGGAGATTATGAAATAATAACTTTAATTGAAGGTTTTAGTGCCATCCTTTCTAGAAAAATACCCTAAAAGTTGAAAGATCCAGGTAGTTTTGACATCCCTTACACTATTGGGAACATCCATTTTGAGAAAGCATTATATGACTTGGGTTCTAGCATTAACCTTAGGCAATTATTAGTCTTCAAGAGATTAGAGGATGGTAAAGTCAAACCCACTTCAATAACATTACAAATAGTAGTTAGTAAAAGTAGACAAATTCATCTTTTTGACAGATTTCGTTGTGCTAGACATGGAGGAGGACCGTGATATTCCTATCATACTTGGTTGTCCTTTCTTAGCAACCAGAAAAATACTTATTGATGTACAAAAAGGTGAACATACAATGAGAGTGCAAGATGAACAAGAAATTTTTAAAGTGTTTAAAGCATCTGAACCCCTTGACATTGATAGTGCAAATGAATGCTTAAGGATAAATGTTACTGAATGTAGAGACAACACAAAAGAATCTATTAAGTCGTCCACACTTAAGACTATTACATGTGATGCTATGAACAAGGACATAAACTCACCAGAAAACAACTCAATTTATTTTAACTTTGAAAGCATGGAATCGAAGGTTGATATAGTGGATTGTGTGAACTTTTTGGAGGACATGCCTCTCATGTGTGTATCAAAGGTGATTATGGAGAATTTTGAGATAGGATCTAAGCTCAAAACATCAATTGAAGGGCCAATAAGTTTAGATATCACACTTTTACTCTCCCATCCCCAGTCAAGTATGAAAGTGAAAGAGTCCAATGGAGAGTTACAATGGAGTGCTTATAAGAATACCAAAAAGCTCAAAAAGAAAAAAATGGCATGAGAAGAGAGAGCACCGTGTTTATGAACTAGAACATAAGATATTATTGAACAAATCAAGACTCAAACTATTTCTAGGCAAACTCAAAAGTAAATAGACACAAGAGGATGTGCCTTAGGACTTGATATGACTGTCTAGTCAAGGACGTTAAATGTGACGCTAGTTGGGAGGTAACCCAACATTATTTTACTTATATTTTCATTGTTTTTGTTTTGTAGGTGAATAAATATAGAGAGCAATGACGCAACAAGATTGAACAATTTCAACGACAAATATGGTGTGCCAAGACTAAGTGAGTTTTCTTTTCTTTTACCTTTTCATATTTATATGTGCACATTGGGGACAATGGGTAATTTAAGTTTAGAGGAGGGAACTTAATTCTCTACATTAATATTTACTATGAATTTTAAATTTTTTTGGGAAATAGTTTTATTTTTAGGATATTTTTAATCATGATTTGAGTAGAAATTGATAATATATGGAAACTAAATGCATGCATGCATGCTTGATATGAAACATATGAACTGAATGATAAAAATTGGTTTTCATGACTAGGATAAAGAATGTAACATATTGTTAAGATATTTACATTAATCATATGATATGTTTGCTAGTTTTGATTGAATTGATTCAAATTTTTATACATATGTTCATGATTGATTTTGGTGTGCTTATTAGGAGAAACTTTGTAGTAGTTTATACGAGTCGATGAGATCTATCAAGTTTTATAATCTATTTGATCATCCCTTGAGAAGAAATTCTAAATAGTATTTAGCAAGAGAAATGATTTAGGCCTTATTTGGAATGATTGAGCCTTTCAAGCTAACTATAATTAATATCTTTAGTTACCCATTTGAGCCTAATAAAAAAATATTTATTTTTAAGCCATATTTTATGCCTAACTAATAAGTATTACCTTTATCCTTGCACCTTTAGCTTATATGAAAAGAAAAAAAATGCAATCTTGTGTTAAGCTATAGAGTAAGGTGAAATGTAATACACTCTATAAAAAAGAGAGAGAAAAATAATTTGCAAAACTCACAACACAGTTATCCTTCTAAAGAAAAATAAAATATAATTGAAAATAAGTTTGGGAGTATTGTGAAGTTACAAAAAAAAAGAGAAAAGAGATGTGGAATAAAGGAATACGAAAATAATGACAAAAAATGTGCATTGAAATATCAAGTAAAAGCTCAATTGTAGTTAAAAAGTGCATGATGAATAGAAAGAAAGCTAAGGTGAGGAAAGAGCCTAAGTGTCTTCATTTATCAACCCCCACCCAAGCCTTACATTACAAGCATGTAAAGTCCTTATTGATCTTTAACTAAGTGCATATTTGTATTAGTGAAGAGGGATGTGAAAAATAGACTTATGAAACTTGTTCTAAGATTAAATTGATTAGTATGCTCATATATGTTGATTTCATGAGTGTATTGGATGATATCATGTGCAGTACACACACACAAACCAATTTGTCAAAAACCTTGCATCTCCTTGTATTGATGGAACATTGATTGATGAATATGTGAACCTCCTTATCATAGGATTGTACGACTTTTGAGAGAGATAGTTTTTGTGAAATATACATGTACTACTAGAAGTATATTTATGAATATGATACCTATGTTATTTTATTTAGTTATATTTGGCTTTACTTGAGGACAAACAAAGAATTAAGTTTGAGGATGTGATGACTTTATGAAAGTAGTCATTAGCGCACTTTTTTACTTAATATTTACTTGTATTATTCAATAAATAGTATTTTTGGGGACTAAAACAAATAAAATATACTTTTTAGTGAAAAGGGATGAAAAAATAACTTTTAGGATTTATTTTTGGAATTTTTATGAATTTTTAACGTAGGGCCAATAAGAAGCTACCATATGACCTGCCACGTAAACAAAGAAGCTAATTGGGTAATCCATGCAAACGCCATGCAAGTAGGGACAATGAATTGCAGATTTTTACATATGGGGAGCGACGAACCGTGTGACACATGTTAACATAGTGTTAAATCTGAGTTCGGAGTGCGGTCAAACCTTCATGCTGTGTGTCACCACTCTACTAGTTCAACTGTTCCAACCGTACGCCAAACCATATTTTACGTCAAATCACGTTGTGCCGCGTGGAACTAACTCAGCATGCACTGACTTAGACCGATCTCTCTTGTCACACATTATGCTCTGACTCGTCCAATGAATTCTGTGTGCCACGTGTCGCACTATGCTTGGTTAGTGATGAGTGCTCAAAAAGCACTAAAATTATCATGATTTTATGCACATTAATTGATTAAAAATATATATATTTATATGATTTTATCATATATTTATATAAATTTGTCTTTTTCGGAATCACGGGTATTTTTATTGTTTTTCAGGTACTTTTCGCTTAAAAACGCAACTTGAAGACACAAAGAGGAATACTGAAAGCAATACATCACAAATATATTAATAAATAAATGAGGAAAGGTCAACAAATATGGAAAAATTGGACAAAATGGGTCAAAAAGGTCAAAAATGTCAAAAAGGAGGAAAACACGCACGGAGCCACCCAACCCGCGCGCGCCAGCGCCCAGTCGCGCGCAGCACGCCTAGACCGCGCGCGCAGCATGCCCAGTCTGCGCACGCCCTTGCCTCTTTCCGCGCGCGCCTCTGCGCGCCACTGTTGCCTTCCGCGCGTGCCTGTGCGCGCCCCAGCTGCCCTCCGCGCGTGCCGCTGCCATTTCATCCCATTTTTGCGCGCAGCCGCCCCCATGACGTCATGCTGACGCCATCAATGACCTCAGCAATTGCACTCTGTGTTTTCATCATTTTTTAACATTTTTTCACCCACTTTTTCTCTCCATCCTTACCTATAAATACCCCCTTTCTCTTCACTTCTAAACACACCTCAAAACACATTCTCTTCTCTCTTTCTTTCTCTCTTTTCTTAGATTTTATTAGTTTTTAGCTTTTCTTAGTTAATTTCTCTTAGTTTTAGAGTTCTTCCCTTTTTGGGAAGAACTAGTTATGTTTTTATAATTTATTAGCTTTTTGATTCAATAAATGGGAGTGCAAATTCCGCTTGGAGGTTTTCCAGCCACGGGAATAGCATCGAAGTTCTGTAAGGATTTTATTTTCTTTACAGTTATTTTTTATGCTTTATTCTTACATGTTATATTTAATTTGTCTGTGATTAAATTTAACTTTGCTGGCTGTTTGTAAACATGATATAATAATAACGTTGTTATGCTTGCGAAATATTAAATAGGTAAAAATCTCTAAAATGAATTGATTTTATTTTTATTCAAGATTTTATATTAAGAATGTTAGAGAGAAATATATTATTTTTCATAACAAACTTAAATCTGAAAATTAGATTTTAAGGTTTAGTTATCCGGTCTAATTTAGAGTAGTGCTCTTTTATTTGTTGGTACAATCGCCCGATAGTTAAAGTGAAGCTCTATTTCAAAAGTTTTTATAAGAATTATTATCTGAAAATGTATTGACAACATGTTTTCAGTAGTGGTTTTAAAATTTGAAAGTTAGTACTCGGATAACTAAATTCTTAGGTTTAATTTGGACACCTTGAATAAAGTTTAAACTGTCTAACCCCACCAAAGGTGGCATTTAAATGGTTCATTTTCAATTTCTTAGAAAAAGAAATTAATTTAATTAACCAAATTAATTATCAACCCCACCTATAGGTGTTAATTGATTTGTTTAGTTAACAAAGAATATCTAACCCCACCAACGGTGGTATTCATATAAAAAAGAGAGAATCAATAAATATCAATTCATATCTTTAATAACCTAAATAATATGAGCAATCATAATTAACTTAATTATTATATCCATAAATACTCCACTGTTTTAACAGATAAAATTTGCATAAATGTTTATTGAATCTATGTTTATTTTTATGTAATTAGATTAAAAACACAAAACCCAAAATATCGTGACAGGATGTTTAGGATTTAATTTCGTTTTTAAAAGTTTGAATAATAAATTAAAAACCACATACATTCCTTCCTTAGATCGACATTGGGAGTATACTTATCATTTTCTACGAAATGATTCGTGCACTTGCGAGAGTTTTATAAATATATATATTTTTAATCAATTAATGTGCATAAAATCATGGTAATTTTAGTGTTTTTTGAGCACTCATCAGTTAGCATTGTTCATTTTGCTTGTTTTGATCTCAACCCTTGATATGAAGCTGATTTGACAATCTAGATCGTACTAGAGCTAAATTTAAGCCCCTAATCAGCCCAAAAACGTTAAGGAGCCACCATTAGCATACTTTTGGTGAGTTTTGGAGCTAAAAGGGAAGAAAATACAGAAAAATTCAAAAGGGGATACAATTTTGGTGGAGATTCAAGATGATATTAGCACTATAATTCAAAAGATTGATTATATTTATTTTTCTACTATTTTTTTTATCAATTTTTTGTTATTTCATTCTGAAAAATATGAACTTTATGAACCTAATTTTCAGCATGTTATAATTTAATATTTTACTCCAATTATAATTTAAATATAATTATATTATTTAATTTGATTTTTATGCTATTAATTATTTGGTCAACAATTAATCTATAGAGATAATTAAATAGATTTAAGAGAATTATATAATTATTTGTCTTGATTAAATAACATGCATAGTTTCTAGGCAAAAATGTATGATTCTTATGTATGTGATCCATAATTAATAAACTTAATGAATAGTATGTAATTTAATTGGCATTAAAGTCTGATTAAATTAATTAGTATATGATGTGTAGTTTACTTGAGAGAGGAATACATGCTAGGTTAGATTCAATTGATCATGTGATTAATTGATTGATAATTATAATGGGAGGATTTTAGCGATTCACATGTTTAGATAATTAGGGGATTAAGTATTCTTAGATATTTTTTTATATATCTTCTTAGTTATCAAATCTGATTTAATTAATTATTGTTATTTACTTTTAGTTATTTAAAATTTTTCTTCCTTAAAATATAAAAACACAAAAAAAATTATTTTTATTTTTTTTAGTTTTAGAAATTAGTTTCTAATTAAATAATTTCCGTGAGAACAATTTTTTCTTATAATTATATTACTTGTTATAATACGTATATTTGCGTATTCATTACACACACAATTTGTGTGGCGATCCAAACCCTAGCCTTTTGTGCAATGAGACTTGGCATTGTGGCTATGAACGGAATTAACAATGTCATTTGCCATTGTTTTTAGAGAGGTAACCGAGCTCGAGGCGACATTCACCCTAAGTGTCGATGAGAGTGGAAGTAGCATCCTCAGCTCAACAATCCTCACGCCTAGTAAATGGTGTTGTAGAGAAGTAAGACCTCAATGGCGATAGGGATAACATTAGTGATGGTGACAGACTATTGATCCTTGATTGTGATTTTTTTTACCGTTAAAAAATGTTTTATAACTTCGATACTTTTTAAAAAATAAGGATTCCTAATTAATTTGAGAATAATGTTTATTTTGGCCAAATTGTGTAGAAATTAACAAAAATATAGACAATCTATAGAAAAATATATTACCTTCTAACTATAATATTTAACATTATTTAGATGTCAAAATTTCATAAATTTCTATCATTATATTAACATCATTTCATACTTTACTAGTATATTTAAGTGTGAAAGTAACTCCCTTAATATTATATAACACTACTCTGATCTAAAATATCAAACACAAAATCTTGAAACATAATTGTGAAGAATAGAGTTTTCCGATATGAAAGCGAACAAAAGCACTTTTATCAATAAATTACAAACTATAGGATAATAGTACCATATATCCGAAAATTCTCCAAAATCGATATGGTGCGGGTATTGTTAAGTCGACGCCCATCTCTAAATTTAACTCTTTTGTAGTTGGAAATGGATCAGGGGTATATGCCCAAGTGGCTCAGGATGCTCAAGCCTCCTAAAATACAAGGAAAAGAAAAACGAATTTGTGTTCAGGCTAAAAAAAAAACTCTCGTCAGTGGTAGTAGAAGGCAAGTGACCATCTCCTTCAATCCTGTCTGTATAAGTTTATCATTTGAATTGGAATTTCGCTTCAAAACATGATCACTAAATCACAGATTTTAACGGGATTAACCGTGACGTCAATGCCCGCATTTCAAGTTGCTTCTTGGAGCTCAAACACACTTTGCATGGTCAGGAGGCCTCTCACAACTTCCTTTTTTGGTGGCAGAGGTATTTTATTTTTTCTTTTCTAACTACTTGGGCTGGTGGGTATTCCTATAATATGTATTTGGGATACCTAGTTTCTTCATGGGGTGAGGTTTTGGTCTCATTTTGCTATCTACTCTAGCCTTTTCGTGAATTTCATGGGTTATCAGTAAAGAGAATGAAAAATTAAAATGAGTATTTTTGATTTATTCTTTTTTATAAACGACAAATCTGTGTAGCTTGTATGGAATTCTGGAATTCTTGATGTTATCTGTTTTTAATCTTTGTTTGGGGTTGGGGAGATTTGAAGCTTTATTATTAAAAACTTAAATTCAAAACCTAATATAAAACAGTAAACTGATGAAAGGATTTCTTATATTATTCAGAGAGATTGAATAATACAACATTACACATATGAGGCAGCTCTATTATTTATAGTATATGCTATTATCAGCTTGTCAATTACATTTATCCAGTAACATAATTAGTTATCATACTGTTTACACTTACTAAAACAAGCTCACACACAGAATACACTTAGATATATTCTAATATCTCCCTATCAAACTGATAGGCATGGAAGAACCAACAGTTTGATTTTTAGAGAATGAAATTGAGGGCCTGGTAATGGTTTTGTAAGGAGATCAGCTAACTGAACTTAAGAAAACACATGTTCAATATACAATTGAGGCTGAAGAACTAAAGTCCTCACAAAATATTAGTTTAACTCAATGTGCTTAGTTTGTGAGTGTAGCACAGGGTTATGTGCTAAACTAATTGCACTAAGATTTTCACAGAACAAATGAGTAGTAGCAGGGAGACTCAAATACAACTCAGAAAACAAAGAACGAAGCAATAATAACTTTGCAGCCATGGTAGCAATAGCATGATATTTGGATTTAGTACTAGACTGAGCACTTACATGTTATTTTCGATCTAAATCCAATCCAATAATATAATCAATTCAAACCGATCCGAATCTGAGCAAGTCGTATCTTACAGTATTAAATAAGGTTGAAT
Source organism: Hippophae gyantsensis (assembly GCA_030763125.1). NCBI lineage: Eukaryota > Viridiplantae > Streptophyta > Magnoliopsida > Rosales > Elaeagnaceae > Hippophae > Hippophae gyantsensis. The sequence goes on from CM061036.1 coordinate 168,238, forward strand.
TGATATTTGAATTTATTTATGAACTATTATCATATATAAAACACGATATTTACAACATTTAACTTTTAAATTTGTGCATCTCTAGAAAATTTTATTATTTATAGTCATAACTAATAAAATCAAAAGAATAAGAAATATATCCTAATAAATATTAAATTATTATAAAGATTTAATATTTATATTTATTTTTTAAATAAATTTTTTAATTTAATGTAATTATGGTATGTATAATATTTAAATATATAACATATCATAAAATAAATATATGTATTTATTTATAATTTTAATAGTAATTCGGTTTGGTTCGAATTTCAATAGTTATAAAATCTGTGAATCCGAATCCAAACGGATTGTATACTTTTGAATCCATTTGGATTGTATACTTTTGAATCCAAATGAATTGTATACTTTTTAATCCAAATATGATTCGATTATAAAAATTTTCAATTCGATCCGATTTGAATCCAACGTATCAGATTAAATTTTTTCAATTTAAGCGGACTAATTGGATTATTTGCTCACCCCTAACTCAAATCATGATTGACATTGCATTTCAAATACTTAAGTAGTCTCTTAACTGCTAACCAATGTATATCTAGAAATTCTATAAAATATTTCCCTTGATTCAAGTAAAGAATATTGTGTTGAAATATTGCCTCAATGTCAAAAAATAATTCAAAACACTAAGATCCTTTAAGGAAAAAGCACAATTCATGGTAGAAATTAGTTGTTGTGTACTGGAAGAATTGCTACCTATGATGATAATGTCGTCAACATACACCAAGACAACCAAATAATGCATTTTAGTATCTTGAATGCAAAGAGAAGCATTTGCTTGTGAAGCAATAAATTCCAAACCCAATAAGCATGAGCTCAACTTGGCAAACCAAGATCTAGGCCACAAAGAGCCCTTTTTAAGTTTGCACATACCATGCCACTACCTTGCACAAAGCCAAGTGGTTGTTCCATAAATACATCTTTTAGAAGATCACCATTTAAGAAGGCATTATTCACATCAATTTACCTAAGAACCCATCCTTTAGAAAGAGTCAAAGCTAGAACAACTCTTGTGGTAATGTGTTTTACAACTAGGAGAAGGTCTCAAAGAAATCAATTCCAGTCATATGAAGAAAACCTTTGACCACCAATCTTGCTTTGTATTAACCTAAGGTTCTATCAGGTTTCAATTTGACCTTGAAAACCCATTTACACCTTATTGCAGTTTTACTGGTGGGTAAGGAAACCAACTCCATGTTGCCATTCTGTAATTCTAACTCCATGACTTTATGCCATTTAGGAATCTTCAAGGCTTCCTTATAACTTTTTGGTTTAGGTAAAACAAAAGTTCCATGAATATGAAAAACATATAACTTGGGTTTTACAATACCAGACTTAGAACGATTTGTCATGGTATGTGTACTTAAAGGTATAGGCATAACACCAGATGAAATAAGAGGAGAAGAAACAAAAACAACTTCAACTAATAAGACAATAGATGACGAGGTAGCTTCAAGTGTATCTGAGGATGGTTTATTAACACTACTCTAAGAGACAAAATTAAGGGAAAATGAGCAGTTGTCACGAATAGAATGAGGCATTAAAGACAAACTATAATCAGACAGTGGTTGTGACACACTAGATGGAACAATGAATGGCATAGGGGTAAGACTATGAGACAAAACTAGTATAGATACGACATAACCAAAAAAGATAGAGTTATTGTTTGACTGAGTAAAAAATGACAACCAGGTAGGAACTTGTAAAATGGAAATAGGTTTAATAGATGCATACTGACCAGAACGTGTAGATTTAATAGAAAAAGTAAACCAGGACTATGGAAAGTAACATGCCAACTTACATAAAAACAATTTGACCTAGCATGAAGACACGTAAAACCTTTTTATTTGGATGCATACCCCATAAACACAAATTCAAGTGAACGAGGCTCGAATATAGTTTTAGTATAGGACCTAAGGCAAGGGAAGCATTGACTTCCAAAAATTTTTTAATTGTTTAAAATCTATCTGTTTATGATAAAAGACCTTATAGAGAGAATTATTTTAAAGAGATTTGGAAGGAAGTCTATTTAAGAGATAAACTATAATTTCAAATGCTAATTCCAATGAAGAAGGGGAATTTGTGACTGAAAAAAGCATAGCTAGACCTTTCTCTACTATCCTTTTATGACAAGACTCAACAACACCATTTTGAGTAGAAATATAAGGACATTTGCACCTACGAATTATACCCTCAAGTTCAAGTTGAGTGATCGAAGGTTAAACTTAAGACCACCATCAGTTTGTATAGATTTAATTGGCAAAGAATAGGCAATAAATATTTCTCATTGTTAGAAGACAATGAAGGAGATGTCCTAAGATCCATGTATAACAATTCAAATGGTTTGTTACACTTGGAATGAGAAGTATTAAACGGAAACTTATATGCCTTAGCAATTTGACATATCGAACAAAAAATAAGTTGTTAGTCAAACCCTTTGTAGAGAAACCTAATTGAATTATATGAAGTGTAGTGTGACCAACTTTATCACAAATCTAGCACATGGGCTTATTACCACCAGATTTCTGGAAGTTCTTGTGAGAAGAAGAGCCACTTGTCTTGATTACCAAGATTGCTATTAGAATTGGTGTGTTGTTGTTTAAGGAACTGATGAAAATTCCAATGCAATTTCACCATGCCATTCTTGTTACCAGAATTACCGGTCTTGAAATTGCTATTATTCTTAAAGGAACTAGAAGAGGAAGAACAATGAAAAATTGCTTGGAAAATTGATTCTTGATCATTTTTATTAGAACTTATCAACATTGTTTCATAGTTCTCTAGAAGGTTGTGCAAGATACCAACGGATGGCCTAATTTATGTCAAGTTAAATGAAGTAACAAATGACAAATATCTTGGATCAAGACCATTCAAGATGTACAACACAAGTTCATGTTCAAGGATTACCTCACCAGTTGAAGCAAGATGATTTAAAATTGTTTTTGTCCTTAGCAAATATTCACCAATTAAAAGATTTTTTTTGCTCAAGGATTGCAATTTTCTTCTCAACTCTATTACTCTGGACCGAGTAGGATTTGTAGAACGGTCTTCAAGAGCCAGCCACTTTGCTCTAGCAGTTAACCCACCCAAAATCACAACATTCATACCTTGTGAAGCTAAACTATATATCCAACTTTTAATATGTGAATCATACTGAATCCATGTAGCTAGTTGAATTTGGAGGAAGTGCAAAAAATTCACGAGGGAGGACATCAAGAATAGTGGAATTATCATCAAAACTTTTGGGAATTAAACCTAAAGGAGGAGTTCCAAGAACCTTATTTTGATTGTCAAGAATTGCATTTGGTGGTCGATCTCCATTAAACATTGAAGTATCACACCTTTGTTGATCTTTATTATCAACTGGTGTATTGTTTGGGAGAGGAGAAACCATATCACTGTAAGAAACCTTGGATGCCATTAGCTTTAAAACTTTGATACCATATAAAACGATAAACTAATGAAAGGAATTCTTGAACTAATAAGAGAGATTGAAGAGTACATTACACATATGAGGCACAACTCCGTTATGTATAGTATAAGCTAATATCAGCTGGCCAATTAATACTGTTCACACTTACTAAAACGAACTCACTTACAGAATACACTTCGTATATTTTAATACTTTATCTTAATAGAAGTAGCAACTGTGCATTTTGGAGAATACTTAGCAACAAGGAACTCGATAATCATTTTAAGGAACTATTGACGGTCTTTTTAAATTCAAAGGGTTTTCAGGAAGAACAATGATGTAGGACAGGATGGGTATGGTGGGTAATTTGGAATTAGGGTGGAAGAGATTAGGAAATTAATGAAGGGATACAAACTACTAGCATCACATAAGTAGGTTCTAGGCTTCATGTCATTCTTTCAAATAAATATAGATATTTTAGTTCAGGGGCCTAAAATGTGCATGAACTAAAGATATATGAACCATCATAATTCACATAGAGACATTAGATGTAGACATTTCCTAATTTATGAACTTTGGTAAATTCATAATTAAATGAAGTTCAAAGCTGAAAATGTTGCATGAGCTTTGACTCTTGACTTCACTAGATAGACTTTAAGGTTCATTATATGCATCAAACAATGACCATCTTGTGTAATTGAGTTCATAAGGTTGGCTGCTGCTGGTAGACCAGATTCTTGTAGACAACGTGGGGATGCTCTTGGGGCACATATGAATCTTTTTGATCGATTTGCAAGAGTTGTCAAGGTGATGATAATATCTTTTTATATTCTCCATGTTATATTAAATGCAATTATCATCTGATTTCCCTGTCATAACACGTTAACTGTTAACTACTATGGTATCGTGCATCATGTTTGTCCTGAATTCTGATTGCAGTCATACGCAAATGCAGTAATCAGTTCCTTTGAAGATCCCAAGAAAATTTTGGAGCAAACAGTTCTTGAAATGAATGATGACTTAACAAAGATCCGTCAAGCCACTGCACAAGTAAGCTTTTTTTGTTTTTTGTGTAATTCATGTTCTCTCTTTCCCTTCAACTCTTCTTTCTTTAAGTGGGGATTGTTGCATTTCTTTTCATTTATATTTTTGTTACCATATTCTAGTCTCCTCCTTCGGAAGCAGGAAAAGATTCTCATTTCTGTTCCCCTTTTATGTTTTTTTATCTATCATTATTGTTGCTGAAGGTATTGGCATCACAAAAGCAGTTCAAAAATAAATACAAAGCTGGACAACAGGCTTCTGAGGATTTGTAGTATTATGAAACTATGAGCTCGAACTTTATCAATATGGTAACTACTTGTTTACTGTGCTTTATATGTTATTTAGGTACCGCAAAGCACAATTTGCTCTTCAAAAGGAGATGAGGATCTTGCACGTGAAGCTTTGAAAAGACGTAAATATTTTTCTGTAAGTTATCATCTTTAAACTATTCAGTGCAAAAATTATTTGGGAAAAGTACTACAGAACCCCTTGAGCAAAAACATCCTTCAACAATTACACCCCTTCTATTATTATTCTATTACAATATCTTTCCTAGAATTTCATAATTTTTATTGATTTTAATTTCTATTGCAAATACCTTTCTTGAAGAATTAAGAAATAGTGACAAGTAGTGGTATAGTTGTTGTTTTTCAAACCTATGGGTTTTGTTTTTTTCTGTTTCAAAAAACTTGAAGGAAAGTATTTGTAATTAACCCAATTTATTTTCTAGGTTCTTCTTACTCTGAATATAAGAAATTTGATACAACTCATTATGTTTGGCAACTAATTTTTGATTTATGATAGATGGTGGGTGGAATTGGTTTTCTTGATCTACTTAATCAATTCCTCAAACCTTAAGAAGCCACACTAAATCTCTCCTGCCAGGAGCATATATCCGAGTGATATTTCACTCATTTTCAGGACAATGCCAATGCCTCGAAGGCTCAACTTGATCAACAGAAAGGTGTTGTTGAGAATCTACTATCTAATACACGGGTATGCTAAATGTTACCTCTCTATCATCACTTCTTTGTAAAATCCATGAGTAGCTTGTCAAACCTCGTCATTATGATAGTCCACATCAAAATCAGGCAAAAGAAAAAAAAAATCTACATCTAACGTGGGTTCAACACTTCAACTCTTTTTTAGCTACAAACAGTTGGACTGCATTGGATATGTCTCCTCTTTGTCAAAAACTCTTGCTTTTCCTTTTCAGATTAAGTTAATGACTTAGAAAATGTCCTTACAATGCCACATTGCCATCATCAATTAACCTTTTAGTTTAGATGCTTATAATTACGTTTTTCTTACTATACTTTACAATTGAATGTGATTCCTTTCTCTGTAGCTTTTGGAGAGCAAGATACAGGAGGCAAAATCGAAGATAGATACCCTAAAAGCACGTGCACAGTCTGCAAAGTTTGTCCGACTCCACTACCCCAAGATTACTCTGTCTGAGTTCATTAATCCTTGATGTTTCTGATAATATGATCATTTTCATCATGTTGTAGGACTGCAACAAAAGTGAATGAATTTGTGGGGAAGTAGTGCCCTTTCTGCCTTTGAAAAGATGGAAGAGAAAGGTAAGTAAATAGGAATAAGCAAATAACTGTTTCCATTTACAAGTAGTGCCTTTTTGTGCCACATGAAGAATGCTGTTCTTTCTAGAGTCATATTATATAATTGAATGGGGCTTTTTCAAGATGTTTTAATAATTTGGTTGTAAGATTGGATTGATGTTTGTACATTGAATTGTAGCTCCCTTGAGTATGTCCATAGGACCATAGCCCACTGTTTTACTCTCTCTTATCTCAACCAACCCTCGATCCTAGTTTTTTTTCTCTTATCATTAGCAACATTACCGTCATCTAAGTTTATATTAATTTCTATATATTCACTACCACCTGAGTTCTCACTCTTTGTTGCTTGTGGTCTTCATGTATGCATTAAGACTTGATTATCATGTTTTATCTTGGAAATTCAAATTAATCCAGTTCCTTTGATTCATTACTAAAAGTTTATAAAATATTGACTTAATTAACCTAAAGGAGATCAATAGATTATTTTTAATTTTTATCAATTTATAATTTAATAACTTAAATAAAGTGGTCACACATGCAATCACGTGTAATAATAAAGTGTGTAAATGAAAAAATAACACATGATATTTTTAGGTGGAAACAACTTAGGTCACAATCATGACTTAAGAGGAAAATCACCGGTCCACCGGAACACTTAACTTTTCACTATGAAAATCAAATGTTCAAGTACAAATTCGGTCTTATATTACCCTTTTTAGGATACTGTCCTAATTTACCTTACTTACGAGCTCCTATTCTGTTTTCACAGTTTCTAATATTAGGGTAAGCGGTATCCAAATGAACATTTCAATAAGTTTCTCGTCAATTAGATATGTTCACGAATCAATTGTAAAAATGTTAGCAGAAAAACACAAGTACCCGTGTGTGTTATAGAATGAATTTAATAATGAATAATCCTAATTAGATGATCCAAATCATATATCAATTAAATCAAATCAATTAGCAAGTCCTAGAGCAAACAGATTAATCATAAGTCCAATGAAAATAGTTTTTTTGAATTTTAATAATTAAATGAAATAATCGTAATCATTTATATAATTATTCGATTTAGATATGTAATACCTTAAATAAAGAAGAAGTTATATGAATATAAAAAATATGAAATAAATTCATTAATAACATCACCAGTTTCAGAATATATATATTAAAATGGATCAACGCCAATTTTCATAATGTATATTAATGTAAAAAAGCCAAGAATCAACTTGGTTAAACATAAATAATATTACCTCTACTACCAATTCTTTGATAATTAAATACCATTATATATATTACCATTGTCGAAAACTGATAATTAAATAACATCACCAGTTTCAGTCAATCGGTTGCTGTATGATGCCGATGATAATAATGTCAGAAATAAGTTAAGAACATTGTATGAAAATGACCGAATGATTTGGTCTTATGATTTCTTTCTATTTATAGACTTTACAAAATACAACAAAGCTATCTATGGACAGCTGTGGATAACTGTGGACAACTGTTTATGGACAGTTGTGGACATCCATGGATTGCTGTTTATGGACAGTTATGAACAACTGTTTATGGACAGTTATGAACAACTGTTTATGGACAGTTATTTACAGCTAAAAATGATTATGGACAACAGCTGTGGACAACTAAATAATATAGACAACAAATTACAGTAAATCTGTTATGGACAACTAAGTTGTCAATGGAACACAGCAAAGTTGTCCATTGACAGCCCCTAGGGATGGGCACGGGGACGAATTTTAATATAACCGTCCCCGAACCGAATTATAAAATCTGTCCCCGAAATCGCCCGAAAACCGTTGCAGTTCGGGGACGGTTTTTTACCCGCGGATAATAGTTCAGGACAGTTATTAAAAAAACCAAAAAAAAACCGCTTTTCAAAATCCTATTCAATTGAGCTCCTTTTAGCTATGCAATCCACCTAAAACAAATGGTTGATATTGAATTTGTTATTTTGAATTTATGATAAAAAATTTAACATTTAATAATATATATTTCTATGAATCTAGATAAAATTAAATACATATAAACAAGAAACACAAGATATAAATAAAATATTATAAACTAATATAAATATTAAAAACTAATTAAATAAATTTAAGAAAACTTTAAGTATAATAAATCAAAACTTCTTTATTCTAATTATTCATCAACAACACACGTATCTTGCAAAATCAAATATATAAAATTACTTTTATAAACCAAAATAATAAATTGATTAATCAATAATGTAAATTTTTTACCTCAACATCATCTTCTGCAATATTAATAGTGGAAGCGGGTGAACCAGGAGATAACATATCTGAATAAATTATAAAATATTTGAATACACAATTAAATAATTAATATATAATACATAAAACAAGTGTTAATAAAATATAATATGTACAAGTATTAAATATATAGACTTATACCTTGTTTATGAATATTAGCCCATAACCAATCTTGAGTACACATCAAAGCTTCCAATGTGTTTTCTTTGAGTCTACTACGATGTTTGCTCACTACTCTACCACTTGTGCTAAATGCAGATTCTGAAACAACTGTGGTGACCGGAATAGCCAAGATATCTCTAGCCATATCATGTATTATTGGATACTTATGTTAATTACACTTCCACCAAGACAATATATCAAACTCTTCATCCGAAATTTCTACATCAGTCTCCTCTAAATAAGAGTCTAACTCAAATTTCAAAGATCCAGTTTTATTTTGCGTTAATTTCCATTGTTTATACTCATTTATACCATTAGGATTAAGAACACTAGTACCTTTTCAACTTTGAGATATATTTGGAACGTGTTGAAAATTCCATTTGTCGACTCTCTTCTAAAATTCGTTTATTTCGGTACATATTTATCAAATCATAACACTTTCTTCTCACCTTTTCAATTTCAAAAATGACATTCTCTCCATATATTCTTGGAAAATAGAATTCGAGATAATTCATCTTAAATCTAGGATCCAAAACAACTCCTATAGCCATGACAATATTAACTTCTTGCCAATACTTATCAAATTTTACAAGCATGTTTGAAGCCATTCTCTTGACCAAATCATCCTCATCATTAATCCAATTATATAATGACAATTTGATGTCACAAATATGAGGAAATAACATGTTTATGGTGGGATAGTTGGAACCAGAAATCAATTCAGTAACCTTGTAAAATACTTCTAACTTATCACAAATTGTACTTGCCATTTTTCAATCTAATGCATCAGGAGGATTATTATAATTCTTATCCAATTGTTTTAAACGAGGAAACACTTTCTCCTAAAACAATGCATTTTTAAGCATTAAAATAGTAGAATTGCAATGAGTTTGACAATCAAGAGATAAATTCTTACAAGAAGACTTTATCTCTCGAGATGCAATTTTTTAAAATTTTTCCTCCCTCTTTTGTGTTGCTGTCCAATATGCAACACTATCTCTAACTTTAACAATGCATTGAGAAATTAGATTTAACCCATCTTTTACTACCAAGTTTAATATGTGAGCAGCATAACGCATGTGAAAAATATCTCCATACAATAACATTAAAGTTCTATCTAATGAATCTAACAGATCGGGTAGCATTGAATCATTAGTAGAACAATTATCTAAAGTTAAGGTTGAAATCTTACGATCAATGTTCCAATCTAAAAAGCAACTCATTAATTCTTGCGGCTGACGACGACGCGGCGTTGTGAGAGAAGTGAGCAGATCTGCAGATGGAAGAAAAATGAGAGAAACTGAGAGTAGGGATAGGCAGTCTGAGACTGCGAATGAGATTAAGAAAAAATAGAGGCGCAGAGAGAGTAATGAGTAATTTGATAAATTAGGTTTATATATTAGGTTAAAAATAAGTAAATTCTAATTAATATATAATTTATTTAAATAAATATAATTAATTTCGGATACGGGCGGGTACGGTTTTGAGTATAACCGTAACCAAACCGTACCTGCTCCTTTATGTTGGATTTTTACCCAAAATCGAACCCATCCCCGAAATTAAACGGTTAAAAAACGAACCGTCGGTGTGGTTATCCACAGATAACCAAACTCGTGGTTTTTTTGCCCATCCTTAATAGCCTCCCTCAAATTGATGCGGATTGATCAACAAGCATCAATTTACGACTTAGGAAGCAATGTCGATGACGAGTGAGAGACTTGATGAAGATATCAACAATTTGTAGTTCAGTAGAAATATGTGGAAAAGTGATAACATGAGCATCAAGGGCTTCACGGATAGAGTGACAGTCGACTTCAATATGCTTTGTGCGCTCATGATAGATAGGATTGGCCGTAATCTGAATAGCACTTGGATTATCGGCATGTAAAGGTGTAGGATCGGTCTCAGAGAAGTTTAACTTAGCTAGTAAACCTCGAAGCCAAATAATTTCGGAACAAGCAAGAGACATTGCTCGATACTCAGATTATATAGATGACATAGAAACTTTGTCTTGCTTACTCTTCCAGGAGATCAATGCATCACTTAAGAACATGCACCAACCAGTAATAGAGCGACTTGTATCAGCACAACCAGCCCAATCAACATTGTTATAAGCAACAAGATAAAGAGAATTGCCTGAAGGAAAGAATAAGCCATGGGCAGAAGTGCCTTGAACATAGCATATGATCTGACGAATAACAACCAAATGAAGATGACGAGGAGTCTGAAGAAATTGGCTGACTTTTTGTACAACAAAAGAAATATATGGTCTAGTGATGGTGAGATAGACAAGGCTACCCACCAATTTTCGATATAAGTTGGGATCAACAAGTAAGTCATCTTCTTCTTTACGAAGCTTGCCATTTAATTCCATGGGAGTATCGACAGAGGTAGCATTCTACAGTTCAACTGTAGTCACCAAATCACTAGCATACTTGTGTTGATTGAAGGAAATACCAAAGGAGCTACGATGCACCTCAAGACCAAGAAAATATGTAAGAGGCCCAAGATCCTTCATATGAAAGGATTGTGAGAGATGGGTGTTGAGCTGGACAAGTAAAGTAGAATCAGAACTAGTGATCACAATATCATCAACATAAACCAAAAGGACAACAATACCTATGTCTGATTTTCGAAGAAACAATGAAGTGTCATACTTGCTCTGCGTGAAAGAAAATTGTAATAAAATATTTCGAAATTTTTCAAACCACGCCCGTGGAGTTTGTTTAAGACCATAAAGAGAGCGACGAAGTTTACACACATTGGATGTCGGAGATGAAAACAACCCCAGAGGTGGCTTCATATAAATACATTCTTTAAGATCTCAGTGAAGAAAAACATTCTTAACATCCATCTGATGTAGTGGCCAATCATTGGAAGCAGCAAGAGCTAGAATCGTTTGAACAATAGTCATCTTAGCCACAGGAGCAAAGGTCTCTTCATAATTAACACCATATTCCTATTTGTTCCCAAGGACAACAAGCCGAGCTTTATAACGATCCAAACTTCCATCAGTGCGAAACTTGACTGAGTAAACTCATTTGCAACCCAGAGGAACTATAATGGAAGGACAAGACTCAATGTCCCAGGTGTCATTGGCCTCTAGAGCAGCAATTTCTTCCTGCATAGCTTGGCACCAACAATCATGCTAGACAGCATGTGAGTAGCATGTAGGAATATCAAAATTGGACAATGCAGTACTAAGAGCTAAAATAAAATTGCCAAAAGAAAAACTATACCGATTAGGGGTACAGATACTCGAGAAGAACGATGTACCAACGACTTTGGAGGTGCTGTAACTAATTGACTCTGGTGTATGTTAGGATCAGATATCAGGTGAGCCACCGGAAGAGATTGTGGTCGAGATTGTCTTGTATACACCATTCCTGGTTTGAAGCGAGAACTATTTTGAGAAAGAGTTAAGAACTGGTGCTCAAAGGAGGGAAGGACTATAGTCGAAGAAGAGGGCATATAAGACACAGGAAAAAAATGTTGATTTTCAAAGAAAATAACATTCCTAGAAATGCGTGTACGATGTAATGTAGGATCATAGCAAACAAATCCCTTTTGAAACACATTATATCCTAAAAATGCATATCTAATAGATTGAGCAGATAGTTTATCGCTCATGAGATGATAAATGAATAAAACATACACAACCAAAGATACGAAGATTATCATAATTAGGTTGCTTAATAAACAAGCGAAAATAGGGAGATTCCATGTGTAAAACTTGGTAAGGTAAACGATTAATCAAGTGAGTAACAGTCTTTAGAGCCTCAACCCAGAACATGGATGAAACAAAAGATTCTAACAAGAGAGTACGTACCATATCAAGAAGATGACGATTTTTGCGTTCAGCTACTCCATTTTGTTGAGAAGTAGTAGGACATGAACGATGATAGATAATACCTTTAGAAGCCAAGAATACTTGAAACTCAGTAGATAAATATTCACCACCAAAATCTATGCGTAATGTCTTAATATTTACAGAAAATTGATTTTTAACATATGCTAAAAACTCGGTGAAAGTATAAAAAATCTCAGATTTAGTGCGAAGAAAATAAACCCAAGTGAATCTGCTATGATCATCAATGAAAGTTACATAGTATTTAAATTTTTCATGTGAAGTAATCGGGGAAGGTCCCCAAACATCACTATGAATAAGATCAAAACTGTGAGAAGATCTACTAGCATGCAAAGGAAATGGAAGAGTTTTTATTTTACCAAGTTTACAAGAACCACACTCAAAAGGTAAAGAAGAACATTCTTTATTACCAAGAAAACCCCAGTTCAATATATGAGATAAGACTTGAGTATTGGGATGGCATAAACGACGATGCCACACCATACTCAGGTCAGGAATATTATTACAAGCAAAAGACTTAATAGAAGGAATTGGATAAAGTGTTAGAACAGGTAAAAATAATGGAAACAAACGTCCCACTTTAGATTCATTCACGATCGGTTCCCCTGTTACCTGGTCCTGCACAACACAATCATCACCAAAAAAATTAACAGGACAATTGTTATCAACTAATTGACCAATAGAAATGAGATTTATAGAAAGTTGAGGAGCAAGAAACACATCGGTAAATGTAGAAGAAGCATTTCCAACAGCTTTGATTGGCAAAGAACTGCCATTGGCAGTTTGAATAGTAGATTGGCCAACATAAGGTCGAACATGAGACAAAGTTGTGGGAGTATTCATCATATGATTAGAAGCCCCCGAGTCTACATACCAAAGTGTAGTAGAATTTTTACCTTAAAATCTCATTGCAGATAATGCTGAAATTAGCATCTGTTGCACCATTTCAAGAGTGCAGTAAGTTGCTGCAGGAGGGGCAAGTTTAGGAGAAGCACTTGAGGAAGACACATGTGCTACAGTAGTTGCTACTGGAGGAACAACAACAAAAGTCTGAAATGCTTGGGCTTGACGATTCTTTTTCATGCAATAATAACAACATTTTTTAGGACAATTAGCAGCAATATGTCTATATTTTTTGCAGCAGAAACATTGCAGATTTTTAGAAAACATAGGTGATCCACGTCCTTGGGTAGCATAAGCCATAGTTGTCGTTGTGGAACTGTCATGAGATTGTTCCAGAATAGCTTGAGTATTAAGACGTTCTTTGCGAAGTAACTCACCAAAACAAATTTCCAGAGAGGGAACAAGAGATTTGTTCAACAGAGAAGAGCAAACCGATTCATATTCAGGGCGTAATTTCATAAGAAATTGATCACACTGGCTAGTCCTGTGAATATTTTGAATAGTTGATATAGCAACAACATGAACATTTGTTGTAACTAAATCAGCATATTCATGCCAAAGAGTCAAAAATATCGAGTAATAATCCTGGATGGAAAGACTACCATGTTGGAATATGGAAATTGCATGTTCCAACTGAAAACAACGAGCATTATTATCTTGATGATAAACTTTCTTCAAATAATTCCACATGGATTGAGCAGAGCGATGAGCCATCAAGTTGGTGATGATGTGTGGCTCCACCGAACTAAGAAGCTAAGACATGATTCGGGCATCAAGCACAGCCCAAGAAGGAGAAGACACGACTTAGAGTTGACAGTGTCAGATGTTAGTGCAACATTTGTGCCATCAATATGGCTCCAAAGGTCTTTTCCCTTGAGGAAAAGTTCAAATTGAAAAACCCAGGTAGAGTAATTTTTTCCTGTAAACTTAACACACATTGGTGTAGTGTCCATTCCAAGTAAATGGAACCCGAGAAATATTCAAAAAAATTAAAGAAATCGAGATAAGGACCTTAAACAAAGATTGTCGAAGAACACTTATTTAACAGAAAATGCTAGAAAATATCAATGAAGATTTTCACGGAAATAGAAAATCGAATTTTTTTTCTTTCCAAAGAAGCTCTAATACCATGTCAAAAATAAGTCAAGAACGTTGTATGAAAATGATCGAATGATTTGGTCTTAAGATTTCTTTCTATTTATAGACTTTACATAATACAACAAAGTTGGCTATGGACAGCTGTGGATAGCTATGTATAGCTGTTTTTGGACAGCTATGAACAACTGTTTATGGACAGTTATTTACAACTAAAAATGACTATAGACTGTAGCTGTGAGCAACTGAATGAATATGGACAACAAATTACAGCAAAGCTGTTATGGTAATACTTTAGTTTTTTCGGCACAAATTTCCTTTCGGTAGCCTTACTCCTTCAACCTTTATAATATATATAAACTATATTCATCAACTGTCAACTCTCAATTATATATATATATATATATATATACTATATTTTTATACGAGGGATTTAGGCAGAAAGGAAGAGAAGAGAATCATAGAGACGAGAGAAATGAGCTAGAAATTATTCTATCCTTTCATTCATCGAAGCATGGCTATATATAGCCTTACAAGGAAAAAACGGTTACACGGAAAGAGAAAAAGGAAACATTCTAACTACTTTGCACTGCTAGGCTAACAAAATTCTAACGGCTCAGTACCTGCGTGTCTAACGACCTATATGGTCCCCGGTCTAGGTGGTACCCTTACCTGCGCCGTTGTCGCAGCGCGTCATTGCATGCATTTGCCTAATCAATCTAGCCAACTTTTGCCCATCACTACATGCATTTTCCTAACCCATCTAACCAACTTCTGCACATCACGGGCGCATTGTATCACACACCACCCAACTCTTGTGGTTGCACTTATTATTTCTCCACCTCTTGAGAATCCTTGTCCCAACAATGAAACCAGGGTAGGATTTAGTAAAACGTCATTCATTTTCTCATGTCGCTTCCTCTGCTGGGGCTCCTGTCCATTTGACCAAAATTTTTGGTTTGGGTTGATATTTTTTCTTTTGGATCACACGGAGAGGTAAGATGGCTTCAGGTTGGGGGTGATAGTGGCGTGATTAGAGATTGGGGGAAGTTGGATGGAACTTGGAGTGACTTATCCCACGTGCTTCTTTAACATGGTGACATGAAATACATCATGTATGTGAGAATCAGGTGAAAGAGCCAATCTATAAGCCATAGGACCAACTCGAGCAATGATTCTACATGGACCAAAGAAACGTGGGGCAAGTTTCATGGATGAACAAAAAGCCACAAAAGTTTGTCTGTAGGGTTGGAGTCTCATGTACACATAATCTCCTTCGAGAAAAGAGACCTTGTGTCGGTGATGGTTAGCCTGACATTTCATACGATCCTGAGCCTGTAGAAGGTTGTGTCTTAGCTCACGTAGAATGGTGTCCTTGTAACGTAGGTGTTCATCCACTGCTTGGATGTGGGCAGTCCTTGGAACATAGGTCAATAAACGTGAAGGTGGGAGGCTATAGACTGCTTCGAAAGGTGTCATCTTGGTGGAGTGATTTGAAGTGTTGTAGTTGTATTTAGCCAAGGGAATCCAATCAAGCCATTATCACCTCGATCTGACTGTCTGATTAGGGGTGATAGCTAAAGTTCATGCATAATTGAGTTCCCTACAGCTGGAACAAAGCTTGCCAAAAAGAGCTAATAAATACCTTGTCACAATCATAGACTATGGAAGTTGGCATGCCATGTAGACGTACCACATTGGTCACGAAGGTCTTGGCAACAATCATAGTATTGAATGGGTGCTTCACGGGAACAAAATGAGCATATTTTGTTAAACGATCCATAATTACCATGATCACGGTATAGCCATTAAAAAACGGCACCCCCTCAATAAAGTCCATTGAGATATCCGTCCATATTTTGGTAGGGATATGAAGTGGTTGGAGTAAACCTGCTGGTTTCATACTATCGGTCTTAAATCATTGGCAAGTATCACTTTGCCGCAGAAACGCTTTCAACATTTGGTGCAGTTTTGACCAGCAAAAACTTTGTTTCATCTGAGAAAGTGTTTTATGAAACCCAAAGTGCCTCTTAATAGGTGTCAAATGGCAATTAGCCATTATCTTAGGGATCAAAGGTGAGTTGGGGCTCAATATACCTTGTTGCCCTTGAATCATACTGCATCTCGTTGGAGTAATTTGTGGTAGTTGAAGTGGAAGATTTGGTTAACAGTTCCTCATAAAAGGGGTCTTATTGCACTTCCTTTTGAAGCACGGGCCACCAATATGCTTGTGGATGAGAAATGGATAAAAATTGAAATTCAACTCCATGTGATAGGGAATATGCACCTTGGTTTTCCTGTCCATGTTTGTATTCAATTTCATAATCAATACCAAGGAGTTTTGGTAGCCACCGTGTTTGTGCTAGAGTTGTGAAGGCTTTTTTGATCAGTGCGGACTATAAAAAGTTTTCCCAGCAAGTATGGGTGTCATACCTTGATGGCTTTGATGATGGCTAGCATTTCCTTCTCATAGGTGGATAAGGCCAATGCTGATCCTTTTAGGGCTTCACTAAAGTAAGCCACTGGTCTATTTTCTTGGATAAGGATGGCCCCAAGTCCAATTCCACTAGCATCACATTCAATCACAAATCGTTGAGTAAAATCTGGTAGGCGTAAGATTGGAGGGGATGTCAAGGCTTCTTTAAGTTGTTTGAAGGCCCTCTCGGCCGTCTCATTCCATTGGAATCCTTCCTTGCTCAACAGGCGGGTTAGGGGGTTGTAATACTGTCAAATTGACGAATGAATTTCCTGTAATAGCCAGCTAACCTGAGAAACCCCTAAACTCCTTTTGCTATTGTTAGGGTTGGCTAATCAATGACAGCCTGTATTTTTACAAGGTCAACTGAGACACCTTGCTCTGAAACATGTCCCAAGCTCTCCACTTGTAGCTCACCCTCTCCATTCAAGGGTATCCTGTCACTACAGATTACTATGTGCTCCTTGTTGCACCATGCCAAATGGTCCTAGAAGTCCAATGGCCTGAAACTCTTGGCCCTATTGAGATAGATTATAAGAAGGTCACCCTAAGCTTCACGGTAGGAGGAACCTTTCATACGTTTCAAGGACTAGAACAAACTAGCATTGTAGTTTCGCCTAACAAGGAATTCAATGGGGCTACAAAGCACCGGGCTATTTTTTCAAATCGTTCCCTCAGATAGCCGTGGCAGCCCTGAAACCAATTCAAACCCCAAAGAGATAAGGCATCTGTTCACAAAGTTCTCACATGTATTTGAACCTCTTACCAGTTTACCACCTAAGCGATTGCATAATCATCGCATCCCATTGCAGCCTAATGCAAGGCCCGTCAATGTGAGGCCTTATCGTTATCCATATTACCAAAAAATAGAAATAGAAAATATGGTTAAGGAACTGTTGCAAGTTGGTTTGGTAAGGCCTAGCAACATCCCTTTTTCCTCGCCAGTTCTGCTAGTCAAGAAAGCTGATGGAACTTGAAGGTTCTGTGTGGACTATAGGACCCTAAATGATAGCACAGTTAAAGATAAATATCCCATCCCTGTTATAGATGAACTATTAGATGAACTCCATGAAGCTAGAGTCTATTCCAAATTAGATTTACGTTCATGGTATCATCAAATACGAGTCCATGAAGAGGACATTCCTAAAATAACCTTTCGAACACATGAGGGCCATTATGAATTCCTAGTGATGCCATTTAGTCTCACCAATGCTCCATCAATTTTCCAAAGCCTCATGAATGACCTCTTCCAACCCTATCTTCGAAAATTCATTTTGGTTTTCTTTGATGACATTTTGATATACTCACGATCATGGGAAAACCACCTAGTGCATCTACGAGCTGTTCTTCAAATCTTATCATCTAATAGCTTGTACGCCAAGGAGTCTAAATGTCGGTTTGGAGTGCTTCAAGTCTCTTATTCTTTACTATGGTTAAGCCAAATTGAGAGGTTAAGGCTTGGTCAATGAAGTTATGGGTACTACCTCCATCTATCAATACTAGCACTTTTTTATTTTTCAGCTTACCTATAACCCTGATGGTTTGTGGGTGTGTAGTGCCTACTATGGCATGAACAAGGTTATCTCAGATGACATGGAAGAACCCTTTCCTGAACAAGAGCCTCAAAAATTAGTACCAGAAATTTCCATCCATGCCATCTGGGTGATCCTGAGATGAATCCTCAATCATGAATAGTTGAGGCCGTACATAGTAATGGCCAGCCAAAAACTTCTCATCACAGTAATAACATAGTCCCTTGTCCCTTCGTTCACGTGCTTCCTGGTTGGTAATTTGACGAAAGGGCATTGGTGGAGCCGTTGAACTTGTGTTCAAACATTGGTTGGAGGGAGGTCCCAACACACCAGTTGTAGAGTTGGGTGGATGCCTTGGCGACATTGATGGGGGCTAGAAGCGAGGGGGTTGAGTGGACTTCTTCTGCAGTCGATTTCTTTCTTCAATCGGCCTAGCTATTCCAATGGCATTAGCCAATGTTCGAGGTTGCTTGATTTTGACATCAATGCGAAGTCTTTTGGTAGGCCATCAACTATATGGGAAAACTTCTCAAAAGCTTCCTGATAAGTTGCGATGTTTGTGGTGTGTTTAAGGCGAGTCAAGGCCTCAGAAGGATCCTCGTAATCTGTTGAACCAAATCTCAGTTGTATAGCCTTGGTGAACTCATTCCAGATGAGTGGTCCACGAAATTTGGTAAGTCATCAGTGCCATTGCAAGGCAATACCTTCCAGATGAAAGGAAGCCAATTGCACTTGTTGGTCAGGTGCAATGTTAGTGAATTCAAAGTATTGCTTTGCCTTATAAATCTAGTTGGAGATCCTCGCGTGCAAATTTTTGGAAGGACAGCTTCAGGTGTGGGTAAGGGTGATCTTGATTGGATTGAGAAGTGTGTATCAACATATGAGGATTCATCCCTTGCAAAGGGGTTGATCTCAGGTGGGCTACGAGAGGCGCGTAGGGCCTGTAGCTCAATGAGCACGGCCTATAAGGTAGGACCAACTTGATCGAAGCCAGTCTCGTGGCGTGCGAGTGTTTCCATGACATCATTGCAAAACTCAGTGTTGGACTTGCCTCGTGTATCTGATAGCCACACAAATTGTATGTGTAATGAATACGCAAGTATATGTATCGTAACAAGTAATATAATGATAAGTAAAGATCGTTCCCATGAAGATTATTTTATTAGAAACTAATTTTTAAAACTAAAAATAATAAAAATCAATTTTTTTGTGTTTTTATATTTTAAGGAAACAAAATTAAAATAACTAAAAGTAAATAACAATAATTAATTAAATCAAATTTTGTGACTAAAAAGATATATGAAAAAAATATCTAAGAATATTTAATCCCCTAATTTTCTAAACATGCGAATTGCTAAAATTCTCCCAATATAATATTAATTAATTACATGATCAATTGAATCTAACCTAGCATGCATTCCTCTCTCAAGTAAACTACACACCATATAATAATTAATTTAATCACACTCTCATGCCAATTAAATTGCATACTACTCATTAAGTTCATCAATTATGAATCATATATGTAAGAATCATATATCTCTACCTAGAAATTATGCATGTTATTTAATCAAGATAAACAATTAAATAATTCTCTCAAATCTAGTTAATTGTCTCTATAAATAAATTGTTGGTCAAACAATTAATAGCATAAAATCATATTAAATATTATAATTGGGAAAATATTAGATCATGATATGGTGAAAATTGGGTTCATAAGATCCCTAGATTAATAAATTAATTACACATAATTGTGTTCATAAAGTTCATATTTTTTCATAAGTAAAGACATAAAATTGATAAAGAAAAGAGTAGAAAAAAAGAAATACAATCAATATCTTGAATTGTAGAATTTATTCTCTTGAATCTCCATCGAAATTTTGTCTTCTCGTTATTTTCTCTTTTTTTACCTCTAAAAATTGATCAAAATTATGCTAATGGAGGCTAATTAGGGTTTATAGAGTGATTAACGGCTTAAATAAAGCTCAGGTGCGATCTGGACCGTCTGATCAACTCCAGATCAAGGGCTACGATCAAAACAAGCAAAACTGATAGTTTCAGTCAATCACAGCACGACATGTGGCATCAGAAATTCATTGGGTGAATCATGGAACAACACGTGGTAGGGGAGACCGATCAGAGTCAATGCTTGTCGAGTCAGCAACACGTGACGTGGTGTGATTTGCGGGAACGGATGGTGTGGCACACCGGTGGAACGTGTGGAGCAATGACGTGGTGACACGTGGCATGGTGCGTTGATCAATTTTCAAACTCGGATTGAACGCCGTGCTGACATGTGGTGCATGTTTTTACTCCTCACACGTGGCGTGACGTGATTCACTCTCCGTGCTTGCGTGGCATGCCACGTGGTAACTTCTGATTGGTCTTGCGTTAAAAATCTAGAAAAATCACAAAAAATTGCAAAAATTATATTTTCACCATTTTTCACTAAAAAGTTTATATTTTAATTTTCTTTGCCATAAAAATACTATTTATTAAATAAAACAAGTAAATATTAAGTAAAACAGTATGTTAATAACTATTTTTATAGAGTCATCAGTATCTATGGCTCTGATACCCACTTATACGGGGAATTTAGGCAAAGAGGAAGAGAAGAGAAGAAAATCAGAGAGACGAGAGAAATGAGCTGGAAATTATTCTACCCGTTCATTCATCGAATCATGGCTATATATAGCCTTATAAGGAAAAGACGATTACACGGAAAGACAAAAAGGAAACAGCATTATTCTAACTACTTTGTGCGGCTAGGTTAACAAAATTTTTACGGCTCAGCAAGTGCATGTCTAACAGTCTATGCGGTCCCTGGTCTAGGTGGTCCCCCTACTTGCGTTGTTGTCATAGCGCATCACTGTGCGCATTTGTCTAATCAATCTAACCAACTTCTATGCATCCCGCCCACCACCCAACTCTTGTGGTTGTGCGTATCATATTCATCAACTTTCCTTTATTGATCAAAGTCGCCACTCCAATTTTTTTTTTCAACAGTTTGGCAGCTCAACCTTTCCGGCCCTAATATGTGTATAATATATATATGATAGTATTAGGGTTAAATATTTTTGGACTTAATTAAAAGCCTTGATATTACAAAAAGTCATTTTTATGACACATCTTAAAAATATTGAAACACATTTAAGAAATAACTAATTGATAATTTCATAAATTGATTCAAGTTTAAATAAATATTTTAGTAGTAAAAATAATTCTAGTTTTGTGAATATGTGCTATTCAATGCATAAATGTAATCATATATGTCATAATTATAAAAGATATACCTGAAATATGACTATTTGAAATTCTAACGTTTCTTCGACTTTACTTGATAGATTTGATAGTGAGTTTAAAAATAAATTTACATACGAATATTTTTTCCACGAAAATAATCAATACTCCTAATCCTTACAAGTACATTGATAAGAGAGGAAAATAAATGTCGGTAAACTTCTTAGTTGATTGAACCTATGGCTGCCACTTAAATATCTGAGTTTGATTTCAAACCGTAAAAAAGTTAACAGAGCAGGTATTTTTCCCCTTATCTGAACTTGTTCTCGTGTTGGCAGTGATGGTAATGGAGTTTCAAGCAGAAGCTCTTGGTCAGTTAACCAATGATGACCTTGAAGGAAAGGTAGTAACTGCATTAAGTTGTCTTATTATTTAAAGTAAATAGTAAATACTGCCCTTGCTTGTCATTTACATCAAAAACACAAGATTGTTCTTCGATGCTGTTGAAATGTGGTGGAATAAACATGCATTCTTCAATGCTTTGTTCTCATAAGTGATCGTACTGCAGTTTGCATTGCTAGAGGGCTCATCTGTTGACGGTTGATGATGACCTTGCAAACTTGAAGAAAGAATTGTCTGGCAGCTCAAAGGTATAATTTGCTACGATTCATGAAACTTTTGCTCATGCTATAACTCCCAAGTTTGTCACGTAGTTCTCTTCTTATCAAGTTTTAGTAATCTTATTACATTTTAGTTATTTTGTTTAGATTCTTTATGTGATGACCAGAAAGAGAAACAGTATGATTGAGAACTAGAAAATAAATATCTTAAATTTAACTTTTTTAATCTCATTGTATAAATCTCTGAAATATTTTGACTAATTCTATTTATTTTTATTCTTTTGTTTCTAAATCTTCATCATGCAACAGAAAGGAGAGCTTCCACTTGGAAGCACAGTTGTTTCTAGTATAAACACATCAAACCCTTTTCAAGATTCAGAGATAGAGATGGAGCTCAAAGAATTGAGACGAAAGGCAAAGGAATTCTGAATTTTCCAAACAGGCCGAATTGTATAGTCACTATAGCGTGGCTAGAATATGAATACTTTTAAAGGGTTTTTTTCCCCTTATCTCTCTCTCTCTCCCCTGCAACCAGCTTAGCTGCAGGCTCATGTGTACTTGTGTAATACATGCAATGCACCTTCCTCATATAAAATGAGCACTTGCACATTCGTGTTGGGCCTCACCTGAAGAATATTCCTAAATGCTTTCTTGGAAACTAGCAATTTCTCGATATCACTAATCACGGCTTCAAATGTAGTAACCCCAATGATTATTAGCTTTCTTCGTAATTACCTATAGAGCATTAGGGTTATAAGGTATTATTCATTGTTTTTGGAGTATATTTTATACCAATCAGATTACTTTCTATATTTGTTAATCCAAAGACCGCTGAGGTTAAAGTAACTTTCTTCAGAATCTGTCTCCTGCCTTTCAATTCTACACTGTTAATTTTATTAGAGAGAGATAATCATTAAGATTAGATCCTATTTTTCAAGCTGATTAGAGCATCCATCAATGTAAAGGTTGTTGATTCTGGTACTTTGTTTCTAGAGAGAAGATGAACAACCAGATTGAACAGAGATTTTTGAGTGATTAAATCTTTTGGTGACTATATAGTATCTGGACTTTCCCTCAGGGAGGCAAAGACTTTACCATATAATAAAAGCGACGATAATCATTTAACATAGGATTGAATTTTGAAAAAATTCACAATATATTTCACAATTAAAATTTTTCAACCTTTGGTCATTGAGCTGCTCTAAAATTTACAACCAAAGTTGGGAAGGAATAACAACAATATGATGTAGGGATTGACATTTTATACATGGATAATCGAAGCTATTCGACAGTTTTTCCTGAAATTATAATCAAAACTATTCAAAGGTTTTTTCAGAAACTAACTAATCAATTAGAAATGGGGTGGAGATGATTATTAAAATTTTGAAAATATAATTAAAAGTAATTCTAATATTTTAAATAATTTAATAGGATAATTATTATATTAACTTTTAAATTTTCTTAAATTAAGTTTATTATTAATGAATATTAAAAAATAACCGTGATTAGATTGCTAACTTTTATAAAGAAATGAGAGTTTGATAAATTATATAAAAGTGATCTCAATTATTATTAAATGAACATATATATATATATATATGAGTTCTTTAAGAAACATAACTAACTGTCTGATTCACTTAATGATTAAGCTAAGTACAATTGTATCCTATACAACCAAAACTAACAAGAAGAAGAAGAAGAATAAGTTTCAGAGTTTTATTAATATTTTATTAATGACATTGCATACATTATTTTGGACCCCAAAAAAAATGGAAATGAAAGAAGATTTATGGATAAAATGGGTCTTTAGTTTTAACTAGGCAATGCTTTTAAGAAAGAAATGGCCGAAACCAGCAGCATCTTGAAATAGATGCTTTTATTTCCATTTATGCGATTCGTTTTATTGTCTTTATTAATAACACTCTTCATTGTAGTAGAGAGTCTTTTTAGCAGTAGAGATTATCTCCAGGAGCAACACCAAGTTGTTTGCAATAATCATTGTAGTAGTTAACACGAGCTTGAACTTTGTCGGGTAATTTTCCATCACATTCTATATCACCATTAATCCTTCTAGTGGTTGCTCCAAAACCTTGACTTATCACGGGATTTACATTCTCCATCCAAAACCACATTGCCGCTTTGAAGGAAACCAAATTATCATTAGCCACTGTTTGTGGAGCATTTAGTCCATCAAAACCAACACTCCTTCCTGCTGCTCCGTAATTGTAATTCCAAGTGAGTTGGAGTGGTCCTCTGCCAAAGTACTTCTTGTTTGGGTTGCATGGGTTGTCTGTTCTCGTCTCATCACAGTAGTCCATAGAATCACCATTTGTCTCTTCTATATGGCAAAAATCTGCAACACATGTAAAACCTCTAATATCATATCAATTTTATAGATTTTAATTTAATTATATAACATATATAACTCTTTCCTATACAAGATTAAAACTAATTTTAGATTTTATAGTCTATAATAATTCCAAAACTAGTGAAGGGATTTTTTTTTTTTTGGTAAACTCTACTATAATATTATGTTTTATAAAGATAAGAATTTCATTTTTACTACTAACATTAATTATTAATTATTATTATGAGCTTCAATAAAACATTTTGGAGTCACTGAAATCATGGGTATTTTAAGGGAAATGTTATTCATTATTTTTAAGATTGATTGCTTTCTCTAATTTCTATTTAGTATTTTTTTTTAAGTTACATTAATATAAAGTTTCATTTACATGTAATAAAGCGTCGTTATCATATTTTAAGAACAACCAATAATTTCTTATTTTAATGAGAAGAAATACTATATTGTTTTCTCATCTTCTCAAGTAGTGGATATTTTGTTTTCCACAAAAAAATTTTGTGCAAATCTTTTTCTTTTTATGTTTATTATGCTTACATACACAAATTTTATAGACGATTTTGGGACATAATGTCCTGAAAAGATATTGACTTAATGTTTAAAAGTAATATAAAATTCGTGTTCTTTTGAAGATTAACTTTTAAGATTTGATAACTCGTTGTATTAGGAAAACTCATAAAAACTATGGAAACTATCAAGTTGTATCAGAGCTCATGGTTCTTATATTGGGTCACTGGATAAAATGGGTGAAGTTATTTTTAAACACCCACAACTACAATTAACTGAGCTAATAGATGATTATATTTTTCTACTGAAATGGTTGTTCATATAGGAAAAGAAGACTTACGTCCAGTTTCATGAGTGGCATGAGCGAAGAAAGCAGCAATCTCACGCTTAGCGTCATCAGCAGAACCACTTTTGCCAAATCGAGAATAAGAGTTGGAAGCTTGAATAAAAGCATCTCGTGTAGAATTTCTTTCCAACACAGCCTCCATCAGCCTGACTTAATATCCCATCAAAGAATTGAGGAGTAACAATATCAGCCACTGAACCACCACCATTGTTATTACGTGATGATGGAGAGGAATTACATGGCCCTCATTGGCAACCCTCTCCACAATACTCATCACCATTTCCACAATATCCATGTTTGCTACAACAAAGATTTGGGCTACACCCACAGTTCTGTGCCATTACAATATTAATGTTTAATGCTAAACTTCCCAACATTAATGTTATTGTAACTAGTTTTAGCAGACTAGTCTTTCTTTCGATTTGGTAGGCCATTTTGATCCTGGGATGAGAAAAGTTGTAAATTAAAGAAGGTTTGATGAGATGGGCAAGAAGGATAATAAGTTGGGGCAATATTTATAGTGAAACATATAGGTGAGGAAATGATGATAAAACTAGGAATTTGATATTACTAATAACAATTTTATATAATAATAATAACATTAATGTTTAACTAATAGTAACGGTATAATAAATGATTTATATATTTTTATTATATTAATAACAAAATTTATTAAATATCATTATTTTAAATATTCTGTAATTAATATATAAAAAGTAATATAATCAATAAAAAAACATATTCTAAAGAAAATAATTAGATTTTTTAAATCTATTAGATTTTTTTTTCTCTAAAAGATTTACGTGTTACTTGTATCAATTTTGACTTGTTCGGTTTTACGGACCCAAATGTCTGATATTGCAATTGGTCCTTTGCGTTGTTGACCAAGTCATTAAAGAACGAACAAAGCTTTAGGCACAGTCCGCCGTATTTATCGATCTTACACCAATGACATTATTTTTTCTTTTCTTTTATTTTTTTTCTAGACTCTTTAATGCTGTATGAAAGAATCCGCAATGATCGGGAATGAATTTACTCGGGTTAAAAAGCAATCCTTTGAAAAAGTTTGGTTCACCTAATAAAAATTTATAAAAATAATAATGGTGATAAAATTAAAATAAAAAAATAATATTATTATTATATTATTAATTTTTTTTATATATTCTATCAGCAAAAATTAGAGGGCTTTTACGTAAAATTAATTAATGATTATAAATTTAAATATTATTTTATATATTTATCTTTAATTCTTTACTATACAATATAAACATTATTTTTAGGTGATTTTTGTTTAACAGTATTACTTAGAAAAATAAATTATTTTTTAATTTTTAAAATATTTTTAATATATATATTTGATCTGAAGTTATTTTTTTAAATAATAAGTTTGAATCATATTAAATTCTTATTTAATCTAAAAAATATTAAAAATAATAATATAAAAATGAGTAAAAATTTATATATTATTTACATTTTTCTAATAATATATACTATGAATAGAAAAGATGTTACGTACGATTATTTTCTTGTATCTTAATGAACTGTTTATGATGTGTCTTTTTTTATGAATGGAGAGATGATGCACAGCTGGGGAAAAATCAATATAAACGGTATATCCACAGACTCTTCAAAGGACTAATGAATTCTAAGTAAAATGAAGAACTTTACGCATTAGAAAGACAACCAATCCTATATTCCACGCACGGTTCGCGCATCTTACGGAGAGAAAGGTTATACGTAAGGTTAGGGGTGGTTTTTTTTTTTTTTCTTTCAAAAATCAATCAATGAATCGAAGTTTCCTATTAAATCACGTATATAGGTTCGGTTTTAGGTTTTAAAAATACAAAAAACAACGCAATCCACCCTAACCTACTCTTTAAATATTTTTATTATTTATTTATATATTATAATTTTTATTGTTATTAAATTATAATTTTAATTATATCAATATTTCATCTAAATTATATTTAAAAATAAATATATAATTAAAATATGATTCAATTTGTTGGCAAAAGAATAACAACTCTAATATTTTACTTAAATACTAATAAATTTATTAGCAAGTTACTTTAACTTAACTTTTATATGATATGTTTTTTTTTTATTTTAATTAAAAGAGTCATTTATAGAAGTCTAAAATCACGGAGTCAATTGCCATAAAACTAACATTATTGGTTGACTTTAAAATTAATTTTTAAAGTTATAGATTTATATTAAGATTTTAAATTTTTGAAAACAGTTAAAATAAAGTTTACTTTTACTTTTAAAATGACTCAGTAACCAACCAATATGCCCACCCTACGTAGGGTTTAAAATCTATAACATATAAATGTTGATGTAAATATGGAATTTAAATTTAAAAAAAATATTAAAGATAATTTTATTGTTCATAAAATTTTCATGAAATTGTAGACTTACAAAACTATGAAAATTTTAATAAACTTTCAAGAATGTTAACAGTCAATTACTTATTTTCACTCATTTTCTTATTTAATCCATATAATTTAAGTATAGGTAATATTTATTTTGACCATTAAATAAAAAAAATTTAAAATATGTAATTAAAATATTTAAAATAATTATTTAAATTAAAAATTTTAAAAATTTACTATTATGTAAATGCCTAAGAATACATTTTATTACTAAAAATAAAATCAAAAGTTATAAAACTAAATACAAAGTATTTTTCTAATTTTAAAGAATTTTTTTAATCAATAAGTAAATAGAAATTTAAAGAAATTATCTAAAAATATAATTAAATAAAGAAATCTAATATGATTTAAAAATAAATAAATTTATTTGATAATTTACGAAAATTTCATATATATATTATCAACCGATGTTTAATCGATATTTTCTAAGTAGACATTTTGTCAATATTGTAGTGGAAAATGTGTATCAGTGTTTAGATTCATAAAAACTATATTATTAACAATGTCATAGATATTTTCATCGTATGCAAAGCTTTCATTTAATTTTCTTCTTTTATTTTACTTCTCTAATTTTTTTTCCATTACATCGTGCATTTGATTCATTGGAATTGAGAATTACTACATGGGAAATTTAAACTTAGAGAAGAACTAATTATATAAATTATAGTTTGATTTTAAAAATTTTGCATAACATTTAAAGATATACTAATGTTTGGAAAGAATTTTTTATGTATGTAAGGGAAGGTAATGATTATAGAAAAAAGTGATAAATTTAACATATGAATAAGATCCTTATATATATATATATATAACATCTTAGGTACGTTAGTTTGTTAGGGATTCAACGACCTAAATATATGATAATTACATATAATCTAATAATTAGAAAATAAGTCGTTATATTCAGATCACTCAAGGCTCCTAAGTGGATTTCCCGGATCATCAATATGGGGTAAGGATTGAAGTCACATCGAGATCTTACATTGCCACCAGGCCTTGATCTTTAGAACCTTATAGAGAAACAACGAAGTGTTTTAATTGACTCTGTTGTATGTTTTATCAAGCTCATTAGGTCTGGGACATCGTTAAGTCATCATCTTTATAACCTCGTTGTAGAGTAACAAGGTACCAGCATTGGTTAGGTTGTATACCTGTTACATATTTAATACCAAAAAACTAAAACAATAAACTACATTAGTAAATAATAATTTATTTTATCATATTAATATTTGTGTAAAGGATTTTTACTAATGCGAAAAGTTCTAAGAGAACTAATGGTAAGGCCAAACAATCAAAGCAAAAAACAAGATCAACGATGCAAAGAAATGTTAATATTGTTCCTCTCTCAATGTGAGAGCATACATCAATTGGAAGGACCAACCCTACAAAGTTTCAATGTGCTCTTGAAACTGATTACACCCTTAAGTTGTTCTTTCAAAGAACACTTGGACATCTCACACTACATGCAAGTATCAACAAATGCTCAAATTTAAAAGGCATTCAAGAAAACACAT
Organism: Hippophae gyantsensis; assembly: GCA_030763125.1. Lineage (NCBI taxonomy): Eukaryota > Viridiplantae > Streptophyta > Magnoliopsida > Rosales > Elaeagnaceae > Hippophae > Hippophae gyantsensis. The sequence continues at coordinate 197,676 of CM061036.1, forward strand.
AGAGTCACACCTCATTTTCTCACTCTTGGTAATGAATATATCTAATACAGTTATTGGTCAATCTACTTATAGACATAGAATGATAGCCTTATAAAGTTAGTGATCTTCTATGTATGCCTAACATAAGATATCATGCACCAACCAATGTACAAACTGTCTTTCAACTATCCAAGTAGTGTAGATCATAAACATTACTCGGGTTTAACATAGACTTCATTGAGTCACTTTATCCACAAATCTCCACCTTGATTCAAATAAGGCATAGTGAACTTTGATCACACAATTGACCCTTTCCTGTAGTCACTTGCATCAATTAAACTTCACCAACTCTATGTTATTTTAGGCATAGTTTGAACTTACTCAGAAGTACTACTTTTGTGAACATATTTGCAGGATTATGTGCTATTGATATCTTGACCACACTTACTTTTCCACTTTCAATAATATCTCTAATGAAATACAACTTCACATCAATGTGCTTGACACATTTTGAAATATTGGATTTTTAGAGATGTAAATGGCACTTTGATTATCACAATGGACATGAACTTATGTCACTTCCAACCCAAATTTCCCTACAATACCTTGTAACCATATAGTTTTCTTTATAACGTTAGTTAGAGTAACATATATAGATTCATTTTTTGACAAAGCTACAACATCACTACTACAATACATACATATAGTTTTCTTCACCACGATTCTTTTGAATAACATAACTAAAAGGTAAGAGAAGAGTAAGGATGAGTTACACATAGTTCAGTAAAGTATACTCTAAAATATTGTTTTAATAAATAATTATTCATTATGTATGCTATTTATTATCATGAATGTAATCATTAGTATAAAGTAAGGAGAGACTATAGTCTTAAAATCGATGTATACCTATACTTCCTCGCTTTCGATGGATTGGGGAAGCGTACATAAAAGTATCCCAATATATTCTTATACAAAATAAAATATGTCATGCGATATAAATCCAATGCATGGTATGAAACTCATATGTATTATTCTCCAAAATATATAGGCACCTATATAGTCCAACTCTAAGATGTACATGCGTTTACCTCTGATCCTATGTATAATTATAACTGCATATTACATATGTATTGGTCAAATAAATGTCCTATAGACCCTCGTCTATAGGTAGTTGACTCTGAAATACAATAGGTGTTCCAACTCAAATGCCCATATGTAGTCAACAAATCTAAGACCCAATAGATGACAAACTCCAAACACAATGGAGGTCTCTGAAGTCCGGGTGCAAGTAACAAATTTGAGGCACTATAGATGGAAAAACTCTAAGAATACATGCGATGCAATACGATACGTACTTGTAGTCTGTCGAAAATAGTATGTTACCACTAGTAACCCATGGGTACCATACTTTGCAAGACAAAATATAAGCATACTCCCTACAAATAAAATTATTTTCGTGATGCATGTATAAAAATATCAAATGTCATGTGTGTAATGTTTCATAACAAGGTTTAATACTCGTTTTAAAATTTATTTCATGTATGCATTTTAAAAATGATCATAATGAGTATTTTGTTTAAATAATATTTATAATATTTCTTATAAAAATCACGACATTTGGTTTTTCCTTTTTATTCATATCATATGATGCATGACCATTTTATAAAAACAATGCATGAATTTAAAAGTTAGAGTGAAAAACCCCTATTTGGAAAGTTATCTTGTAACTATACCTCCGAGCCCAATCTCCTTGATATTTATCCTCGAGATGCCTTCTAAAATTGGTCAAAAAATCCAAACAATTTGAGAGAGAAATTTTTAGAGAGAGAAAAAGAAGAAATTATGTGTGAAGAAAGAGGTTCGACCCTTCTTACATTCAAAATTTGATGTTCGTCGACCAACCTTGCCAAGGGTGGTGGCAAAGGCTTGGCGAGGAATGACGGTGAGGGTGTGGCGAGGTATGTAAGTTTTTTCCCTTTTGATTTGATTTTTTCGTGAACATTTTCTAATACATCCTTACATTCCAAAATATTGTTAAAAAAAATTTAAGATAAATAAATTATAAAGAGTTTTTGAAATTTTACAATAATATATAGTAAGGATTGTGTTTTTTGAATAAATATTAAAAATAAAAAGCGGTGTTAAACTGTGGTGAAATTGTTATATGCTCATAAACGGTAGTTATTAACCGAATTTACTCGAAATTAATGTGGGGTGATTATGGTTATTAACATAAGCATCTTTGTTCGTTCTAAACTCATTCCTAAGTGTTTTAATTTAATCATAAGTGTAACAATATGCCTATATCTTTATATTTTGGTGATAAATATATACTTTTGCTTGCGATTCTCACAATAAATTTATATTTAACGTGTACTAAATGTGTGCAATTGTTGTTAGATAAAAAATTTCATTAAAAATCATTTTTATAATAATAATTTTAATTTTGTGAAGATAAAAAAAGGTAATGATATTAATACGATATAAATTGTTATTATTATAAGAATATTTTATTAATAATAATTTTGTTTAATAATAATGACATTAAATTATAATTAATAAAAAATTTTAAATTTTTTATTATGAAAATAACAAATTATTATAACAATATCATTAAAAAATTTCAATTCTCATATATGCATCTAAATGATTCAAAGACTGAATCATCGTGCTCTATAAGTCGAAAAATATTTAAAAGCCAAACATCTTGTAATATGAACAAACATATAGCAATATTTAAGTGCTCTATATATGTTATTTGTTTTTTTTTTTTTGAAAATTCCTATATGTAGGAATAATTACACGAAGATCAAGTGTTCTATCGACTCAAATAGTTAATTGGAACCTAAATAAGGGGTGGAAACGCCAACCCATGGATTTTTTCGCGAACTCTATATCAATTTGGCCAAGCATATCTCTAAATGTGAATTGAGCACTTAACACAACGAAAGTACAAAAAAACATTTTTCAATTCAATACACAACAAAAAAAATATACAATAAGAAAGAAGAAACTAGAGTAAACACACTAGTGATAGTGTACCTCACAGGCTTCTATCTAGGCTAGCATCATGCATAAACATAGTAAAAATCACATAGCATTCAAGACAATCACACATATTGAAAAACTATAAGGGATTTTCAATCTCTTCAAGATCTCATATGTGGAAACATATTCAATAAATAATGATTGTACTTTCACAACATGTAATCATACATTATATAACAAATCATAATGAAGAGTCTAATGTCTGGTACATTACCAGAATAAAGAGATACAGACTTTTTAGAGAATCACACTAAAAATTAATGCATGATAAAAAAAAATAATTAGAAAGCTATAGGCATACTGCAATGAAAGGAAAGAAAGCATGTAACTACGTAAAATAAATAAGCTTTCTTATCAGAGTCTAAATCTATTATGATGGAACATACATAATAGAAACTCGGATTATATTAACACAAAAGCAAATCATGCATAACAACAAATATAATAAGGTAAACGCATATAGAAACCCTATCCATATGGTACATTAGTAACCACTCAGCAGTAAACAATACACTGAACAATAAAATAGCTACACTCTTAGAGAAATAAAACCAACATTACCTCTATCAGCTAGGGCCTCTATCCTAACTACCTATTGTTACTCTTTCTTACTATTTACATAATGATCTGGTTCAACAAACTCGACTCTTCTTTAAAGCTCACACCAACCACATTGGTGTGATTAGTAACCAAATATCAATAACGTGTAAAGTGAATGAGAAAATGTTGCATAAAGGCAACCGCCAGCCAACACACAGCTCCACATAAAGAACCCGCTTACAAACACTGCATTAAGTACTCACCATTCACAAGCACGATTTTGCTCATACAATCTCGAATCACTAATATCAAGCAACATATAAGGTATTAGTGATTTGAAAACAGAAAGACAAAATGTCAATTTGATAGAGCTCCACTATCTCTTTTTTGAATCACAAAAAAATAAGAAATTGGGGTATTTATAGAACCCATATTTACCACCTTGCCACCATCTGTAGCGAGGTCCTTAGCGCGCTTATTGGAAAACTTGGTGATAAGGTGGTAAAAAATCATATTTTTTTGTTCCAAAAATTATCGAGTATTTTCCATAAATACTAGCACTCGAAATAAACCAAAAACACAACTAGCATCGACGAGCGAGAATGTATTACTAATCCACTTAGTATGCACACTACAAAAATCAATCTCGCAGTGTGTAAACATGTTTGCAAACAAAGTGTTCCTAACTGTGCATGAGTGTGTATTATTGAATTATAGTAACCAATTTTACATAAAAGATGACAAAAAATTGAGTAAAATAAAACAAATATCATATTTTATACACTGAAAGCCAACACACAGATACAAGAATAATGGAACTTAAAGTTTATTTTTTATTAAGAGGGCCAAATTTCAAAGATTATTACAATACTATTATTGAACTTTTTTATTTCATTTTCATATTATTAAATTTTTCAAATACTACAAAAATATTATTCATGTCTGTATAACTTGCTATTAACTCTCGTTAACTAATTGACTTCAATTTTTATAACATTTATAGAGTTTAATGGTATGATAGTTTCAAAAAAAGGTTTACTGATACTTTTGTAACAATTATAAAATTTAATGATATAAAAATAATAAAAAAAATTGAATAATATTTTCTGAAAGCTTTTAAAGTAAAAATATATTAAATCTTTTATAAATAAAAAATAATTTATTTAATTTCAAAACAATTCATCTCCATTTTAATATATATTAAACTTTAAACGAATCTCCTTTTTTTAGTTTATAATCTCTTTTTATTTATTCATTTTAACTCTTAACATATATTTAAAAATATATTTTTTAAAAAATTAAAAGTTAAACGGATAACTAAATCATATATACTTTTTGATATCATACATACTCACCAATTATTTTAAATTACAAAATAGATAATTTAATTCATATTTGAGAAGATATTGGCCACTAATTTACTAGCAAATTACGATGTGAAAAATAAATAATTATAGGATATTTTAAATTAATAAAATATAATATTAATATAATTATTTTTTTAAAATATAAAAACACTTAATATTTAATAAAAAATATTTTAATTAATTAAAAATAAATACTAAAATTAATGAATAATATAACTCATTCACGATGTTGAGGTATATAACTTTTCCTAGAATTGTGAACTTTTCCTAAATTGTCCAGTACTATTTTGTTTTGTTTCAAAACAACAGTCACGACTTTAAGGTATTAGAACTTTTCCTATAAGTCTTGTGTCAACGCAAACCTCAGTCAAAAGTCAATGCAGCCTCATAAAGTCCTTGGACGAACTTTTCAAAAATTATAATATTACGCGTCTTTGATTATCTTAGAAAATATTTTAATGTCACTTCATTACAACATGGAAAAATCTTTTTGAACATTCACGTTTCATTTCTTTGAGTTTTATTACTATGTTACTACATTAATAAAATAAAAAATAAATATAATATTAGGGAAAAAAAAAATTGTTTATTATCCTATTAACAATCAATAAAATAGTTTGAAATGTAATAGAGTAAATAATAACTCTAAACCTTCCTAGTATGTTTTGATTGAGACCTTTTTTTATATATTAACATTCAATTTTGTGCTAAACAAAACAACTAAGTTATTAGTTATATTAAAATATTTGTAAATTAAATAAATAAATAATCTAACTCCTCTCATAATGTAAGTCTTCGTTATGCCATCTTGTAATAATTTTCAAAAAATTTAAATAATTTTGAAAAATATTAATAGTTATTATAAATTAAGTAATAGTTTATTTAACATCGTCATTATTGTCAACATCATTTGGCTCAACGGTACTAAGTTAGTAGTGTAGGATTCATAGGGTATTATATATATATATATATATATATTAAAAAATAATAAGTTATTTTTTAATTATTATTTATTTTTAATTAAAAAAGAAGGTTATATATATATATATATTATTTTAATAAAAATATACAAATTATTGAGTTTTTTGAACTATTAAGTATTAAAAATGTATAATTTAAAATTCAGATAAATTACAATTTTGTTTTATGCATCTAGTTATCTATAATTTTATAAATATTATACATAAAATTTATTTGTCGATAATTGGGTTGAGGTACGTGTCACTCCTCACCTCTAAATTGATCTATCCCTCTCCATGAACCCCGTATGAAAATATAAGTAGTATTGTTATTTAAAGAAAAAGAAAAAAAACCATAATTTTTATTTTTAATTATTTATTTAAAAATATATTTAATTCAAGGAATAATTAAAAGGTAACATCATGATTATTATATTAAATTAATATTATTTTATAATATTAAAATTATTTTTTATTATTTAATTATTTAACAAATAATTTATGGTATTTTTATAAATTTATTCTATATTTTTTAAAAACTTGTTATGTTATAGATTTAGTTATAAAAGTATGTTATGTAATATGACTGAAAAGTTACATGAAATACATATTATAAACTTAATTATACTTATTTTATAAAATATTTATTTAAATATTGGTATCATTTTAATATCGTCTAACATTAATGGTTGCATAATAATAATTGTAAATAGTGTGATGCTCGACACACGAGTTCATTTATACTTATTTGTAACTCCTTACAATAAGGTGTTTAAATAGAAGGTATTATCAACGATATCAATTATGTGTATCTAGTAATTAGATTGCGAGGGGGTGAGTTAGGTTAATCACACAAAAAGTTGATTCTTCACGGTTAAAAGATAGTAATTTTTAAACGAACATATTATTACAATAAATAAAGATCATTTGAGTTGTTCTTTAAATTCAGTTATATGTAAAAATTGATTTATAATAAATTTTAATACGGTAAACTTATAAACCGATTTAAAACTTTGATAATGTAAAAAATTGATTTTAAATAAACTTAAAATTAAAAAATATTAAAAAAATAGTTCATGGTATCGGTTTTACATATTAACCGACATGAAATCACATATAGTATCGGTTGATACATAGAAGTAAAATGGGTTATAATATGTAAATGTTTTAAGATTTACAAGCACAATAAATGAACACATACTCTAAATTATAAAATCTTAAGAATAATTATAAAAAAAAAGAATATGATAATATTATAGAATAACATAGGTACCATTATTATTATCTACTTATCTTGTAAATAATAACGGATATATAAATTAATTTCATATTTAATATACCATGTATATAAATATTTTCTTTTATTCAATGATATTATAATTAAGTTAGATTTGTATATATGTATTATATATAAGTTATTTTTTGTTATAAATTTTTGTCGTAGTAATTAATATCCATTCTTTTAACTTTATATTAAATAAAAGGTTTTAAACACCATTTTAAACATATTAAAATTGTTTTATGTTTAAATTGATTTAAAATTATATAAACCCTAAACATATTATAATTGTTTTATGTTGCTATGTAATTTAAAATGTGGTGGGGTTAGTAGAAAATAACTAAAAATATGTTTAGGATTTATATAATTTTAAATCAATTCTAGAATAGAATCATCATTAAATTTTTAAGTCGATTTTACGATAAAATCGATTAAAAACTAAAGTCCGTTCTATGTGCCAATAGACTTAAAATTCAAATTCAATTTCCATATAAGATTGACTTTAAATTTTAAGTCAATTACCACATAGAACCGACTTTAATTTTTAAATTGGTTGACACATAGGATAAACTTTAATTTTTAGGTAGGTTAGAACCGACTTAAAAATTTAAAGTCAATTCTATGATAGAAATGACTTAAAAATTTAAGTCACTTAATTTTAAGTCTATTAAAAATCAAATTAAAAATCCTTGTTGTAGTTGTTTAGGACCAATCTGATGAGTAGAGAGAATTCTGAGGGAAGTCAAGATAATTGGTTGAATATATAGATTCCATAAAAGGTCCATCTATTTATAAAACATTACATATACAGATATCAATCATAGAATGTATACACATATGTGTGTGTCAATGAGGGATACAATCTATATAAGTACAACATTTTATGAATTGAGGTCAACCCTAGCTCAAGTTGGTAGTCGACCTTACATGGGATGTGATCTTCTGGTACCGACCTCATACTTGATGGTGTGCTAGATGGTGCAGAGTTAGGTGCATCATCTAAGATATTTTAGTTTGGCTCGATCATGTAAATCTCGTCTGATATATAGCTTGGTATGTGATGAGCAAAACTAGCAATGTTGATCTTGCAAATATTTTGGTTTTGTATTTGTAAAACTCTCACAAGTTCATGAATCATTTTATAAAAAATGACAAGTATACTTCCAAGGTCGATCTAAGAAAGAAATATATGTGGTTTTTAATTTATTATTCAAAATTTTAAAAACGAAATTAAATCCTAACCATCATGTCAAGATATTTTGGTTTTGTGTTTTCTAATTTAATAACATAAAAATAAACATAGATATGGATTCAATAAATAATTATACAAATTTTTATCATTCATATCAGTGGAGTATTTATGAATATAATAATTAAGTTAATTATGTTTGCTCATATTATTTAGGTTATTAAAGATATAAATTATTATTTATTGATTCTCTTTTCTTATACGAATATCACCTTTGGTGGAGTTAGATATTCTTTATTTATTAAAAAAATCAATTAACATTGATGGGTCAATATTAATTTAGTTAATTAAATTAATTCTTTTTTTCTAAGAGATCGAAAATGAACCATTTAAATGCCACCTTTGGAGGGGTTAGACATTTTAAGTTTTATTCAAGGTGTCTAAATTAAACCTAAGAATTTAATTATCCGAGTACTATCTTTTAAGTTTAAAAATCAATACTCAAAATATGTTGTCAATACATTTTCGAATAATAACTCTTATAAAAACTTTTGAAATAGGGCTTCACTCTAACTACCGGACGATTATACTAACATATAAAAGAGCACTACTCTAAATCAGACTAGATAATTAAACCTTAAAATCTAATTTTTAGATTTAAGTTTGAAATGAAAAATAATATATTTCTCTCTAACATCCTTAATATAAAATATTGAATAAAAACAAAATCAATTTATTTTATAGAAATGTTTTTCCTATTTAACATTTCGTAAGCATAACAACGTTATTATTATATCATGTTTACAAACAACCAACCATGTTAATTTTAATCACGGATAAATTAAATATAACATATAAGAATAAAACATAAAAATAACCGCAAAGAATTCATTTTAAAATTATACCTCAAAAGAATCCTTATAGAACCTTGATGTTAATTTTTTTGCTGGAAAACCTCTAAATGGATTTGCATTTTCATTTATTGAATCAAAAACTACAAATCTATAAAAACATAGTTAATTCTTCTCAAAAATAGAAGAAATTTAAAACTAAAAACTTAAAAAAGAAAACTTTCTAGAGAGAGAAAGAGTTGAGAAAATTGTTTCTTAAAGTGTATTATTTACAACGGGAGAGAGGGACTTTTTATAGATTAGAAAAAGGATAAAAATGTGAGAAAATGTCTTAAAAAATGATGATATACATGTATTGGACAGGCTGGCATACGTTTGGGGTGCTAATACATGCGATTGGGTGGGATTCATGGTGGAAAATGCGTTGATGCGCTTGGGATTCGCAACGTGACTAAGTGATGGTGCACACAAAATTTTGGCTTAATGTGCACGCGACTACATGCGTTCTTTCGGCGTGATTAGGCACGGTTGGGCATGTTGTTCTAACGTGATGCCCGCGGCTATACGCAAAATTTTGGTGTGATGCGAGCGTACCTGGACAGTTTTGTCTATGTATCCATTTTTTCTATTTTTTTTGACTTTTTCTCAACATATTTGTGATGTGTTGCCTCTAATATTATTCTTTGAGTCTTTAAATTATTTTTAAAGCAAAAATACCTGAAAAATAATAAAAATACTCGTGATTTAAAAAAAACGAATTTATATAAAAATATGATAAAATCATATAAATATAAATATTTTTAATCAATTAAAGTACATTAAATCATGATAATTTTAGTTCTTTTTAAGCACTCATCACAACCCCGAACCAACTTCTTGCTAATCCCTTAGTAAGAGAAGTGATAAAAACGAAAATAAAAACTAAAAATTAAAATATCCTAAATCATTTCTGTTGATTGACACAGTTGCATTTAGTGTATGCAACAAGTCTTTAAACCCCTAAGTTGCACTAGTAGATGAGTTTAAGTACTGTAAGGGTTTTCAGTAATAATACCCACAAACATTGAACTAAATGCAAAAATTAAAAGAAATAATAAAAATAAACAAATAAAAAAATAACAACTCAAAAACTAAAATTACAACAAAACCAAAAATTAACTTAAGAATACAATAAAACAAAACAAATGAAACAAAACACAAAAATATCTTATACTTTTTAATCTCCTTTAAGATTATAATTAAAATCTAAAGCATAAGTTATTTTCATCTTCTTAAATAGTCATGATTTATTATAATAATTAGTTGAAAATCATTTTCATATTTCACATAAAAAATATATCAATTTAATTTCACCCAAATTCAGTGTCAAGAATTCAAATTCGCTTCGACTCTATTCCTCACAAGTCAACACTCTCAAAAACACTCATACTAATTTATATGCAAAAAAGTTTATGTATAAAAATTAACTAATATGTTCACATATGTATAAAGAAGAAATGCTCAAATTTTTATTTTAACGTTGATCTCATGAAAGGAATCGAATGTATAAGTTATAAAGATATCATATATAAAAATTATTTTTATGCATCACTTAGCTTGATTTCTTAGATTGGGGTGGAATAGTAATTCTCAGGTAGTGAATATGAATTGTTAAACTCCCCTAATAAATGTATGTTAGTTGATTGGAGAGAGAAAATGGGTGCCTCTATATAAAGAGATGCCAAGGTCGGGACTTATCATCATTTCTACACAATAAGAAAATAGTAAGGAAAAAATGTTATGTCATGTTAATTCGTGTTATTAAAGGTTTTCAGTTCGATGATAAGAATTCAGCTCCATGACTATAGTCTTGTTTTATTGGGTTTTAGAGTGCAAACCTCAAGAGTCTAAGGCTTTTATACTTTTTTTAGGTCTATTTTTTAAAGAATCACTTCCTTTTATTTTCAAACTCAATCCTAAGTAACTCATCCTCTTCATTCCTTACCCATTTTGTTATATTTTGTGATTTTACAGATCATGCGTAGAGAAGAGACCTCATCCTCAAGCTTGGGCTCCTGGGAGAACCCACAATATCCCAGTGCTAGTGATGATATAGGGTCTTTTGGGTCGAGTTCCTCTAGTGAGGCGAGTCAGTCTTTGCCTCCATCCTTTACCTATACCACTCTTCCTAAGGACGCTCTAACAATTAAGTTGAGCATGCCCCAAACCCAAATATCTGTGTCCAGGACGTGGAGGAAAAAGATGAGAAATAAGGGGTATGTGAAACCAACAGGTCGCACCAGGGGTTGGTCGACCGTCGTTAAGACTAGTGAGCTAATGCTCAAGGATGAAGAAAGATTAAGGAAAACCTACAACATTCCTTCCTCGGTTCAGATAATGATTCTTCCAAAGGGAGCTTGTGATAGTGACCAACCTCCATATGGGTGGACTGTCTTTCATGAGAAGGTGTTGTGGTTGGGGTGAGGTTCCTCCTATGCCTTATCATAAGGATGTTTTTGGTTGGGACTCAGCTTGCGTTAGGACAACTTATGCCTAATGGGTAGAGGTATCTACTCTATCTAACATTGATATACCAAGAACTCGAGGCGGATTTAGATATGATCGAGTTTAATGAGACTTACATCCTTAAACAAAACCCCACAGATCCAAGGAGGGTATATATGTCTGTGAAGCAGGCTCAGGGTATGAATGTATCTCTCCGAAAGAATGAGAAAAATTGAAAAGAGTATTTCTTTTCTATGTCTTAGGTCGGTGGGATTCTCCTACTAGTGACACCATATTAATAAGGAGCATTTGGAATGACACTAAGGTTGTGATAAGGAAAATGGTTCCTTAATCACGACCTTTAGTCTTGATGCGAAATAATGGTTGGTTGATATCTAAAATTATCTTCTTGAAATTAGCTGCCAAAAGAGTTAACACAAAAACATAAGTGTACGTGTGTGTTCTAGAATAGATTTAACAATGAATAATCCTAACTATATGATTTAAAATATTTGTCACTTAAATCAAATCAACTAGAAAATTCTAGAGCAAAAAGATTAAGCACAAGTTTACTAAAAATAATTTTTTTAAGATTTAATAATTAAATCAAATAATTATAATTACTCATATAATTATTTAATTTAAATATTTAAATAATTAATAAAGAAAAAACTATATAAAATTAAACATATCAAACGTAAATATATTACCTATCAAAGCAAATCTCATATACATATATAATAACTATATTCTCAATCTCAATTATATATATATTACCTATATCATCCAGTTTTCCTTTTTACAGTTTATGGCAGTTTCTCTAAGTTCAAAGAAGTTTTCTGTTCTCCTTTTTCTGTAGTTTCTCTATGTTTGCTGCTTTTGGTAGCTCTTTCTTCCTTTTTGTTTTTCTTTTCGGCAGCTTTGCCTTCCCTTTTTTTTATTATAAAAAAATCCTTTATTAAAACATATCATATTAAATTAACAGTTACATAAATTATTTCAAGTTTGAATAAATATTTTATCAATAAAAATAATTTTAGATTTATGAACATATATTATTAAATCATACATGTAATCTTATGTGTCGTAGTTATAAAAGATATACCTAAAGTACGACTATCTGAAACTCGAATATATATTCGACTTTTCTTGATAGACTTGATAACAGGCCTAAAAACCAAGTTTATATGTAAATATTTTGTCCCCGAAAATAGCTAACACTCATAATTCTAATACATTAAAATAAAATTGTGGTAATTAAAAAATATTTAAAAAATAAATATTATGTGATTTTTTAATATTAATTATGACTTTATCGATATTAATAACTCGTATTTTAATCGTGTTTAATCACGTGATGGAAAAATAATAATATCTTAATAGAAAAATCATTAAAATAATATAATTTGTTTTTAAGTGACAATTTTTAGAAAATTAATGGACTAAATGATACCGTTTTTAATTTAAAAATTCCAACGACTTAAATAACTTAATTTAAGGGACTTATGTAGTATTTTTTCTAAAAGAATATGAAATACCAACTTCTTCTTTTTTGATAAAAATAAGAAAATTTCATTTAAGTAGATCAAAATAGAGTAACAAAAATTAAAGTCCAAATTTTTAAATACAACAAAGTTTTAATTAAAAATTCAAGAAACATCATCGATTTTAGTACATGATCTACGAGATAATACACTTAAACCTACTTTGTTTGCTTTGTATTATTCTTCATCTTAGTGCTTGATAGTATCAATTGACACCAAGGTTTTTCAAAATACATGAAGCTGTAATAATTGTTATAACTCTTTGCCATAATAAAACTAAAATATTATTTCATTATATCATTATATTGTTATAGCATTTTTATCAACAATAATGTTATGGTATCAACTGCATCTTACTGATCGATATTAAAAGTGCTGAGCCATAACATTTGAACGAAAATAAACCTCACCCAGCTAGAAGTTTTATCATCATTAGAATCATCATTTGCTTCATCTTTAGAGGTTTCTTTTGAAGTTTTCATAAAATCTTAGTTAGATACTTCAAGAAGTACGCTAAAAGTGAATTTTCAAACGGTGAGAAAAATTTCAAACAAGAGACATTAAACTTGAGAAGAAGATGAGAAAATTTACAGCAAATTTTTACACCTAACCTACTAAAGGTCCTTCATGCAAGAAGAAAAATTTAAGCCATGGTTGGCTTCTTCAAGTTTTCTCTCATGAATACCAACTCACTCACTCTAAAAATAATGACAACTCTAAACATTTCTAATATGTTATTTTCCCCCAAATAGATAGAGACATTACATTAAAACGCCAAAAGGAAATTTCAAGCCTATAACCATAAAATAAAATAAAAACTAGCGATAACACACCCAACATAGTAAAACCAAACTAATTCCACCTTCAGCGATCAAAATAATTTCGCAAGGAACCAAAACTAACAGTATGTAGCACTAGACTAGCATCAAATGTTCAAAAAGAATATTTAAGCTTATTAGTTATCTAGTATGGCAAAGCATATAATGAAACTTTCACAAACGCTAGACCATATAACCAAAACACGAAAAATGAACCATAAAGGAACAAACATAGAACCAACTTCTAGATTTTAAAAAGCATCAAAACCAAAGCTAAACAGCTAGACAAAAACAAAAAAATAAAAAACAAAACCGTACACAAACCAAAAAAATCATATTAGTCTAAAAGGTTAAATAGAACAATAGTAAAACATGGTATTAAAATAGAATATTTTCATCAAAAGAACCAAGCGCTAGCAGCCTAGTGTATGCCAATTCATAACCAACATATGCAATGGTGGCCTCCAAATGACCTCATACATCCTCTGTTAGAGCATTTTCCTTCTAAACCAGACCACTAGAAAGCTCAACAATTGCTAAGAAAACTCACATCCTCCAGCCCCTTCCTTGGTCTCTTCTCAATCTTTATTTACAGGCCCCCACTCTTACTAGCCAGCCTACCCCTTCCAGCTCCAGCAATGTTCTTTTCCCCTTGCCAACAATTCTAGCACCAACTTTCTTCTTCTCACTAGAGTTATCAACCCCAAAAGAGAAGCCACCAATTTCCTTCTTCCTTAGGCCACCATCCTTAACATGTGAAAGTAAGGATGACAATATCTAACATGAAACAATAACTAACCGATAACAAAATTTAGTAATAATTGATCAATAGTTTTTTATGTACTTAAAGGCCTTATTAGTTCTTACTATTATAAATAGTTAACTCGTGAGTGTTTAAAAAAACACAAAAAAATAACTTGATTTACATGTACTTTAGTGTCAAAATATATTTGTATTTACATAATTTTGTTTTTATTTGAATAAATCTATATTTTCAAAATCACGGGTTTGTTTAGTTATTTTTCAAGAATTTTTGATATCAACTTCAAGAATTCTACCTAAAATCACTTATTATAACAAAAAAAAATAATAAAAGACAATACATAAATAAGCCTTACATATTTTCCAACCCAGCTTGTAAAGGGATGAAACAAAAGAAGATAGAAAACATGCAGTTTGATGTGTGCCATGGCAGTGGAAAAATGTATGTCGAGGCGCGAGTGGTTCGGTTCAAAATTACAATGCGTACGAAATGATCTAATGTTACGGTGCACGACCATTTGATCCGCTTTTCTCTCTTTTTGCAATGTTTTTCAATCCTATAAATAGTAACCCTCAACTTCAATATTTATCATCTCTCATTCTAGCAACTCTTATCTCTAAATTTTTCTTTTCTTAGTTTTAAATTCCTTCTCTCAATTTTGAGAGTTAAACATAATTAGTTTATGTAGAAGTAATTTTGGATTCAATAAAAGCTTAGGCATATTTGTTTGGAGGTTGTTTATATACAAATCAATACTGAAATTCTATATTTTGGAGATACAATTAAGGTATAAATTTTAATTGTATTCTTTATTTTCATAATTAATTTTATGTATTGTTTAAATGCTATGTTTAATTTATTAAGTATTTATTAAATTAATCATGTCGAGTTGAAAATACTAAGTGTATTAGTAATGTTGTTATAATTGTGAAGTACTAATTTAGGTAAAAATATTTATAAAATAAATTGATTTTTATTTCTTCATTAGAGAATTCTACAAAGTTTATTACACAATAATAACGACATAATTTTTGTAGTAAACTTAAAATATGAAAGTAATATTTTAGAATTTAACTATCTAGATCTAATTTAGAATCAACTCTTTAATTTTAGATTTAATTATTTGGATCTTTAGAGTACTTTATTACAAAGATTTTTATAAGAATTACTATTTGAAAATATATTGATGACATATTTTTTATAGTAGTTTTAAAATCTGAAACTTATTTCTCAAATATATCAATCTTAAATTCAACTTTTGACACCTTGAATGAAATTCCAAATTATTTGTTTTGCCTTAAACAATAGTAAGTTGGTTTGCTATTTTCTTAAAAATAAACCATAATTTAATAAATTAAGCAATTGATAAGCTACGCCTAAGGATATTAATTAGTTTTCTTATTAATAAAGAATTTGGACTCCATCTAATGACATTTTCATATAAAAAAGAAAAAAAATCAATAATATCAATTTATATCTTTAATAATCTAATTAATATGAACAAACATAATTACTACTTAAAATATTCCATAAACTCTTTTTTGAATGACCGAATGTTTATTTACTTGATATTTGTTAAATCAAATTTATCTTTAAATTTATGTTATTAGTTTAAATATTTTCAAACAAAACTTTATGACATAATGTTTAGATTTATTTTTTTATTTTTAAGAATTTTTTTGAATTATTTTAAAACTACATAATTTCTCTTTAGAACAATCTTGGAAGTATATTTGTTGTTTTTTACAAAATAATTTGTGTACTTGTGATCTATTTAAAAATATATAAAATTTGTGTATTAAGTTTTTATGCATTAAGTTTTTGGCGTAGTTGTCAAGGAGGAATAACATTTTTAAATTTTCATTATCAAAATTTTAAAAAAATTTTGTGTTGTAAATATTTGTGATTTTTATTGTTTTAAATTATGAAAAAAGATTTAAGAGTCTTAAAATATTTAAAAAATTTAAGATTTAAAACAAATTACAAAAATTAATATTTAATTTAGTTTTCTTTTCTTTTATTTATTTAATTACTAAATCAATTTTTTCTTTTATTTTAAATTTTAATTTTCTTTTCTTTTATCTATTTGCTTTAAATACTATTTATTTTATTTCTTTAATTATTTTATATTTTATATTTTACTATTTCTATGTACAAACATATAATATTTCATATACTTGATATAATTATTGTATAAAATGTACCATAACTTTTTTTTATCATAAATTGTCTATTATAAATTTTTTGTAGCATACTTGTATATTTATTTTATCTTTTATTTTTATAATGAAAATGTAATTTTGATTTTTGTTTTGAATAGTTTATGTTTGATAGGAGATCCTTAAGGTATCATTTGCACCTTATATAAATAATATTAATAGATTAAAAGAACTGTCAAGAAAGTTGGACTTTGATTTCCACCATCTTTTAATTGAGAAATACGTTGAATCAAACCTAAACATTCCTTTTGAACTAATAATTATGAAAAAAAATCCATAAATTAGGGACACCACCATAAAGGAATATGCAAAGTCAGTCATTAACACTGTTATTACCTCAATCCAACTGGATAAGGGAATTATGAATTGAGAAATATTCATTTTTTCATGTTACCTTTTATAATGAATTATTTAATGAAGACTCTCTATCTTTCATTAGGGACTTATATTCTACGGTCTAAAATTTCTCTCTTAGTGTACTAATTGGGAATTAACTTAAAATGAGGTGTTTCCCTAACACCCTCAAGGGGGGCCAAGGCTTTGCTAATGTCACTTTTAGTTTCTTGATGACCTGAGAGGATGTATATAATAAATTTATGAGAAAATTATATTCTCATAAAAAATAGAGCTGAGAGCAAATATTGTAACTTTCTCTCAAATAAGGGGATAACCTTTCTACGAAGCTTGGGATAGGTTCAAATATTTTGTCACTCAGTGCCCCCATTATAACTATCCTTTACAATTGTAGAACTAAGTTTTTCATGATGAATTGACATAACAATGCCAGTTCATCATTGACAATGCTATAGGAGGAACGATGGAATAAGCTCTTTTTTGAGATATTAAGTGCTAACTCCCAACAAAAACAAAATCCAAAGTAAGAAAAGCTGGAGTCCATGAAATCAAATCTGGTATAGAAATATAGATGTAACTTACACAACTAACCAAACACACTGCGCTTCTCACTATACATGTCATTATCAATAAAGAACAATGTGGGGTGTGTAGTACACTATGACATGATACTAATACTTGTTCCTACCAAAGGGAAGTAATTGTTGGACCTAAACAGGTCAATGCATTATAGGGATACCAATAAAGACCTAGGTACCACCCCAATACAAATACCTACGACCCATGATAGAGAAATCATCTTAATTTCTATTAAAGGCAAAAAAATCCTTTATTCACCCAGAAATCTAATCAATATGGCCAATAGTATCACAAATAGATGCCTTAAAATCCTCTGAACAGACCAACTCTTGAGGATAATTTGAATGATTTCAGTCAAGTTATCAAAGACAACCAATCTAAAATTAATCAAAAATTGGATTCAATGGAGGCTTCCATTAAAAAGGTAAAGGTGAAGGTGAAGGTACAAGTTTAGCAATAGGATGAGCAAGGCAAAGAACAATTACCAAGTCATAACAACAACTAAATTCAATGCTGAAAGGACATTGAATTTACTAAATGATGAAGTCCCCCAAACAATGTCTCACTAAAGACGATAAAATATAATCCTAGATGGGAGGTAACCCATCATTTTTTTTTGTTTTTAATTTAATTTTTTTTTCACATTTTTATTTTTTTATTTCTTATTTTGTTTGATGTTTTTATTTTAATCATTAAAACTATTTAGGCATATATTTTTTGTGGTTATTTATAGATTTTTTATTTGTGATTTTTGTTGTTTTATTATAATTAAAAAGGGGGAATAGTATCTAAAATTCATGTGAAGAACATTCGCGAGATCATCACTTATACCTATTGCAGCACGGATATTTCTACTTAAAATTGGGTATAAATTCAAAAGGCTTACCACAACATGCATTTTTCTAAGCCACGGCCCACGTAAAAAGATTACCCTCAAATACGAGCCCTTTTACATCCATTCTCTCTCAAATTTTCTCGTCTTCTTTCCAAAACTTATAATTTTCTCTCCTCTTAAACACCAAATATCTTTCAAAAATTACATCTTTCTTCCATAAACCTTCAAACAATTTCATAAAAATTTCATTCCGATCTATTTCCTATTCATTTCATTGATTTTTTTTTTGAAAAAACCATCAACAAATTAAAAAACCTTCATCTTCTTCAAAGAGATGTTCTTCAAATTCATCATCTTCAACAACATAAGTAATCAATGAGTTTTAGAATTTCAAGTCTTAAAATAAATTCTATGAATTTTGAGGATTATTTTTAGAATAAAAAGAGTTCCAACTCTTAATTTGGACAAAGTGAGGATAATAAAAATTTAGATTAAATTATATTGTGTTGTTGTTTGGGATAGATATGAAAACCCCTAGATATAGACTTAGTTGATTTTTATAAAATGGTACCAAGACGGAATAGAATAAAAAAAAGAAAAGGGAAAAGGAACTTTTATTAATTATAATAGGTTCAAATTTTCTAGCAATAAGGTTAAGATTTGATAGAGCTTTAGAAATAAACAAAAGTTTTATTGTGGAGAGGCGAATTGATTTTGATGTAGGGCCAAAGTTTGAATTCAAGGGTATTTTTGAAGTAATAGCGGCATTAGGTTAAAAGAGGTTTGTAAAGGAATCAAATACCATTGTTGAATCAATAATTCATAAATTTTATGCAAATTTTCTTCACACTATCAACAATAAAGTTAGAGAATAGGTGTGCTAGTCTCGTTTGAGTCGTCTCATATTAATGCCCATTATGGATTAAAATACATAGGCCAAGATGAGTATAAGACTTACTTGAATAACGTGGATTATGCTACCATAAATAAAAGCCTCATAGCAAATGGTTCTAAATGGGGTTATACAAGTAAGAAACCTAGTGAATTATTAAATATGAATTATGTTAATGAACTCACTTCGGGCACTAATATTGCGCAAAGAAAAAGAAAAGTTGATTATTAATTAAGGAAAACAATGAAAGATGAAGTTCATCAATTAAATGAAAGAATGACTTATTTGGAAGATTGTCAACAAACCTACATTCCCCAACATTTTGTTTTTGCAAATCGACACCACCATGATTAGGTGACTTATAGTCATATGTTCTTTGAAACGCATAAGTTACAACTTAACCATCTCGAGGTAGATGGTAGTCATTTAAGATAACCAAAGGATCAAGATTATGATTTCATCTTTACAACACCAGAAAAATTACGACCACATCCTAAAAAAGAACAACCATATGACATAGAGGGTTGAGTTCCAAACTTGTTTCAGAATTTTATGACCTTTTATTTTTTATGTATTTTGTTTTTATATTACGTTTGTTTTTCATTTCATGTAATTTATTTTATTTTATTTGTTTTAATTTCTTGTCATTTGAACATTGTTTATTATACTTAGAACTATTGGAATTATATAACTGTTTGTTGAAATGTGTAAGAAACACACAGTATTTAACTTGTAAGGATTAATATGTTTGAGATGATAGGTCCATCTAAATTTTCACATCAAATACTTAAGCACGTTCAATAAATCAGTAATTTTTCTCTTCTTTTTTTATATCTTTAATTTGTAAATATTACAGTGAGGGTAATATAAATTTTAGGTTATGGTGGGATAAAACATTACAATTACATAAATTTCAAAAAAATTTAAATTTTTTGTTAAACATATGTTCACATTTTTATTTGTTTTGTTTCTTTCATTTTTTTGTTTTTATTTGTTTTTATTGGTTTAGCAATCTTAGGTTTAAATTTAAAATTTTTCTTACAAAACTATCATGCCTTTTAATTAATTTTAAACAAATGATTAAAGTCTTTGCATTGTTTGATTAATTTCTTGAATATATCATAGAGTAATATGATAATTAGTTAATTTTTGTCATAACTTGTATTTCATAATAAAATGTTAAAGTTACGATAAACTCAAAAATGGTGTTTAGGAATCAAATAGTCAAGACTACCTTGTGAAGGTATTTTGAGCCTTTATCTTTCTACTCTGAGTGATAGCATTTTTCTACTCTTTTAAGCACTTTTTTATCAATTCAAATTTTTTAGATGATTTCTATTTGAAAGTATAT
Organism: Hippophae gyantsensis; assembly: GCA_030763125.1. Lineage (NCBI taxonomy): Eukaryota > Viridiplantae > Streptophyta > Magnoliopsida > Rosales > Elaeagnaceae > Hippophae > Hippophae gyantsensis. Next base: position 218,727 of record CM061036.1, read on the forward strand.
GTCATTCTTCATTCATACATGGCTTAAAAAATAGATATATATATATATATAGGGTTACTTAAGTTAATACAAAAGAAAGTCAAAATTAGTCACTTATCAAAATCATACAAAATATATACAACTATATATGGGTTCTCTCTTTAAAAGAATAAAAAGAATATATCTAAAAGAGAGAAAGGAAAAAAAATTAAAAAAAATGAGAGAAAAATGAATAGTATAAACTTAATACTATGACCCAAAAATCATGCAAAGTTGTAAGAAATGGCTTAATAAAAAAGAAAGATAGGAAATAAATCTCCCATAAGTCATTGTATTTTCTTCATCTCTTAAAGGCATATAACTTGAAATTTTTATTTGATGATTTTAATTTCTACATGAGGATAATATGTGATTTCTTTATAAATCTTGTCATTTGATTCCTTTCATAAGATCGATATTATGCACTGATTTGAGCATTTTCTTCTTTAAATATATGCGAACTTATTATTTTTTCCTTTACATAAATTTTATTCGCATATACCTTTGATTGAGTACTTGAACCCATAGGATCAATGTGGTGAGAGTATGACCTATAAGGTTTAGAGTCAAAGCGAATTCGAAATCCAAACACAAAAATTGAGTAAATCAATATTGATATATTTTTTATGTATGATATGAATATGATTTTCAGCTAACTGTTAGAACAAACTATGAATATTTATGATATTAAAATAACATATGCTTTGAATTATAAATATGAACTTAAAAGATACTAGAAACACGAGAAATTTTTTATTTTATTTTGACTTTGTTAAAATTTTAGTTATTATTTATTTGTGTATTATTTTTGTTATTTATTTTCAATTTTTACATTTTTGTTTGATATTTATGAGTATCATCTCTGAAAGTCCTTAAAAGACTTAAACTCATCCATAAGAAAAATTTAGGAATTTAAAGGCTTGTTACATGTGATAAATGCAATTGTGTCAATATATGGAAGTAATTTAGGATAGTTAATTTTGTTTATTTTTTTTTCTCTTTCCTTACTAAGTGAATAGCAAGAAGTTGGTTGAGGTTATGATAAGTGTTTAAAAAATAGTAAAAATAATGTGATTTATATAAACTTTAATATCAAAGTAGATTTATATTAGTATAATTTTATTACTATTTAAACAAATCTATGTTTTTAAAATCAATGATATGTTTAATTATTTTTTAGGTATTTTTTATATCAAAACTATTCAACTTAAAGAATTGTACCTGAAAATACTTATTATAACCAAAGAATAATAAAAGACAATACATATGGTAGCCTTACATATGCTCTAATCAAGCTTGTAAGCAAGTGAAACAAAAGAAGATGAAAAACATGCAGTTTGACGTATGCTACAATAGTGTAAAAATGTTTGCCACAACAAGAATGGTTTGGGTCAATATTACAATGCATACAAAATCATTGCATGTCATGGCGGTGGAAACTTACATGCCGTGGTACATGACCCTCTGATCAAATTTTTTCTCATTTTGTAGTGTTTTTTAATCCTATATATAAGACTCCTAACTTCAATATTTCTCATTTCTCATTCCAATAGCTCGCAACTCTCTCTTCTCTTTAAGTTTTTTCTTTTCTTAGTTTCAAATTAATTCCCTCATTAAACATAGTTAGTTTATGTAGAAATAATTTTAAATTCAATAAAAATTTAGGTAAATATATTTGGAGGTTTTCCAAATACATATCAGTACTGAAATTGTGTATTTTGAAGATACAATTGAGGTCTAAATTTTAATTGTATTCTCTTATTTTTAAAATTAATTTTACGTACTATTTTAATGTTATATTTAATTTATTAATCATTTATTAAATTAAGCATGTCTGGTTAAAAATACTATGAGATATTAGTAATGTTGTTATGCTTATGAAATATTAATTTTGGTAAAACATTTTTATAAAATAAATTAATCTTTATTTCTTCATTAAAAAATTCTAAAAAGATTATTAGAGAAAAATATATTGAAAACATAATTTTCATAGTAAATTTAAAATATGAAAGTTAGATTTTAAGATTTGATTATCTGGATATGATTTAAAGTGAACTCTTCAATTTTGAATTTGATTATTTAGTTCTTTAGAGTACTCTATTTCAAAAAATATTATAAGAATTATTTTTTAAAAATATATTGACAGTATATTTTTATTAATAATTTTAAAATATGAAAATTAGTTCTTAGATACATCAATCTTAACTCCAACTTTTGACACTTTGAGTGAGAGTCTAAATTTTTTGCTCCACCTTAAGCACTAATTAGATGGTTTACTATAATTTAAAAAAGGGTGAAGGGTCACATTGGTATTTTTACTTATACAAATGATGTTATTTAGTCCTTTGATTTTGAGAATATGACATTTAGTCATTGTATTTATAAAAATGGTACCGAAAAGAGATGAACATTTAGTAATTTTAAATTTATTTTAAAAATAAAATTATCAAGGGTATTTCACTCATAGTATGGGGTAAAAGATGGTAATATCTTCACCAATTATGTTTGTAATTTGTTTGGTTTGATAGGGGAAGATAATGATGAAAATACTCTCACTAATATCTATTTAAAAAAATTCAATAAAAATCTTTTGGTGGCTCTTTTTTTTATGAGTAAAATGACTAATAAACATCTTTTAAAAAATAAAAGAACCAAAGAGCACCACTTTTATAAGTAAAAGTACATTTTTAAAGATAGAAAAATAAACAATACTTTTGCACAAAGAAAATACACCCTTATAATATTTTTCCTTTAATAAATTAATCAAATGGTAGGCCCTATTTAAGAATATTAATTGGTTTTTTTATTAACAAAAAAGTTAAACTCCCATTTTCATACAAAAAAAAATCAATAATATCAATTTATATCTTTAATAACCTAATTAATATAAATAATCATAATTAACTAATTAATATATCTTATAAGTTTTCCTTTAAATGATTGAATGTTTATCTGCTTGATATTATTGAATCAAATTTATCTTTAAATTTATGTTATTAATTTAGTTATTTTAAACCAAAACTTTATAATAGAATACATAGGTTTATTTTTTCGTTTTTATGAATTTTGTTGAATTATTTAAAAATCACGTAATTCTTCTTTAAATCGACCTTGAAAGTATAATTATCGCTTTTTAAAAAGTTATTCGTACACTTGTGAGTTATTTAAAAATATTCAAAATTTATGTATCAAGTTTATGTGCATCAATAATATAGAAAAAAAGTTAAGTAGATTATTTCATGTGTCAATTAACACGGAACCCAACATGATTAATATCAAAATATGATATAAATAACACGAAATGAACACGACAAATGCAACATGATTGCCACCTCTATGTGTAGGGACCCTCATATTTGTATCAGACCAAAGCCTTTCTATATGTACAGGGACCCTCATATTTGAATTGATGAGCAAAGTTTTCCACATCAATGGTATAAACTAAGGAGAGGCTTATACTTAAATGCAATCCACACATATCTAGCATTGATACTAGGAAATAAAGATTGAGACAAATCAAAAATATGCCGCGCTAATGGACCTCATAGTGCCATTAGACAATGAGAATTTATCCAATTCAAGTACAACACTCACAAATCTAGCAATCCTTCTAACAGTAACATTCACTCTCTAATCCATAAGGAGGTCATGGATTTGTATCCAAACATGATTAGTGTCAAATGAAATACTAGAAGATGACATACCTAGACTAAGCCTTAACACAACAAGCAAAGCATTGTCGAAGCTCCATGGGGCTTTCTTCAACACTGACTACATCTCAGTAGCATCTTTTCAAAACAGAAAATAAATGTACCCTTATGCATAACCTTAAGATGTCCACCATTCCTTGTCCAATTCCTTCGATGAACACACAATAGAGTATCTAGCTAGGTGTTGAATTCAACAAATACTACACCGACGCCAAACTCCTACCAATATACACGGCGCCTACCAAGCAGTTGTAAATCATGTAATTCAATCATGGTGGCTATTGAAATAGTAATTAATATTTGTCTATATAAACAATGTACATACCCGATACAAATTAAGAAAAAATATATTGAAGAAAACGTTTATTTCTTCTTCTGATTGTTTCTTCAAATATTGATTTCTTCATGGTATCAAAGCCAAGTCGTTGCTTTATACAAATTTGAAACCCTTGTTCTCTAAAATAGAGATTTCTTTCTCTAAAAATATTTGTTCTTGTAAAAAAAAAATTATTCCAACACCCATACAAATATTAATTACAAACATCATTTTTGAAGTAGTATTTATGCCACCTAATTTTACCAGATTACTCTAAACACAATTATGAACATTTTGGTAAAAATAGGATAGAAGAAAAGTATAACACGCGCCCTGATCGGGGCAGAACCGACATCGCCGATCCTGCCCGTTACTTTGGTTTTATTTATTTATAAAACTCTCGCAAGTGCACGAATCATTTCGTAGAAAATGATAAGTATACTCCCAAGGTCGATCTAAGGAAGGAATGTATGTGGTTTTTAATTTATTATTCAAACTTTTAAAAACGAAATTAAATCCTAAACATCCTGTCACGATATTTTGGGGTTTTGTGTTTTTAATCTACTTACATAAAAATAAACATAGATTCAATAAACATTTATGCAAATTTTATCTGTTAAAACAGTGGAGTATTTATGGATATAATAACTAAGTTAATTATGCTTGCTCATATTATTTAGGTTATTAAAGATATGAATTGATATTTATTGATTCTCTTTTTTGTATGAATACCACCTTTGGTGGGGGTTAGATATTCTTTGTTAACTAAACAAATCAATTAACACCTATAGGTGGGGTTGATAACTAATTTGGTTAATTAAATTAATTTCTTTTTTCTAAGAGATTGAAAATGAACCATTTAAATGCCACCTTTGGTGGGGTTAGACAGTTTAAACTTTATTCAAGGTGTCCAAATTAAACCTAAGAATTTAGTTATCCGAGTACTAACTTTCAAGTTTTAAAACCACTACTGAAAACATGTTGTCAATACATTTTCAGATAATAATTCTTATAAAAACTTTTGAAATAGAGCTTCACTCTAACTACCGGGCGATTGTACCATCAAATAAAAGAGCACTACTCTAAATCGAATAGGATAACTAAACCTTAAAATCTAATTTTCAGGTTTAAGTTTGTAATGAAAAATAATATATTTCTCTCTAACATTCTTAATATAAAATCTTGAATAAAAATAAAATCAATTCATTTTAGAGATTTTTACCTATTTAATATTTCGCAAGCATAACAACGTTATTATTACATCATGTTTACTAAACAGCCAGCACAGTTAAATTTAATCACAGACAAATTAAATATAACATGTAAGAATAAAACTAAGAGAAATTAACTAAAAACTAAGGGAAACTAAAAAAACCTAAAAATCTAAGAAAAGAGAGAAAGAAAGAAGAGAGAAGTGTGTTTTGAAGGTGTGTTTTGAAGTTAAGGGAAGGGGGGTATTTATAGGTGAGGATGGAGAGAAAAAGTAGAGAAAAAAAATGTAAAAAAAATGTAAAAAAAATGTAAAAACGCGGATTAGTGATTGCTGACGTCATTTGATGACGTCAGCATGACAGGGGCGGCTGCACTGTGCGCGCGGATGAACAGTTCCCACGGATGAACAGTGGGGCGGAGCTGGGCGCTGGGGCGCGGCGGCGCGATTTTCTCCTTTTTGACATTTTTGACCCTTTTGACCCATTTTGTCCAATTTTTCCATATTTGTTGACCTTTCTCCATTTATTTATTAATATATTTATGATGTATTGCTTCCAGTATTCCTCTTTGAGTCTTTAAGTTACGTGTTTAAGTGAAAATACCTGAAAAACAATAAAAACACCCGTGATTCCGAAAAAGACAAATTTATATAAATATATGATAAAACATATAAATATATATATATTTTTAATCAATTAATGTGCATAAAATCATGGTAATTTTAGTGCTTTTTGAGCACTCATCACGCCCCTACGCGTCACTTTAAGGAAAGAAAATATTTTCACATGCCATCACATGCCATCTAGAGGTTGAAGACGATGACGTGTCAATTGGCTAGGCTCGACTTGACTCGGCTCGAGGGCGTAGCCGGCCCGCACCTCAGCTCGGCTCGCGAACGTAGCCGGTCCGCATCTTGGTTCGGCTCACGAACGTAGCCAGCCTGCATCTCGGTTCGGCTCAGGTTGGTTCGGTTCACCAATAGTTCGAACTGAACCCGATTTTCATAGGTTTTTCATTTTTTGGCTAGTTCGGTCCATTTTAAAGGCCTAAACTTGGTTTTTTTCCCGGTTCTGGATTTTTAAAACCGGTTTGGTCCAATTTTCAAGTTTTTAAACCAATTTTTTACCCGGTTTTGTGGTTTTTTATCCGGTTTAGTCCATTTCTTTAAAAAAACAGTTTAGTTCTTGAATATATATATATATATTTTTAAATTTTCAGTTCTAAAATTATTACACCATTTTCTAGTTTGTTTACCATAATATCATGACAGAGGGTACAGTTTCATTACCTATAGAGCAATCAACTCCGGTTATTGTACAATCTGTTCATTCTGAAGGTGTTTTTAATGCTGGAATTGTTCTTACTGAGACTAATTATGATGTTTGGTCTCAAATAATAGAAATGCATATTACAGAGAGAGAAAAACTCTCTTATATTCATGATAAAAATTTGCAACCTGAAAAAACATCAAACAATTATAACAGGTGGTATGCAAAAAATCAAAAAGTGAAAAGATGGATACTTATGTCAATGAGTCCAGAAATCATGAAACGATATTTACGCATACCTACTGCTCTTGAAATTTGGGGTACTTTGGCAAAAGCATTCTATGATGGAAGTGACGAATTACAAGTATTTGTCTTAAACCAAAAAGCCTTTACTTCCAGACAAAATGGAAAATCACTTTCAGAGTATTATGGAGAGTTGATTAAAATTTTCCAAGAGCTAGACCATCGTGATAAGGTGGTCATGAAAGACCCTCATGATCTAATATCATATCAAGAGTCTGTTGAAAGACTAAAGATACATATTTTTCTTGCTGAATTAGATGATGAATTTGAGCAGGTTCGTGGAGAAATTTTGCGAAAAGAAACTATCCCAGATCTAGAAGGTTGTTATTCTTTGATTCCACGGGAGGTAGTATGTCGAATATCATTGAAGGAAAAATCTAGAGACATTGACGCTTCCGCTATGATATCTAAAAATTGTTCTTTTTCCAATCAGCAAGAATGAAGGGTAACTGATAAATCATCATTTAAATGTACTCATTGTCATCAAAAGGGTCATACTAAATAACGATGTTTTGAACTTGTGGGATATCCTGACTGGTGGGATCACAACTGTGACTCTCGGAAGAAAAATCCACGACATATGTCTACTATCACCATTGCTGAAACAACAAAAGATCATGTTGCAAACTCCTCAACAAATGTTGGTAAGATGCTTAAAGCTTTTTCTCCTATTTTTAATAATACATGGATAATTGATTCAGGTGCAACTGATCATATGACATTCGATTCTAGACAAATCTCAAAACCATCCTCACACAAAACTGTTTGCACTGCCAATGGTAACACAACCCCAGTCATTGGGGAAAGATCTTTGTCTCTCACTAGTACTTTGAATTTAGACTCAGTACTAGTTGTTCCTTCTTTAGAGTATAACCTTATATCTATTTCTCAAATAACCACTGCTTTATCTTGTTTTGTTATTTTTTGGCCTGACTTTTGTGTGTTCAAGGACATTCAAACAAAGCAAACGATTGGTCTAGTGTTAGGCAAGGAAACCTATATTATTTGGACTTGGATTCAACAAATCATGCATTGGTAGCAACTGGATCTAAAAAGGATGAATCAAATATATGGATATGGCATAGGAGATTGGGTCATGCTTCTTTTGGATATTTAAAGAAATTATTTTCAAGTTTATTTTTGAGCTTAGATCTTTCTACTTTAAAGTGTGATGTATGTGAATTAACAAAAAGTCATCGTTCCTCATTTCTTGTAACCTTAAATAAAAGTCTATTTCCGTTTATGGTTATACATTCTGATGTATAGTCCTTCCAAAGTTTCTACTTTGGGAGGATCACGTTGGTTTGTTACATTTATTGATGATTTTAGTAGAATGACTTGGGTCTGTTTAATGAAATCTAAAAGTGAGGTAAACGTATTATTTAGAAAATTTCATAAAATGGTTTGTACTCAATATAAAACATAGATTCAAGTTCTATGAAGTGACAATAGAGGAGAATATAAAAGTTCTAAGCTTCAAGAATATCTTAAAATAGAAGGGATTATTCATCAAACTACTTGTGTTGATACACCTCAACAAAATGGAGTTGCTAAAAGAAAAAATAGACACTTGTTGGAAGTTGTCTGTGCCTCATTGATCGAAGCTAATATGTCATTATCTTATTGGGGAGAAACAATTACTTCTGCTGCATATTTGATCAATCAGATACCTTCTAGTCCCATTAACTTCTAAACACCACTACAAGCCATCACTGAAGCAATTGTTGCACCAAGTGTTCCCAATTTACCTCCTCATGTCTTTGGTTGTGTGGCATTTGTACACCTACATAAACAACAACGTAGCAAGTTGGATCCACGAGCAATACGTTGTGTTTTTATAGGATATGTCATACAAAAAAGGGTATTGTTGTTATCATCCTCCTACAAAACAAATGATTACCACCATGGATGTTATTTTTCATGAAGATACAATGTATTTCTCTTCTACACCTGAATTTTAGGGGGAGTACAACCATGCTAAAATTCAGACCCTTACATATAAATTGTTTCCTTATGAAGAAAGACAAATTATATATGGGGAAAATACAAATAACTTGAATTCAGATGGTAATAACTCTCAATATAGAAAAGACTCAAGGGAAATGGAATCAAGTCCTCATCAACTTCAAGATCATCAAGCAAGTTACTTACTACCACTAAGTGAGTACGAGTTTCCTTCTCCACAAGCTACTGATATACCTAACTAATCGTTTGTAGAGGATGTTCCAACTATTGAACCAGCCAGAAAAATACTTCCATCACGTCCTAACAAAGGTATTCCTAAAGCCATGTATGAACCTGAGATTTCTAGTAAAGTCAAATATCCCATGAGTAACTATATGTCTAAACATCGTTTGTCAAAATCAAATGTATCATTTGTGAATCAATTATCTGTTGTATCTATTCCTAACAGTGTGTAGGAAGCTTTAGCTGACCCAAAATGGAAAGATGCTATGAATGAAGAACTAAGATCCTTAGAAATAAATAGAACTTGGGAACTTGTTGATCGTCCACCAACAAAGAAAATTGTTGGATGTCGATGGATTTTTTCAGTAAAGTATTAAGCAGATGGTATGATTGAACGCTATAAAGCAAGATTGGTGGCAAAAGGATACACTCAAACATATGGGATCGACTATACAGAAACATTTGCACCTGTAGCCAAAATTAACACTGTTCGGGTCTTGGTATCTCTAGCTGCAAATTTAGATTGGCCATTATATCAGTTTGATGTAAAAAAATGCCTTTCTACATGGAGATTTAATTGAAGAAGTCTACATGGATTTACCACCAGGAATCAAGAAATCTAAAATCCATGATGAAAAGGTTTGCAAATTAAAAAAATCACTGTATGGATTGAAACAATCCCCAAGAGCATGGTTTGGCAGGCTCACAAAGTCAATGAAGGCATTTGGCTACAAGCAAAGCAATTCAGACCATACTTTATTTCTAAAAAGAGGGTATGGTAAGTCCTTGGTTCCTTAAAATATTTTCTTGGGATTCAGGTTTATCGATCAACAGAAGGAATCTTCTTATCTCAAAGAAAGTATGCCTTAGATTTATTAAAGAAATTGGTATGTCGGCATGTCAACCAGCTAATACACCAGTAGAGGAAGGATTAAAGTTATGTATCAAGGTTGATCAAGTTCCAACAAATAAAGAAAGATACCAAAGGCTTGTTGGAAGGTTGATGTATTTGGCACACACAAGACTAGATCTTGCCTATGCTTTAAGTATTGTCAGCCAATTTATGCATAATCTTGGAGAACAACATATGAATACAGTTATTCGTATTTTGAGGTATTTAAAGTATGCTCCTAGAAAAGGAGTATTGTTCACTAAAAACTCAGAGTTTTCTAAAATTGAAGTATATACTGATGCTGATTGGGTTGGATCAATAAATGATAGATGATCTATATCAGGCTACTTTACTTTTGTAGGGGGAAACCTTGTAACATGGAGAAGTAAGAAACAACATGTTGTTGCCCATTCAAGCGTAGAGGCTGAATACAGAGGCATGGCACTTGGGATTTGTGAGGCCTTGTGGTTACAATCTCTCTTAAAAGATTTGGGATAATCCTGTTAAAGAATCAATTAAGTTATTTTGTGACAATAAAACAGCATGTGATATTGCTCATAATCCAGTTCAACACGATCATACAAAACATGTTGAAGTTGATAGATTCTTTATTAAGGAAAAGTTAGAAGAAAATTCATTGGATTTACCAAAAATTAAGTCAGAAGATCAATTGGCTGACATCCTCACTAAAGTAGTCTCATATCGAGTATTCACAGAAGTTTCAGTCAAGTTGGGCATGAAAGATATCTATGCACCAACTTGAGAGGGAGTGTTGAATTCAACAAATACTGCAACTCATTCAACAAATACTGCACCGATGCCAAACGCCTACCAATATACACGGTGCCTACCAAGCAGTTGTAAACCATGTAATTCAATCATAATGATTGTTAAAATAGTAATTAATATTTGTCTATATAAATAATGTACATACCCGATACAAATTAAGAAAAAATATATTGAAAAAAACGTTTATTTATTCTGATTGTTTCTTCAAATATTGATTTCTTCACTAGATTCATCGATTTTTTTTATTTTTAATGAAGTGTAAGCTACAATTGCAAGACCATAATCTACAATTAGGTCACCAATATCGATAGAAATATAAAGATGACCCACCCCACTAGTACATAAGTCCTCCATGGCAGCTCTAATGAACCAGACAAATAGATTCTGAAATTAAGGCACGCATTCCCATAATTGCACAGCAAAATCAAAAAATTGATAAGAGAAAAGCTGTTGGTTTTGAAAAAAAAAATCAAAATAAAATTTCCTTTTTACGAATATTGTTGCAGTTAGTATAAAAAGATTACAAAAATTCCTTTGGATCATTATGGAATTAATAATTTAATATATAACGAGATAAGTAATTTTAATATATAGTGAGATAATGGGATCATTTATGGAATTAATAATTTAATATATCACAATCTTCTAAGACCTTCTTCCAATGAGTTACGAAAGAAATGTGTGGGTGAACTGTTCTACTAGATCAAGTTGACTAAGAAAAATTGAACATTTCTTCAAAGGCTCTTACATAGGAAAACTAAGAAAAATTTTGCATTCAAAAATTCTCTATAGTATTTAACTCTTAATTAAGTGTAAGAATTCCTCCCAAATTCTAATGTACAATTCAAGAATTCTAGACCCCTTGAAGGTAGCACAAGTTGAATAGCTAGCTAATAAAATCCTAAACCTACTCATCAGGTCTTTTAGTTTATAACCAATTAGAGCCCAATTAGGAATCATATTCCTTCCTTATCCATGCCGCACGCCTAAGGGGTATTCTAATCCTCTCAAGATTACCCAATTTAATCATTTTAATTATTTAGATTAAATCCCATATTTATTGCATAAATAATTTTCAATTTATTAAATTACCAAAATGCCATTTTCTTGTCCAACAAGCATATACGCATAACATGTATATATTTTGACATTCGTATTTCTATTGATTAAAAACATAATTATTCAATATAATATATGATTAGAAAAATAAGCATTTTACTTTCATATATTTATTGACATTAATGATACTCATAAATTATCAACCTATATTAAGATATGTATTGGTTAAATAATTAATTCATACTTAGTTATTTATCATTTAAAATACAAAACATATCTATTGTTGTTATAGAGTATACTTGAGAATCGATGCAACTGTTAGTACAATTTGAATAAGACTTGAATTTAATAATCCTTAAATTATTATTGTTAATTTATTGATTTGCAAGGTTATATGATGCTTATAATTATATATTAATCATGTAAACCTACTTGTTTCATTTTCCTTCTTATATGGATGAATTTGAAAAGAGAGTCTCCTAGTTACTTGGATGAAAGCCAAGTTATTGGTACTCGAGTCCATGGACATTTGAAGTTATAGGTGTTTGTACCTTCTGAGAGCAAATACAAGAGATCACATTATTAAAATAGTAATCTTTAATCTCAAAAATTTAGCCACAATTTTTTTAAAAATTCATGTTTCGAGGTCAAAGTCTTAGGAAAGAAGGAGTAAAAGTCCTATGTTTGGGGGACGAGGTCTACATGCTAGCTAGGGACTCTATTTATAGGTCTTTGTCCTATGTGTATGCTAAAGACACCACAATCATAAATTTCATAATTACTTCTCTCAAAACCTAAGACTAGACTCTGTAACTTACAAATGTTATTTACTCAATTTCTAAACTTTAATACTCAATTTATAAAACCATTAGCTACTTATTTATACTACATATTAAGTTTGTAATTAGAGAGGTGAATTTTTTTGCTTTACCTTTCTAATACCTCTTCCTTTTGAGTACCCACAATTCATATTGAACAACTATCTATGATCATATCACAAGACACATGAATCACTAAACAAAGTGTTGATGACGATTCTTGTTAACACCAGGTGGGACTATCATCTGTAGACCTATGAGATGAACAAATCGTTAGAATCTCAAACTACCGTGTGGGGGGATGGTATGGCCTTTGACCTTATGATGCTTAAGCCAGTAATAATATGATGAAGGTTAGAAGAATCTATAGTCTCGCTCAATGATTATAAGGAAAGAGAGTGTTTAGTTATGATTCTCTCTTATGAGATTCTAGTTCAAGTAAAGTTATTGTGATTGTGTACATATATGAACATATATAGAGAAAATAATTAATATGATGGATATCCCTTGTCGACATAAGATTGATTTGTTATAGCATTATAGATATCTATCTTTAATTATCCTTTTAGGATAATTAAAGGATAATTATTAGGGTTTTATCTATTTAAAATAATTATCTTATTGTCAAACTTATCTGATGACTAAATTCTTATTGGGCTTAGCCTATAAGACTTTTTGTTGACTAAGATTACTCTTTACTATCATATGGAATGTACAAAATTATCTGTAGTATCAACCCCTAGACTTTCTAATCCTTAGGCTAAAAGGACTGATAGTAATTTTTATCAATACCTGGATTCAATACCCATTCCAATTACACTAGCAACACTAAGCTCACTCTTCATGCCATGTTTGACTACTCAAAACATGTAAGGTGGTATCATGTTGCTGGCAAGGCTTTCAAATTTCCAATCGAATTTTCGATTAGGAAATTACATCGAATTCAATATTTTTATTAAGGAAGTCAAATTTGGATTGTGTGGTATCTTTCACATTCTATCTAGTCATTCATGACTACACATTTCAAGCCTAGGTAGAAAATGTGTGAGGAAGAAGAATTTTCATTCTCTTTAAAATGTACAACTTTTAATGCTAAAAATCAAAAAGTTATCAAATTAGTTATGGTTAAATTTTCACTTCCTTCACAGTGTTCGTAATAATTATAAAATTTTGTATTTTTAGAACTTATGAGTACTTCTTAATTTTCTTCATGTATATTTTACATATTTTATATACCTATTTATGAATCACTGATCAAGAAAAATATCTTATTTACTTATTATGCTTAACATTTTATAAAATAACTTTCAAATATTTAGACATATTAATAAAATATCAATTTTAAAAATAAACTACATATTATATGTTTATAAATTAATAATCATTTTCATGATTTAGTTAAAATATTGTAATATAAATATATTATCATAAATAAAAATATTTTCTAGTTAATTTATAAATGTAAATTTTTGCATGCAATATGACTAGTAAGTTATTATGAGATAAACACTTTTGCCTTAGGATAGTTTTTTTTCCTCCACATTTTTCCTCGTAGAGTTATATGGTTAATGGTATCTAGTTAAATTTCAGTTGTCTATTTTTTTATTTTGACTTGAAAAAAACCTTAAATGTAAAAAAATGTTATATATATTACAATTATATCACAATTATAATTGACGTATTTATTTTTATTGGATATAGTTAGATAGATACAACTTTATTTACTAATAATATTATGTCACATTATTTATGATTTATCACAAACTTATGACTAATAGAATTCTCCTAAAATCGTTAGTAAAATGCTTGCCACGCACGTGATATTCACTCATTCTAGAAAGTTTAGGCTTTGTCATGAGAAAATATACTTTTGTTATGGATAGTGTCAGAAGTTGTTTATTATCAACTCTTTCAAAAGTTTAAGTTACTGAGAGAATAACTTTTATTGCTTTTATACATCTATCACTCTTTTATGGGTTGAATAAATGACTAATTATACTTTTATTCTTTTATCATTCCTCCAAAAGTGTTGGCTCCATACAACATACTAAATACTTGTAATATTCAACAATTGAAATTATTGAAATTTGAATACAAAACTTTCAATTTTGATACAAAGTGAGAGTTGATAGGAAGTTAACTCTTCCAAAAACTTAAGTTATTGATATAAGGGTTATCATTGTTTTTATTGAGTTACATTCAAATTGTTTTTGCAATTTCATACAAGAATTATATGTTTTTTTTTCTTTTTTCTTTTTTTTTGTTTTTCCTTCTATTATTGTAAATCAAACAAGAAGTTGGGAAGCAAAACCTATGCTACATGGACTCGGAAAGAAGATCCTCACACGGGTACATGTCTAAAGGTCAGATTCATCACTTTGTAAAATTTTAAGACACTGGAAAACATATAATAAGTATCTATTTTTTGTACACTAGTACTTAGACACTTGTAAACATATAACAAGCATCTATTTTTCGAACAAGTGTCTAGCACTCTAAAATGTCAATTCTAGGTAACATAGAGCAAAACAATAATGGAAGGACAAGTTATAGCATGGAATAAGGAAGCAAAGGGGTAATGCCTCAAAAGAGTAGCAGTGGCGGATTTAGATTTCAGTGTACGTAGGAGGGGTGCCACATATTAAAAATAAATAAATAAATAAATTTTAATTTCTACGATATCATAAAAAAATTTGTAAATTATATGTATAAATCATCATTTGTGTAAGGTTCTTAATCTTGATAATACCGCATTTAAAATGTCAAGAAAAATAGAACTTATAAAATTATAGGTACTTAATGTTACCTTATTCCTTTCTATTTTATAAAAATTCTCAATCCTAAGTTATTTTTGTTTGTATTTTTCAATCAATTTAAAAACATTACATGTGAAAAATAATCATTTACGAGATGAAAGGGTGCTAGTGCCTATTTTGGCCCCCAAGTACATCCACCACTGAGAAATAGTAGTTCAAGTGTTGGTGGAGAGCACAATTGAAAAGATCTACATCATCAACACAATAAATTAATATTCGTGTTTTGTCACAAGTCGTGCCTAAACCTAGCTGATAAATAGTCTAAATATTGAAGTTGGAGAGACCTTGTAGAATTAAGAGTCATGTGTAGACTTCTGGTTGGTTAGGGACATGTAAAATCTACCTGAACCATCTTGACTCATATTAACTGAACCAAATCATTTTTAGTTTTGGCTTTATATAGGTTTGAAGTTGATTTAGTTTTCATTTCTTAATACCTTACAAAAACCAAACCAATCCATATATTTTTATTTTTATTTTTATATTTTTACTTTATATAATTTTTTTTTTAATTTTACTTTTGGTTTCTTTCCCCTCTGATACGAATCTTTATCATTTTTTCTTTTATATTTTTTTTTATTTTATTGTTTATTGTTATATTTCTAATTCCATCTAAGATGATAACATTTTTTATTCAATTATTTTAGAATTGGTTTTTGCTTTCTAGTTTGTTAATGTAATATAAATAAATTTTACTTATTTTACTATTAGAGTTTGAATATTTAAGTAAAATTCATACAAAAATTTTGTACTAAGTATTCTATCTTCTTTTCATTTTCATTCATGTGATTTTAGAAATGAGGATAAAGACGGATGAAAAGTTTATATTAATAATCATAACCAACATGTACCACTTTTGTGCTCATTGGGTAATAATCGTCAGTTATGGGCGAGTAGTATTTTTCTCATAGTTTAATCACGTTTCTTATTTTTTAACATTTATTTAAAAATATATTTAGTTTAAAAAATTAAATATTATCATCATTCTTATTTTACTACATTATTTAAAATATTGATATTAATTTTCATTTTTTTAAATATTTAGCATATGTTTCTAAGTAAAATAAAAAATTATAAAAATAAGAATAAATAAAATTTAATCTAATTATTCCAAATATTATATATTTTAATATTAAAACTGTATTTTTTATGTAATTATATGTATATAAAAAATAATATTAATATAGGTTTTTGATTAACCATAGTTTTGATATTATAATAATCATCACGCCACAAGCCTTATTAAATACGTTTATTTTCAAGAAAAAAAAACCTATCAAATTTTTACAAATAACCACTATTTCAATTATTCGCATTTGAAATGCTCATTCATAAATGTGAGATACTAATTTTATAATATTTATCCATTATAACTACAACATCTTTCATATGATTAAGGGATTCATATTTTATACGAATAATATTATGAATGGTTTGGATATGAGAATTAACGAATTTTGTCGAATAAATCATTTTTATTCTTTATTGTCTATATACATTACTTTTATATCATTTTTGTAATTTATGATTGATATGAATGATGAATTATTAATAGAATTTGTCAATGTTTTTATTATATAGGGTATCTAGAATTATATTCTAATTTTGTAATTTTAAATTTTAATTACTTGAATTTAAAGATATTAGATGAGTGATTGAAATTTAAATTTTTTAATTTTAAACGTTACAATAAAATTTTCATTTGAAATATTAAAAACTATAATACAAGAGTTAGAATAAAAGATTAATAAACAAAACTTGCTAGCAAAAAATGAGAAAAAATTCATGAAACTACTCGACCTAAAAAAAAGGTTTGGATTTGATCAATTTTTCAAATTTATTGATTTGAGGTGATTTTTATTTTTCAAAAAACGATAATACTTACGTCATATCGTGAAATTAACTAGTATTTTTATAAATTGAACTAAACTATTGCCTGCTAATGAAATAATATTGGATCCAAGTTGAAATGAACCAACTACATTTTTATGTTGCTTTTGATTTTCATGTTTGATGTGAAATGCTATGTTATAGACTTGATTATGAAGTTTCGGTCATGGATGTTCAGATCAGACATGGTTTTTCAAGAGTTCAAGTACTTTTCATAAACATGCAATTGGTAACACAGACATGAGAAATGGATGTTTCTGTTTTAGCTTTTAGAGATTTCTGGGATAAATAGGATTTTATATTACACTTAAAATTCTAAAGCAAACAAACGTAGCTGTATTTGTATCATTAGACATTCATTTCCTCTTATGCTCATCCATTTGGCTCTGGTACCTTTATGGGAGAGGGGGCAATGATTCCATAACTTTGTACGAATGACCACATTAGTAAATTAACTTTCAGTTGTAACGTTTTAGTATAACGTAACTTTAAAAAAAATATACATTTTAATCTTTTTTTGGTATACTTTAGTATAATGTAGCTTTGGGCTTTAGAACTAAAGCTTATATTTTTTTATAAGTATGAAACTTCAACGTTCCAATTGAAAGTTACAAACAAAAGCACTCCTTCCATAAAGGGAGCCTTCCGCACCTCCTCACTATTTTTTTCGTCCATGGTATTGGAGGTACCATTTCATGTATTTTTGTCTTCGTCAAAGTATCTGAAACCTAGGCTATGCCTACTTAAGTCATTTATGAACTTTCTGCAATTGGTGGGACTGCTAAGTGTGTAAAACTTGAAGATATACAATGGGGATGGGATTAATTCAGTATTTATGGCATTTTGATATGATAACAAAACATAATATTAATGTATTTGGAATAATATATAGAAAAGGGTACGTTGAGCAGCTTCTGAGTCTAAGATTCAAATCATCGAGTAATGCATAATGGTGCCCCAAAACTGAATGCTTGTATATTTTACATCAAGTGAAATCTCAGGAAACATTTGACATTTAGGATTTGACAAACTTTGCCCTCTAATTTAACAAAAATCGTCTAAAACAAGGCAGCCTTTTGTCAAGCACAACTACTGAAGGATATTGCCAGTGGCATAGTTTGGCCAATCAATTATAGAAAAAAGAACGCCTCGGCTCATTCTGGGACATAAACAACCCAAAACCTTCCACCTGACCATCTTTTTCTACAGATGTTCAGAGTGCTTCAAATGCACTTGAAAAGCCTCAAGGAAATTTTTTCTTGTTCCTTTCCTTATACCCCTTCAGTAATTCCCCTAGTTCTGATTATCTTTTATCAGAGTTTTTCTAGCTTCTTCTCATCTTCATAACTTGCGGCCCTGCCACACCTTCCGATGACATATGGCTCTGGCAAGGTACTATGCATATCTAAACCTTGATAAGTTCGAGCTGCAAGAAATTCTGCACCAGATGTAGCACTTCGTTTGGATAGAGTGTTTGAGATATCATGCAACTGCAGGGCCTTCTCTGTCGCATTTGCTAAAAAAAGAGCTCCTACCTCATCATCTTCAACACCATCCTCTGGTAATAAGACAAGTACACATTTATAGCATCAGATTTTGTTAATATAGAAACCTTTATGCAGTATTGCAAAAGGAACTGTAGATGCTCAGCATTTCAAATTTTATATATAAAGTTATGAACAAGACAAACCTCCCTAAGACTAAGAGTAGTTTTCTAGAAAAAATTATGAAAGATCTGCTTACATTGCTAGTTATAACTTTTTTTTATCTAATAATCTATTCACCCCCTTTCAAATGGAACAATATTCCTAAAAATTCTAATCTGAATAGAAAGGTTTAAATAATAGAAATTGCACTTCTAGAAATCAAAGCACTTTACGCTATTGCTTCTTTCCTCTATCATACTTATCCAAGTTCATTAATTCCAATTCATTTCTGAACACAGAATTGTTGACAGATATTTGCATTCATAATGTAAATTTTGTATAGTGTACACACAACATAAACTATTCAATCTTAAAAGATTAACCTCAAAGGAAGTAAGTCTCATACTATTTATAAACACTACACTAGCATCTTTCTTAATCAATGTGGGACACTTTGTTTACACACTAATATTTACCCTCAAAGTGTGGGTCGTTCGACCAAACACTTTGTATTTTTAACATATTTTTATATATTCTAATTCTATTTGGATCACTTATTTTTCTTTCTTTTTGCAAGACTCGTGTATATTTTTTTTTGTTGATGTGAGAGGCTCATTTATTTTTTTCTTGGTCCATTGATCGATTGAAGCTCTAATGCCATGTAATTTTATATAATGTATAAACAACATGAACTATTCAATCCTAAAAAGTTAACCTCAAAGGAAGGTAAGTATTATACTACTTATAAGCACTCTACCAGTATCTCTCTTAATCAATGTGGCACTCTTTGTATACACTAACACATAGTTTATTGAACTTTTCAAAACAGTCCATACCCTTAAAGGAAGAAAAATAAATGAATTTGTCTCACACAAATTGTCCTGTGAAAAAGATGCATTACTTTATTCGCCATTGCATTATGTCATACTTCCTCTCTAATGATCTCAGTCCAGTTTGCTCATAAAATGCCTTAAACAATAAAGGAAACAGAAAAGTGAAATATATATATCTACCTTGCGCATCAAAACCATCTACATATGCACCTTGCAAAAATGAAAATCGTGCTTCTTCTGACTGTTTCCTCAACTCCACCGTTGGCGAATTAATCAAATCACCAAATTCCATAATATAGGCTCCAGTCCATTGACTTCCTCTGAGAAAGAAAACAATATAATCAATTAATCGAGCACGAACCAATAATCAACTATAAAACAATAGAATTCATTAATGGCATCATGATGCATATATCTATTCTGCAATCCCACCCTAATGTTCCCATCCCACAATATGGGTTTACCTTTTAGGTTCCATTAGACTGAACTGGCCTGATAAATGACATAGAACAGTTCAGATAATGCAGTACAAAAATACAACGGCAATTATCTGAGTAATTGATATTTTTAGTAGCACATCCGGAGTATCTATTTTTTTGTGCATTATAAGCTCACAGTGAGCAATATTTTGAATTCAAACCTCCTAGGTAAAATAGAAAATAAACACACCAAGTACATGCACGAGGAATAAACCGGAAAAAAGAATTTATAACAGAATTAAGAGAAAACTGACTCTAATCATGTAATCTTTTGAGCTAAATTTTTTAGAAATACAAGAATAAGATGACAATATGGTTGTGAGAGAACTAAATGCAAGTGCATAAGTTAAATTTTATGATGCAGCATAACATCATATGATCAGACCTGTTGAAAGCTAGCATGGCTTCAAATGGAGTAATTACTGGGGCTAAAAATTCTTTGCTATCCAATAGAGCAGTTTGCGCGCAAGAGACATACACAAAAATGTCGCACTGCCATGAAAAATAGGGTTATTACTAAAACCTTAAATAGTATGTTCCTAACAAAGAATGGAGGAAGTAGTCCACTAGTTATATAACAAATCTTACCTCTGGAAAGTTGGCGAGTTTTGCAGGATTTGGTCTTCCAACAACAAGTGTGTAGGCCTTTTTCCCTGATGCTGTGATCAGCTCGTTCATCTGATGAATCATGTGCAGGTAACCAGCTGCATTATGATAGTTGTAAAATTATATACGAGTGTTCTACGGTCATTAGTACCATAATAAAGAATTATGAGACGATATACTCATGATAATCCCATATTTAATCACACAAAATATAGTAGTAGGATCATATAAACAATATCTCAAGATAATATTCTAAGAAGGAAAATCTAAGGCAAAAAGGAACTAATCTTACCCGAACTTCTCATATTGTATGATTCATGATTATAAACAGAATTATCATATTGCAAATTACAAGCTCAGCATGATTTGGAAGCATCCAGCAATCACTGATCAGTTTGTTTAGCTAAACAACATAGGAATTGAACCCTACGGATGCCTAAATGCAAATAAGAAAATATAATCAAACTTACCAACACCAAGAGTTCCCACCAAGACACCAACGATTTTAGCATCTTTTGCCTTCTCCACTAGGTAATATCTACACAAAACAAAACAGCTAAAATAAGGAAAATAAAAGATCTAATATACTAAAAAAAATGGAAACGGAGAAGACACGGTCAAGCATACCTGCGCTTAAGCATTCTTCTCTGTTGTGAAATGTCAGTCACCATACAATTTGCAGTGGCATCATATCTGACTGAAATCAATAGAAATAAAGTAAATAAATTACTATAAAGACATAACAATAGAATTACAATATTGCAAAACTTTTAAAACAAAAGGAAGTGTAAACAATACATTATTCTTATATTAGGAGATTACAAAAAGAGAATATAATATATATACACACACCAACATGCCTAAGCCAATCAAATGTAGTCACGCAATATGAATATGGAATAAAACTACTACACAAGCATAGCAGAGGGAGGGAGGGAGGAGGAGGGAGAAGAGAGAAGGGGGGATTTCATGCAATGCGTACTTGTGTACCTATCACACAGCTATTAAATGTCAGCCCAATATTTACAAATGCTGAATTTTCAGAACCAATCCAAAAAAGAAAGTACTCCTCCATTTTGTGTCCTTTGGGTAATTCCCATATCAAGCCTCCAATGCTATATCTATTAGTGGGTACTGTCCCAAAACTTTTATCACAAGCAGCAGCACCATGACCATTAGATATGACTTGCATTTCTGATGGATTCATGTAAGAACACTTGACTTTAGCAAATTGGACTTCTAGTTCGGATCTAGAAGGACATACTTCAACTTCTTTTCTGATGCGATCTATCGAGTGGGCATATTCTAGCCCATACAGAACCTGCATTGGAATTTAGTTTTTGAAAGTTGGAGTAGATATTCCCACAAAAGCTTCCGAGACTCTTTTATTCATAGAGTAGTAAAAAGATTATGTCATTCTCTAAGGCAGCATGCTTAAAGAATAATTATCTAATAAATTAAATACAGGGGTAAAGTAATAAAGGACAACAGAGAAATATAAAATAAACCTCACAATCCATGGGAGTTGAGCTGGGGAAGGTAAGGATATTAATTAAAAATTCTATTATGTAACAAAAATAACCCAAACCCACTGCCACCGATAATATAGATCATAAAGAGAAAACCGGTAGATGACCATAAGATGTGATTTGATTATAGGATATCACCCTCATACTCATTCTCCCAGAGAAAGGGTGGATGAAAATAAAAGAAAATTTCTAGTTCTACTTTTGACAAATAAATTTTTAGGTGTAATATCTATGAAATTATAGACAAATTAATGTATAAAATAGAATTGTGTCCTAAATGAATTTTAAATTTTAAGTTTTTAACACTCAATATATCAACAAAACTCAATAATTTGAACATACTTTTAATAAAATGAGATACATATAATATCTTTTTTCAATTAAAAATAAGTAATAACTAAAAAATAATATTAATTATTTTTTAATGAATATATAGTGCCCATTTTAAATATAAATCCTAAATTTGCCTATATATATATATAATTTTGTGTTAGCGAATTAACTTGTTTAGCTAGCATATAGCGAAGTATCATCTTAATTCTCTAAGGATCCTTAAATCAAAAGAAGCATGCTTATCAGTTATCATTTAAGTTTTTTTTTTAATTTTATCATAAATTAAATTCACATACCAAAACAGGCTTGCCACTCCCCGTAGCATGATCAAATAAATTTCTAACACAATCAGATACATCAATCGAAGCCTTTCCAAAAACAAAGAATGCTGGAAGCTTAGTCGTCCTGCCAAATAATAACCAAAAAGAAAGAAAAGTCTTTTAATCACATTTTTTTGTAGCTGCTCAAGTAACTACCAAAACAAAACAAACTTTTTACAAAGACCTAAATTTTTATAAATAAATCATCATAAACGATTTAAAAAAGGAACTCACGGGCTGAGACATGTGTGGCCGTAATGCACAACGCAATCAGCTCCAGCGTGCGATGCTCCAACCTCGTCCACGCAACAGCTTCCATAGGCAGTGTCCGCCATTACATACAAGGACACATCTTTGACGACACCGTTTTTCTCTTTACTTCTTTCTGATTCAGGATCGCTTTGCCGCCCAATTTTGTCCCGTAAAGCACTCACAACTCTCACTGAGTCCTTCAGAAGCTCGTCTGGGAACTGAAATTCCCGAAAATTAAGATTAGAGTTTATCAAACTGACCATAGTTTGCTAACTAGAAACAGAACATATAGAAAAAGCGTAAATAGTGGAAAATTAATCGCCTGCAAAGCCACTCTGGTAAAGTCTCCATCATGAATGAACTCGGCGGTCCGAGCAATTTCGAATCTTGATTCGAAGTCCATGAGCAATGTGAATAGTGAATGCAAATTGCAATGTAAGAACAGGTCATACCTCAAAATACCAAGGTTTTAGTATAAAACCTCATGGGCCCAATATTTTTTAATCCTATCGGACTGGTAGGCCCATTTACAAGACTTGAGAGTAGAGACTGATCCTTACATTTAATGAAATTATTGGTTTAAAAAGCTAAATATTTACATTTTTAATATAAAATTATGGGTTAATTATTATTTACCTCTAAATTTTATAGTTTTAATGAAAAATATATTCAAAACCTTTTAAAAGTTAAAATTATATTTATAACATTTATATAATATTAACATAGTATTATGATACCCAATGTTAACTTTGTTAACATAAATAAATTATATGTTATTTATTATGATGTTCAATCGTTAACATATTGAATTTTTAATAAATGTGTGAAAAATGTTAATATAATTTTACATCTAGATAATCATTAACTTCTTTCTATTAAATTAAAATAAATAATTAAAGTGTATGATTATTTTTAAAAGTATTTTTATGATTAATTTTTATTCAGTTAAAATATTAAAAAAAAATTAAGTAAAAGAAAAATCTAAGTAATATGTTTGAATATCCTCTATAGGATAGATCAAGTGGACACATGAATTATCTGACACGATAGTGAAAGATTGCAGTGCAATTTAGTTCCAGGAAAAAGTGATACATGTGAGGCATGTGTTACGAGCAAAAACGCTCGAGCTAGTTGGTGCAGCACTTATGGCGTGCAAGTACAAAGAAGAAGGTACCAATAGTACAAGGAGCCGCGCAAAACTCGTGGAAATAGGTGGGCACAGAGTCACAAGCAAAGGAGGGGACCATTAACGAAAAAGAATGTTGGCTTGGAGTATGAGTAGGGGACCATTGATTCTGTTATATAAGTGTCAGAATCAATTAGCCTCGTGTAATCCTATAAATATGGCTAAAGTATTTAGGGAAAGGATATCAAAAAATATATGAAATCAGCTTCCCTTACCTCTGTCTTCTTCTTCCTTCCTATCTTCTAAAAATTACCCTAACAATGATATCAGAGCCGGTTCCAACCATGGACAACCGTTCTGACACCAAATTCTTCAACGAGGTATATGAGATCTTGGCACAACATGAGTCCAAATTCCAACGAGTGATCGTTGCTATACAGACGGTGTTGATCAAGCTACGAGCACCTCACACTGCTCGCAGCTTACCACTGGCAACCTCTCTTGTCAATCAAAGGAGTAGATCACTTGAGACCTTCGAGAACCCTGAGACTACACCTATTGATTCCTTCACCTCTGGTACCAGTTCGAAGAAAGCTTTGAAAAATCCCCAAACTGGAGAGAACCCATTGCTTCTTGGGTTTTATAGAGAAGCAATGAAGGACATCGGGCTTAAGCTCTATGAATCACCAGCGTCTGGGCTTTCATAAGTAGCCCATGAGCCAGCCCAAAGAGCTAGCCTATCTTGTAAGGGTAGCCTCTCTTCATCAACTAAATTTCCTCGCATTGGGCTTGGATTCGGCCTATGACCTAGCCCTATAACCCCTGCTCACGAAAAAGACCAACTACCTTTCGTCTACACCTTCTCTTCGTCTGGAAATTCTATGAAAATAATCAGAATCATGGATCAATCAACCACTCGAGAGACTTGCGAGCAAGGAAGAGAAAGATTATGTCCTTATTGTGGTAAGAAAGTTGTTGTAGACCATCACTATGCGAGATCCAAGCCTCTTCACGCTGATGAAGGTTCAATCAGAGAACCCCGAGACAATCACAAGAGGAAGCTTCATCGGGCTAATCAGTTCTACGAATGCACTCCTATACCAATCTATGACAATTAGATGGGTATTCTCTTGAAAGAGGTTTCCTCAACTACTCTGAAAACAGCGACAGATCTTCGAAATGAGAGGTTAGAAATTCGAACTCATACCAGTAATATAAGAATTGAGTATGAATCCTATTCTATTCCTGAAATCAGTAACTTGGAAAAATGGGATAAGAAGTAAGGAGGTACAACTTACGCGTACAAGGTGTTTGAAGAGACAGTAGAGAAGGAGCACGTTTCTTGTAACCTATGGATGGTAATTATGTTTCAGTTAGAGGAATGGAAAATTGCCTTACAAGGGTTCCATTCCATGCTATCTGAGAATGTAGAACCTAATAGGGCTACCAAACAGTCTCACTTTCTTATGAATACCAAGGCAAATTCATAGGGGGGAAAAGCACCTAAAGGGGGCTCTTTTGAGTACTGTAGATTCTCTAGAAGAAGCACACCCCATCCTAATTTTCAGCTCCTTCAAACTTGTTTTAGCTTTGCCATAGATGTTCTCTCAGCTCAGATAGGCCACTCTACCTCAGTTAAAGAGGTGCCCTTACAGATCGTTGAGAAAGTCACTTTGAAGCTCCTCATCTTAACCAGAAATCCAGAATCAATGGTCGAGAGAATTTAGGTACATAAATCAAAACTGCTATGGGCTACATAGGTTACCAACCAAGTTGTAGTTAAACCTTATAGGATTCACGTTGAAGCTAAAACAATGGAACATTGTGATGGGAAAATTTTGAAGCAGTTTGATTATGGCAATTGTTCTAATTGCCAGTTTACAATATCCCACGACACAGGCATGCCTAATTACCAATAGTGTGACATTGGTTACTTCCTCAACCCCACCTATGTGCTCCCAAGCCCCAGTAGAGGAAGGTTTTGCTGATAATCCCATTCAACTTGGCAAGAAAATGCTGGAAATAATTAGAGGAGGGCTTGTTGCAACTATAAGTCATTTGGGCCTTGAGAAGGCTATTCCTATGAAGGTTCTTGATCGGATGGACATAGAAGAACTAACCAGAGAAAATAGTTCCAACCATCTTCAAGTGAATCCACTCTATTTGAAGAAGATCAGCAGTGGAAAAACTCAACCAGCTATCAGGGTAGCTGCAATTGTCCCTGTTAGTGAACTCAGGACAATGGAGAAGGGAATCTTTTTTAATTGGTCACTTCAGAACCATTTTAAGAACCTGTTGCCAACTAGGTTTCTTGAGAAGGCAAGGTATCAAGAAAAGGGACAAAGAATTGCTATAGCTAGAGTGGTGTTGAGAAACCCAAGGATGCCCATCCTAAAGGATGCTGCTAGTGCACTTGACTCAAAATCTGAACTCATCATTCCATAAGCTCTATGAAAGATAAAGATAGATCGAACAGCACTTGTTGCTGCTCACCGTCTATCAATTGTTCAACATATGAATATAATCATTGTTTGGATCAATGGTGAAG
This sequence comes from Hippophae gyantsensis, assembly GCA_030763125.1. NCBI lineage: Eukaryota > Viridiplantae > Streptophyta > Magnoliopsida > Rosales > Elaeagnaceae > Hippophae > Hippophae gyantsensis. Next base: position 245,677 of record CM061036.1, read on the forward strand.
TTATGAGTGGTGGCATACATCTAACTTTGATATCCAAGAAAGGAGAATATTCAAATCTTGAGAGCCTTTAAGTGTCCAAATATGTTGGGGTTTCTAGCTCATTGTGTTACTCCCATACTTCAAGGCATCCCAACTTTTGTAAAGTTGATGGCATAGTTAATTACTTGATGAAGCAAGATGGCCCTGCATCTGCAGAAATAAAGACAACATAAGATGGTAGTGGTCTTATCACAGATAAGAAGATTATGGTGGTTGGAGTATTACCTAAATTTTTGGGGGAAGAATTTGACAACCATTCAGCTGTAGTTGAGAAGTTGCACTCTGATTATGAGTTTGGTCATACTTTGGATGCTAAGCTACTTCCACGTGATGAATCATCAATTTCTGGACCTGTAATTAGGTTGTTCAAGCCATTTGATGAACTTTATGTTGACTTTAAGGATTTTTCAATTGATAATGTGGAGAAATTTCTTGAAGAAGCTAGTGTGCCAATTGTGACCATGTTTAACAATAACCCCGGCAATCATCCAATTGTTGTGGAATTATTTAATAATGCAAATGCACAGGAAATGTTGTTTCTCAACTTCAATAGTGAGTTTTCTGAAGCTTTTATATCAAAATACCGTGAAGTTGTTGAGAAAAACAAGGCAGAGGACATAAGCTTTTTGTTGGGAGATATTAAAGCTAGTCAAGGAACCTTCTAATACTTTGTGCTTAAAGAGGATCAAGTTCCTCTGATCATCATTCACACTAATGACGGATAGAAATATTTGAAACCAAATCTAGAGCCAGATCATGTTGCACCTTGGGTTAAGGATTTCAAGGATGGAAAGGCATCACCATATAAGAAGACTACCACAATGCAAACTCAAAAGACAATCCTTTGGCACCAGAGGCAATCACAAAAATACATACCGTTACTTTTTTTTTGTGTAGAAGATAGACACTCCATTCAAATTGCCTCTCAACTAGACCAACCAAAAAGGAAGGCATTCATAAGCGACGTACTTATTTTTTGTCATATTCCAACTTCATCCTTGAGGACAAGGACTCTTAAAGGGGGATGGAATGTTACGAGCAAAAATGCTCGAGCTACTTGGCGCAACACCTATGGCGCGCAAGCATGTAGAAGAAGGTACAAATAGTACAAGGAGTCGCGCAACACTTGTGGGAACAAGTGAGCATAGAGTCACGAGCAAATGAGGGGACCACTAACGGAAATGAACGTTGGCTTAGAGTATGAGTAGGGGGACCATTGATTTTGTTAAGTAAGTGTCAGAATTAGTTAATCTCGTGTAATCCTATAAATATGGCTAAAGTATTTAGGGAAAAACGTATCAAAAAATATATGAAATCAGCTTCCCTTACCTCTGTCTTCTTCTTCCTCCCTAATTTCTGAAAATTACCCTAACAACATGTCGCATGTAGCATTGCTAGTCAAAGATTATTTAGCTACTCGACACATATGGGACTTAAATTCGTCGACATTGACCAAAAAAGGCACAAACGAGCAACGATCATAATGTGATTATTTAGCCGTATAAGTTTTTAGTTATTTTAATTTTTTTAAGTTAATAATAGTTAATTATTAAAATATCTTTAAAAATATTTAAAAATTAAAAAATTGTAGCCCTAAAATTTATAATAACAAAAAATAGCATCCTGATAACATCGAATAGATTTTAATTGGATCGTATCCAACATTGAACAAGTCTAAATGATCGTAGTTTAATTTAAATGGTAACCTGTTAAACGATGTTTAAAATAAAATAATTTTAAAAAAAATTAATAATAAAAATGTATGAAATAAATAAAAGATATATTTTGTGGTTACAAGTGTTTTGATGGTGCTATTTTTGTTATTTTTTAAAAATATTCATGTGGTTGATAATTGTCTATTTATATTAATTTAGAGAATCAAAATTAATGATTGTATAATTATATAAACATTTTGCATATATTTGTTATAAATTCAATGTTGTATGGGCTTAAAATATAGCTTACCTTTTACTTAGTACATAAATTTGTTAAGTTCTGTCATTTTAGTGTTGGCACTTCTGTATGCAAAACATGATGTTTGTATTTTATTTGATATTTATGTATGTCCTTTGTAAAGTTGATTACTGATTGCTCTATATCATTTAGAATATAATTTTGTGTTTTTCTATTACACACACTTACTCTCTTAGATTGTACATAGTTTGTATTGTACGATATTTATTTTTGTTGTGGCATTGATGACTAGGCATTTTTTTTGTCGAAAATGCCTTTCATTGTAGTTTTTGGTGAGCAAGCTTGAGATCTTGCTTACGTTCTCACCAGTGTCTCACCATTGCATCGCTGGGCTGCTCATCACACCTTCATCACTATGTGCAATGAATGTGTAATGACTAGTTTAATGTCTAGTTCCTTTGCTATGAGCTCATCGTAGTGGCCGGGGAGGTGGAAAGAGAGGTTTTGAGAAGCTTGAAATTTTTCTATAAGATTTCCTCTCATCTTTCTTGTTTCTTCGACTATAATTGGAGGGAAGTTTTGTGTTTGACACCAAATTTCCTTAGTTTATTCATGATTTGTTTTCCTTTTGATTTTCGCATTTGGAAAATAGTGTATAGTTTTTGTGATGTAAGACATCAAAGAAGAGTGTCTCTTATATTTCTCAAATACTGGGTTGAGTGTAAAAAAATGTGAAATTGAATGAGAATTTGTTGAAATAAATGATTGATTAGTGAAGAGCCATATCATTTTAAGGAGTTTGTCTCAATGTTAAGTTACTGTATATTGGTTGGTAGTTGTAAGAATGGAACAATTCCCATAAGGTGAGAAGCTTATTGGTAATTATAATGATGCAATAGTTCCAATAGGTGAGAAGCTTATTCAGTGGTGTGTAGTGTCGATTGGGTATTGTAAGATCGCAACCTTGAGCATAGGTAAGGAGCCTATATGTTGTTATGTTATGTGTTGGTTGAGTGATATAGGGTTGCAACATGTATGCATGTTAGGAGGTTTAGCCATTAGTATTCAATAACATCATATGATGATAGAGCTCCGAGTACAATCTTGGATCTACTTGGATCAAATGTAGTGATGACAATGAACGAGGATAATATAGGTAAGTGTATGTGTCCTAAATAAGAGTTATATTTCTATTTAGCTACAATTTTTTTTTATATTAATGGATCATCTACTATTGAGTGGATGCTATAAGCAATAGGATAATGTTACCACATAGGTAAAGCTCTATGTGAATTTACTTCATTATATGTTATGTTATGTTTGTTTGCAGGATGTGAAAGCAATCATTATTTATCGAATATGTTCGCACATAGATTGTCTTGAAGTGATTTAAAATCCTTCATAGCTTTTCCAGATGTTTACCTGATTCAAATGTTATGTGATATTTATCATGTTAATGCATTTTGCTAACTTGAACATGGGCCTATAAGGAACATTATCACTAATGTATTTACTATAAATCTTTTTTTTTATTTGTTGATTGTTTTTGTAGTATGTTGAATTAAGTATGTTGTTTTTATTTCCACTATGTAATATTCTTAATTCGCCTTGAGGACTACTTGACCAAAGTGAAAAAGAGTTAACGAAAGGATTCCATCGGTTGACATATCCATCACCTTTGTCGATCCTAGATTTCTATTTGAGTCAAAAGCTTAATTTATATTTGCACATTTGTTCCTACCTATAAAACTCTCAAATTTATCAAAATATTCTAAAAAATGATCATGTAGATGACAAATAATTTATTTATGTTAACTCTGTGAATGAAAGTTAATGATTATGTATCATAATGCCACTATATAAAGAGTAAACTAACAATTTTATTACCAAACTATTAACAAAATTACAAACTCACATTTAACTCTATTGAGTGTCAACAATAACACTAAAGAGTTAACACAAAACTTAACTTATAAATACATTATAAACTTCTCTTTGATAATATCCAATCATAACAAACCATTGTAGTTGAATCTACATTTCATAACATAGAATTTAGAGAAAAAGCTTTCAATTGTGAAGTATTTTCAAGAATTTAGAGAAGGTGATCAACCATTTCAAAGATTTGGAATCACATATCATAATAAGATATTTTTATTATTAGATATTCTTTCTGTCTATAGTTTAAATATCTTTTTTAATTATATTAATATATTTTAGTTTAGTTTAAATGATTGAAAGAACAATTTTATGATTTTATTTACATAAAAGTTGATTTATTTTTTTATCATGTTTTTACATCTTTAATTATAAATTAATATAGGATAAAATATTAATTTATAATTAAAGATTATATTTTAAAACTAAGCATTAGACACATATATGATTGGAAGAACAATTTTATGATTTTATTTAAATAAAAGTTGATTTATTTTTTAGTCATGTTTTCACATCTTTAATTATAAATTAATAAAGGATAAAATATTAATTTATAATTAAAGATAATATTTTAAAACTAAGCATTAGACACATATATGTGCTTAGTTGTGTATTTATAAACAAGAGTCTAATTTAATTTCATTGATTTGTGTTCAATTAGATAATTTATATATTTTAAAACTAATAATTCTACCTTTTTGTAAAATTCATTTAATTCATTCCTTACGTGTATGAATAGCTAGTTAATTTCTCATATTCGTTCATTCATATCATTAGGTTATAATTTATTTGTTTTAATTTGGTTATATAATTTTAGAGTTTATAATCTTTCTGAAGAAACGTTTGTTAGAATATTTAGGATTATTTCTTTTAGCTAATTAAGAAAATAATTTGATTTTTTAAAACACATGTCACTTACTTTATAAATTGATCTTGTGATAAACATATTATTAATATGTTAGAGATTCGTGTACTTACGAGTAATTAAAATTTATTCATAAGATTCTTAAATATTATGAATATAAAATATAATTAACCTTTAAAATTATAAGTATTTCTTTATGTACAGTACATTTATAATTGATGTGTTAGATAATAATTACGTGAAATAATAAGATCTAATTTTTTAACATATAATTAATTATCATATCAATTGTGATGATATTAAAATTTATGATAAATATATAGTTTTTAAAATTATTTATTTTGGTTACTAGTGGCGATGAGGAGAGTATTCTATGTAGCAATTATATTAACACATAGTATAATAGATTAATCTCCTTCTTTTATTTTTATAAAAATTAAAAAAATGTTATACATGTGAACTATATAAAAAAATATAATTAACAAATACATATAGATGTTATATTTAACAATTTCTCAATGATTGATAATAGGTAAGATACATCATCCATAATATATAATTTTATCAGTTATATAATGAATATAAGTTTTGCATATTCTTCAAAACAAAGTGAATGCATAATAGTATGTTTTCAAAAATATATAAGGTATTACATATGTTTTAGTGACGGTTGCCCGTGATGGTGGCGGAAATTGTGGCGCTGGGGAATGTCCTGTTTTAATTTTATTGAAGTTATACAGTTGTGATATTTTTTTTGTATTATAAATCAGTTTTGAGATAATTTATTTGTAGTTTTTTCAGATAATTTGTTGCTAATATTCAAAAATTCAAATATCTGCTATTTAAGCGAAGAAGTCCATTGAGACCTTAGACGAAACCGAAATTTCTGGAGTTCTCTTAACGGCTCTGGGTGGTGGTGGCGTTGAGTTTTGTTACGAATGAGAAGTTCCCAAATTACTGGGTGGTACTGCCACCCGAAAATTATCCATGACAGAAATATATCTCAACCTAAAAACCATCTGTTACTTGGGTTTAGCGGAAAAGCGTTCCTTAATTTGTGTTTTGGAGGACAGCGTCTTCGACATGGCATGCTTGTGTTGAAGTCGAAGTATCGGAGACCTCATGGACCCGTCTGTTATGCCAAAACAGGGAGTGATGACGAGGTACTCCTTTTTTATTCTGTATTTTCTTGGTTTTGAGGGGATGTATTATCTTGTTTTAATTGATTCAAAGGTTTGCTTTTCAGTATATATTATTAAACTTTAGTATCCTATTGATGAAATTTGTTTTGGATTCTGCGGTTAATTTTAGTTTTATTTGTGAACCATTTTCGGGTAGATGTTTAGAAATAAATGAACCCTGGTAAATATAAATATTTTATTTATTTTCCAACACTTGAAATTCTGCAACGTTTAACTTGCTGATGTTCATGGTTTAGTCCTCATTTCTTTCCAAGTAATAAGGAATAATAAAAGTTCGAAAGAAATAATTTTTTCTGAATCGTTGATGAGACCTTGGTATTCAAGATGAAAGAAATAATTTTACCCTTGTTGTGTTAGGAGGTTGTGTATGTGATATTCATGAAAAGGGACTAAATTCTTTAAATTAATTAAGTAAATGAAATGTGATTGATTTAGGAATTACTTGCTTTAGTGTGTTAGAGTCAGAAATAAGGCTTTGTTTCAGAATTCATGTTTAGAGTAATATTTGATGTTTTTCATCTTCTTGATTTCTAGTTTTTCAATTTCATGATTTCCATATTCTTTAAACACAACGCGTACACCCTTAATTGTTTATAACTAATGGGAGGGTAATGCTTTATTTTTATCATGAAATCATAGAGAGTCATGGATTTTGTACTTATAACCTCGATTGAGTTGAGGAAGCAGCACTTTTGGTATTTGGTGTTGTGAATTTGTGATTAGGTTTATTTATCTGTTCGGCTGCACTTCTACCCTTAATCCTATTAAACATAAGAAAAGAAAATAATGCACTGCTCCTTTGTGATCAGGGTTCTCCTTGGAAAGCTTTTGAGAAATCAATGGGAAACTTCGGAAAGCAAAAGTCAATAGAAGATGTATTACGTGAACAGATTTCAAAAAATGAGTTCTATGAAAATAAAGGCTCCGGTGGTAAGCCTCCACGTGGAGGAGGTGGTGGTGCTGATGGTTCTGGAGGATCAGAGGATAAAGGCCTTGCTGGAGTCATGGATGAGACTCTCCAAGTGATACTAGCAACGCTTGGATTTATTTTTCTGGTAAGAAATCTCTCTTCTCTTGCATGAAATGATTATGACTTAGTTTAAAAAACTCATGAGCAATGCTAGCATCAAAGGACATTTCTTAACTGCATCGTGTTCCCATTTGGCATTTATCATATTCCCTGAAAACTTTATACTGAGAGGAGTTGGTGTTTCATGGATATGTGTCCATCTTGAAGTTTGAGATAAAGGATAATGCACATGAAATAGAAGTTGAAATACCATTCTCTCCTATACAAGACAACACTCACATATAAGAATAGTCCTTGTCATCTCTGCCTGTATGACAGTAGCATATAATATTCCCGAAAGCTTTGACTGAACTTGCATGTATATGCTCTTAATGCCGATTCTAGTTGCATATTTTATCGTATGAAGATAAAAATGTTTTTAGTCCAATTGCAATAAAAATTAAACACTAAAGAAAATGGTCCTTGTTTTGCACAAGGCAGCTAATCTCTTAATTTTGAATGAACATTTTAAATTTTAATCATCATACTGTGGAAGTTTATTCAACAAATGCCACTCCCTTCTGCCCATTGTTACAGTACTCACATGCCTTGATCAGCAGATAATGGTGAGAGAGACCACCTTATTCTTCTCAGGAATAGAGATTGGCTTTTGGGATCAATGAATGATCCACTGATCTACTTGTGCTATGTTGCAATTGGTATCTATAAGATGCACCTATTTAACGTTTCTAGCTTTACTTTTGTAATTTGTTACAGTATATTTACATCATCAGTGGGGAGGAGCTATCTAGGCTAGCCAAGGATTATATAAAATACTTATTTGGAGGAGCGCCTAGCATTCGGTTAAAGAAAGCCATGTACCAGTGGGGAAGGATTTATATAGGAAACTGACTGAAAAAAAGGTATATGATAAATTTTGGCTGGAGAAAGCAATTATCAATACTCCAACTTTGTGGGGTAGCCCAGAAAAGTACCGCCGAATCACTAGGTCTGTTGAGACATCTGATCCAGATTGGTAATCTCCTAGTCCGGTTATATTGCTCGTCTGTTCTTTCTTTTCTTTTTGATTTCTGAGTGTCTTACAGATTCTAGGTGAGGTTTTAAGTTTCTTGACTATGTAATTTCGATAGGATGAATATATATATATATATATATATATATATATCAACTTGTTCATGCTCTAGCCATAGAAATAACACTGCAAATTATAGGATGGATGATTATAGTAGGAATTTGGCTTCTAGAGTAACAATGTTAGGAAGTAGATTTGAAGTCTCTCTTTTTGATGGCTAGGTAACTTTTTAAATGAAGTTACTTTCCATGGGACTTGGTTTTGGTTTGACGGATCTTTCATGTTTAACCGATGAATTGATCAAATTAGCAACTGTCTAAGAAGATGTCTGTATTTTTTATCAGTAACCATTCAATTTCACAGATTGATTATAAATTATTATTGACATTCATTATCAATCTATCATCGAGATGGTCATGATTCATGGCATAGAAGTTTAAATTTAATGATGAGGAATTAAAAAATCTCAGGTATGGGAAGAACTACTATACAAAAAACTAAGAGAAAATCTCAAGAGGAAAATTGAAAATCATACAAATCATTTATGCTTGTTTGGACATCCAGACCGACCTAAAGATCGGACCTTGTAACCTATCCAAGCCAAGTCCAGCCCAAGCCAGAAGATGAAGTATCCTAGACATCCCACTCATGGGACAGATCGAGTTCAATGACAGCTCGAGCCTTAGATAGATTGTAGACTTTCAGAGAATATTATTAGTGTTGTACAGGCTGTAAAACTAGTGTAAATCAAGCTGTAATTTAATTATTGATATCAGCTGTTATATTCTTAGATTAGTGGACATTTGTCTAATGTCTTATTCCTATTTATAGTGTTGTATTATAGTGTTGTAAGATCATCAGAATTAATAGAGAATAAAGAGCAAGAATATATTCCAGTTTATCTCCATCATCTCTCGTAATATAAACTTCATGGTATTAGAGCATTTTTGAAATCCAATTTTGATTTCTCACCAATTCTGTATCCAATTTGAGCTCAAATCTGTATTCAAGAGCAGTGCAAGCATTCCTAGAAACTGGAATTTTGCAACATCAATAGAGCAACTTCTGCCCGGGTTTTTAAGTTCTCAGCCCAATCATTGCCAATTCCATTTCTACTCAGACCAGGCCATCTTCGTGAGCCATTACCCACAGCTTGTCGACCACCCAAAATCGTGAGACATCAGTCATCCAATCTCGCGAAACTCAAGCACCATCAGACCATCTATCCATCATCGTCGTCGACCATCTGTCCATCGTCGTCGTCGACCATCTGTCCATCGTCGTCGTCGACCATCTGTCCATCTTCGTCGTCGACCATCTGTCTATTGTCGTCACCGACCATCTGTCCATCGTCGTCGATTATCTGGTTCATCATCATCGCTCTTTGGTTCAGTCAGTAAGTCCTACAAATCTATTCCTATATTTGCATTCTATTTCCAATACACACTGCATTCTGTTTCTATATTTGTGATTTAACCTAACCTAGCCCGTTTAGTCCAACCCGGTTCAACCCAACCCAACCCAGTAACAAATTTCAACCCAGCCTAACTCGGTCGAGTAATAAATTTCAGCCCAACCCAACCCAGTAACAAATTTCAGCCCAATCTAACCCAACCTAATAATAAATTTCAGCCCAGCCCAATAATAAATTTCAGCCAACCCAATCACAAATTTCAGCCCAACTAATCTAATAACAAATTTCAGCCTAACGCCCAAATCAACCCACATATAAACCCCACTTAAAATAACACCAATGGCCACAGGAAAACCTAAAATTACTGGTTCCACATAAAACAATATTCTGCCCATCACTAGTCACAAATTAAATGGGCATAATTATCTTCAGTGGTCTCAATCGGTAATGATGTTTATATGTGGAAAGATGAAAGATGACTATCTCACTGGAGATGCCATAGCCCCGAACAAAGACGATCCGCAATACAGAACATGGAAATCTGAAAATAATATGGTGGTGTCTTGGTTGATAAATTCCATGACAAACGAGATTAAAAGAGAACTTTCTTATCTACAAAACTGCCAAAGGAATATGGGATGCTACCAGAGACACTTATTCTAGTTTTGATAATATGTCTGAACTATTTGAGATCTCCATGATCTTCGTCAAGGAGAGTTATCAGTTACCTAATACTTTAACTCTCTCACTCGATGTTGACATCAATTAGATCTCTTTGAGGTTCATGAATGGACATATCCAACAGACATCATCTTGTACAAATAAATTATTGACAAGAAGAGGGTTTTCAAATTTTTACTGGGGCTCAATAAAGATCTTGATGATGTGCACGACAGAATTCTAGGAACAAAACCCTTGCCTAACATTCGTGATACCTTCTCCGAAGTTCGAGAGTCGTAAAAAGGTGATAATGGGTCCTCAATCTACCATTTTCGTGACTAGAGAAGGATCTGCACTTGCTATTCGAGGACACCACCACTCTCATACTATAGACAACTGTCCTCGTAGAGGAAGACCTTGGTGTGATCACTACCATAGAACTGGTCACACTAAGGAAACCTGCTAGAAAATTCATGGAAAGCCAGCTGATTGGAAACCACCCTCCACACAGCACATGAACAAAGAAAGTTATAGACAAATTGTCTCCAAATCTCATGGAACTACGTCCCCTGAATCTGCTCTGTTTAGCAAGGAACAAATTGATCTCCTCTAGAAATTATTTGGACAGTCCTTGCCCACATCATCTGCCACTATAGCTCAATCAGGTAACACTCTAAATGCTCTTGGTGTGAAACAGGTTATGAGACCATGGATTGTTGATTTAGGTGCTTCAGACCACATGACGGGTGATGCTTCTCTTCTCATAAATCTTAAAACCTACCAAAATGGCCATATTGTCATAATTGCCGGTGGTTCAGTATCAAAAGTAATTGGAGTTGGTTCAGCTAAAATTTCAAACTCCTTTATTCTAGATTCTGTCCTTCTTGTTCCCACACTTGATTGTAATCTTGTATCCATTACTAAACTCACCCGTGATAAAAATTGTATGGCTAAATTTGCTCATAACCTATGTGAATTTCAGGACTTGGATTTGGGGAAGATGATTGGCAGTGCTAAAGAATGCCCGGGACTCTATCTCCTACGAAGTGAAGACTCTCCGGCAATACAAGCCCTCCAAGCTGTATCTAACGTTTCTTCTTAGAATAAAATTTTGTTAAATCTTAATTCCAATAATGATGGTGAAATCATGTTGAATCACTATTGCTTAGGTCATCATAGTTTCCTGTATTTACAAAAACTTTTTCCTTTATCCTTTAAAAATAAAAATTCAAAGGATTTTCACTGTGAAATATGTCAATTTTCCAAACATGTTAAAACTTCATATCCTCATCTTCCACATAATAAATCACATCCTTTCTCATTGATTCACACTGATATTTGGGGACCTTCTCGAATCAAAAACATCACAGGGACACATTGGTTCATTTCATTTGTAGATGATCATACTCGACTCACTTGGTTATTTTTAATGAAAGAAAAATCTAAAGCAGGTAAATTTTTTAAAAATTTCAATACCATGATTCAAACCCAATTTCAAACGAAAATCTAAGTATTAAAATATGACAATGCTAAAGAATACTTTGCTTTCACCCTTACTGATTATCTATTAAGTCAAGGGATTGTCCATCTAAGCTCTTGTGTTGACACACCTCAACAAAATAGGGTGGTTGAGAGGAAGAATAGGCATCTTCTCGAGGTCGCTAGATCCCTCATGTTCACAACTCATGTCCCTCAACATTTTTGGGGGGAAACTATTCTTACAGCTACCTATCTTATTAATAGGATACCCTATCGTGTTCTCATGTTTAAAACACCTATCAATACTTTACTTGAGTCATACCCACACACCAAAATCGTGTCCCACATTCCTTTTAAAATTTTTGGATGTTCTGCTTATGTCCATGTACATCATAGAGGTAAACTTGATCCTCGAGCCATCAAATGCATATTCATAGGATATTCATCATACCAGAAAGGATACAAATGCTTCTCTCCTATCACAAAACAATTCTATAATACAATAGATGTCACATTCTTTGAACAATATCCATACTATTCTAAATCTAACATTTAGGGGGAGAACGTAGGCAATGAATACCAGCTTTGGAACAACATAACCACTCAGTCTCTCACAAATCCTATCTCGTAAATTCAAGAGAGTGAATCAATGTCTCAAATAAATACTCTTAATAATCCCAATGAACCCTCAAGTTCTCAACCAATAGATCCAAACTTCTCTGTCCCAAATAATGATCTTCTTGTCTACTTTAAGAGGAAAACAACTCAAGAAAGAGTGGAGAACCAAGTATATCTTGAGCTAGTCCAGGAATCCAACCCGAGTACAGGCCACTCCGAAAATTCACAAGGTAACATCCCTGAACCTCCTATTATTGAGTTACCTCCTAATGATTTAAATTTTCCAATTGCTATAAGGAAAGGAGTAAGATCTTGCACAAACCACCCCATCTATAAATTTGTTTCCTATAAAAATCTCTCACCAAGTTATAGGGCATTTATCAGCAACCTTGATCAGGTACAAATTCCAAATTCCATTCATGAAGCATTTCAGGTACCTGAATGGAAGACAACTATTCGTGAAGAACTCAATGCCTTAGAGAAAAACAAGAATTGGGAGATCACAGAACTACCATCGGGAAAACAAGTTATTGGGTGTAAATAGATCTTTACAATCAAACACAAAGTAGACGGCAATATCGAAAGACTCAAAGCTCACCTTGTGGCTAGGGGATTCACTCAGACATATGGGATTGACTATCAGGAGACTTTTGCACCTGTAGCAAAGCTTAACACTATTCATGTTCTTCTCTCCCTAACATCTAACTTGGATTGGCCTCTCTACTAATTAGATGTCAAGAATGTATTCCTTAATGGTGATCTCGAAGAAGAAGTCTATATGGACATTCCTACTGGAATTGAATCTCCTGTTCTAACCAATAGAGTCTACAAACTTAAGAAATCCTTATATGGATTGAAACAGTCTCCACGTGCCTGGTTTGATAGGTTTTCTAAAGTCTGAAGAGATATGGGTACAATCAATGCCAATTAGATCACACACTATTCGTCAAACACTTCTCCAATGATAGAATAGTTATCCTAATTGTGTACGTAGATGATATTGTTCTAACAGAAAATTCTACAATTGAGATGAATAAACTCAAAGAATTCCTTGCCAAGGAATTTGAGATCAAAGATCTAGGCAATCTCAAATATTTTCTAGGAATGGAAGTAGCACGAATAAAAAATGGCATATCTATATCTCAAAAGAAATATATACTTGATCTTCTCAAGGAAACTAGAATGATGGGGTGTAAACTAGCAGAAACTCTGATGGATTCTACAGTAAAACTCGGAATCAAAGAAAATAGTACACCTGTGGACAAAGGTCGTTATCAAATATTAGTGGAAAAACTCATTTACCTATCCCACACTAGACTAGATATTGGTTTTTTAGTAAGTGTTGTAAGTCAATTTATGAATAGTGCCACTGAAGAACACATGGAAGCGGTCTATCGTATACTCAGGTATCTTAAGATGACACCAGGAAACCTTGTAACTTGGCGAAGTAAGAAACAGTCAGTAGTCGTTCGAAGCAGTGCAAAAGCTGAATTTAGAGCTATGGCTCATGGGATTTGTGAAGGAATGTGGTTAAGAAGACTACTCAATGAACAAGACTTCACAACTCTTGAACCTATCAACATGCATTGTGACAATCAAGCTGCAATAAGAATTGTAGACCTACTATATACATCTACTAATCATCAAATTACAGATATCCTTACCAAAGCGTTACCTCGAACAATCATCGAAGAATTGAGTTGCAAGTTAGGAATGATTAATATCTATTACCTAACTTGAGGGGGTGTAGACTTTCAGAGAATACTATTAGTGTTGTATAGGCTGTAAAACTAGTGTAAATCAAGCTGTAATTTAATTGTTGATACTCGCTGTTATATTTTTAGATTAGTGGACATTTGTCTAATGTCTTATTCCTATTTATAGTGTTGTAAGATCATTAGAATTAATAGAGAATAAAGAGTAAGAATATACTCTAGTTTATCTCCATCATCTCTCGTAATATAAACTTCATAGACCAAGCCCAAGAATAGCAAGAGCTCGAGTATAGTATGAGCACGTGGACAGAACGAGTAAAACTTGATTTGGGTCTTTGATGAGTGCTTAAAAAGCACTAAAATTACCATGATTTTATGCACATTAATTGATTAAAAATATATATATTTATATGTTTTATCATATATTTATATAAATTTGTCTTTTTCGGAATCACGGGTGTTTTAATTGTTTTTCAGGTATTTTCACTTAAAAACGTAACTTAAAGACTCAAAGAGGAATACTGGAAGCAATACATCACAAATATATTAATAAATAAATGGGGAAAGGTCAATAAATATGGAAAATTGGACAAAATGGGTCAAAAGCGTCAAAAATGTCAAAAAAGAGAAAATCGCACCACCGCGCTGCGCACAACACGCCCCACGTCCGCGCGCATCAGCGCGCGCCCAGTCCCAGTTCCGCACGTGCCTGCACGTGTCTCTCCTGCTCCCTCACGCGCCCGTGCGTGCAGCGCTTGCCTTCCGCGCGCACTTGTGCGCGCCCCAGCTGTCCTCCGCGCGCACCGCTGCCATTTCGCCCCATTTTTGTGCGCAGCCGCCTCACGTCATGTTGACGTCATCAATATGACGTCAGCAATCACCACTCCGCGTTTTCACAATTTTTTAACATTTTTTCCCCCACTTTTTCTCTCTATCTTCACCTATAAATACCCTCCTTCTCTTCACTTCTAAACACACCTCAAAACACATTCTCTTCTCCTTCTCTTTCTCTCTTTTCTTAGATTTTTTAGTTTTTCTTAGTTAATTTCTCTTAGTTTTAGAGTTCTTCCCTTTTTGGGAAGAACTAGTTATGTTTTTATAATTTATTAGCTTTTTGATTCAATAAATGGGAGTGCAAATTCCGCTTGGAGGTTTTCCAGCAACGGGAATAGCATCGAAGTTCTGTAAGGATTTTATTTTCTTTACAGTTATTTTTTATGTCTTATTCTTACATGTTATATTTAATTTGTCTGTGATTAAATTTAACTGTGCTGGCTGTTTATAAACATAATATAATAATAACGTTGTTATGCTTGCGAAATATTAAATAGGTAAAAATCTCTAAAATGAATTGATTTTATTTTTATTCAAAATTTTATATTAAGAATGTTAGAGAGAAATATATTATTTTTCATTACAAACTTAAATCTGAAAATTAGATTTTAAGGTTTAGTTATCCGGTCTGATTTAGAGTAGTGCTCTTTTATTTGTTGGTACAATCGCCCGGTAGTTAGAGTGAAGCTCTATTTCAAAAGTTTTTATAAGAATTATTATCTGAAAATGTATTGACAACATGTTTTCAGTAGTGGTTTTAAAACTTGAAAGTTAGTACTCGGATAACTAAATTCTTAGGTTTAATTTGGACACCTTGAATAAAGTTTAAACTGTCTAACACCACTAAAGGTGGCATTTAAATGGTTCATTTTCAATCTTTTAGAAAAAGGAATTAATTTAACTAACCAAATTAGTTATCAACCCCACCCATAGGTGTTAATTGATTTGTTTAGTTAACAAAGAATATCTAACCCCACCAAAGGTGGTATTCATATAAAAAAGAGAGAATCAATAAATATCAATTCATATCTTTAATAACCTAAATAATATGAGCAAACATAATTAACTTAATTATTATATCCATAGATACTCCACCATTATAAATGATAAAATTTGCATAAATGTTTATTGAATCTATGTTTATTTTTATGTAATTAGATTAAAAACACAAAACCCAAAATATCGTGACAGGATGTTTAGGATTTAATTTTGTTTTTAAAAGTTTAAATAATAAATTAAAAACCACATACATTCCTTCCTTAGATCGACCTTGGGAGTATACTTATCATTTTCTACGAAATGATTCGTGCACTTGCGAGAGTTTTATAAATAAATAAAATCAAAGTATCGACAGGATCGGCGATGTCGGTTCTGCCAGTATCGTAAATAGTAAAAATAAAATAATAATAAAATAATAAAATAATAAAAAATAAAAATAAAATAATTTTTTTTTAAAAAATAAACCTTTCATAAATTGTAAAATAAAATTTTGTTCGTAAATAGTAAAAATAAAATAAAATAATAAATAAAATAAATAAAAAAATAATAATTTTTTTTTAATTGCAAATTTCATAAAAAAAACTTACCATTCATAAATAGTAAAAAAAAATCAAAAACTTGATAAGGTAGAACCGATATCGCCGATCCTGCCGTTACTTTGGTTTTGTTTATTTATAAAACTCTCCCAAGTGCACGAATCATTTCGTAGAAAATAATAAGTATACTCCCAAGGTCGATCTAAGGAAGGAATGTATGTGGTTTTTAATTTATTATTCAAACTTTTAAAAACAAAATTAAATCCTAAACATCCTGTCACGATATTTTGGGTTTTGTGTTTTTAATCTAATTACATAAAAATAAACATAGAATCAATAAACATTTATGCAAATTTTATCATTTATAATGGTGGAGTATTTATGGATATAATGATTAAGTTAATTATGCTTGCTCATATTAATTAGGTTATTAAAGATATGAATTGATATTTATTGATTCTCTATTTTTTATATGAATACCACCTTTGGTGGGGTTAGATATTCTTTGTTAACTAAACAAATCAATTAACACCTATGGATGGGGTTGATAACTAATTTGGTTAATTAAATTAATTCCTTTTTCTAAGAGATTGAAAATGAACCATTTAAATGCCACCTTTGGTGGGGTTAGACAGTTTAAACTTTATTCAAGGTGTCCAAATTAAACCTAAGAATTTAATTATCCGAGTACTAACTTTCAAGTTTTAAAACCACTACTGAAAACATGTTGTCAATACATTTTCCGATAATAATTCTTATAAGAACTTTTGAAATAGAGCTTCACTCTAACTATCGGGCGATTGTACCAACAAATAAAATAGCACTACTCTAAATTAGACCGGATAACTAAACCTTAAAATCTAATTTTCATATTTAAGTTTGTAATGAAAAATAATATATTTCTCTCTAACATTCTTAATATAAAATCTTGAATAAAAATAAAATCAATTCATTTTTACCTATTTAATATTTCGCAAGCATAACAACGTTATTATTATATCATGTTTACAAATAGCCAACACAGTTAAATTTAATCACAGACAAATTAAATATAACATGTAAGAATAAAACATAAAAAATAACTGTAAAGAAAATAAAATCCTTACAGAACTTCGATGCTATTCCCGTTGTTGGAAAACCTCCAAACGGAATTTGCACTCCCATTTATTGAATCGAAAAGCTAATAAATTACAAAAACATAACTAGTTCTTCCCAAAAAGGGAAGAACTCTAAAACTAAGAGAAATTAACTAAGAACAACTAAAAACTAAGAAAGAAACTAAGAAAAGCTTAAAAACTAAGAAAAACTAAAAAATCTAAGAAAAGAGAGAAGAGAATGTGTTTTGAGGTGTGTTTAGAAGTGAAGAGAAGGAGGGTATTTATAGGTGAAGATGGAGAGAAAAAGTGGGGGAAAAATATTAAAAAATTGTGAAAACGCGGAATGGTGATTGCTGACATCATACTGATGACGTTAGCATGATGTGAGGCAGTTGCACGCAAAAATGGGGGGAAATGGCAGCGGCGCGCGTGGAAGGCAGGCTCTGCGCGCACGGGAGCAAGATAGACACGCGCGGGCACGTGCGGAACTGGGACTGGGTGCACGCTGATGCGCGCGGACGTGGGGCGTGCTGTGCGCGGTGCGGCAGCGTGATTTTCTCCTTTTTGACATTTTTGACCCTTTTGACCCATTTTGTACAATTTTTTCATATTTGTTGACCTTTCCCCATTTATTTATTAATATATTTGTGATGTATTGCTTCCAGTATTCCTCTTTGAGTCTTTAAGTTACGTTTTTAAGTAAAAATACTTGAAAAATAATAAAAACACTCGTGATTTCGAAAAAGACAAATTTATTTAAATATATGATAAAACATATAAATATATATATTTTTAATCAATTAATGTGCATAAAATCATGGTAATTTTAGTGATTTTTGAGCACTCATCAGTCTTTGACACATTGTACTTTAGGCTAATCATGCCCTCCTGACATGTAGTTACGTGTACACATTGTATAACTGACACTTGTACCCATAAATGTGCCATAAATAGATGGACCACTCATGAGGATCCACACGTTGAGCTCTTTACGTTTATCTCTCTCTATAGGATATTGAGTCTCAACGTTTTGGCGCCCACAGTGGGGCTCAAATTCTGAGGTCAATCATAAGTTTTTGACCCCATATCCTGTAGGGACTTACCTAGATCTTAGAGAGAAATTAGGAAAGTCCATCGCTCATTACTCATAATTCAAAAATCATGGCTATAACTTGGTCTGAAAGACGGTCTAATTCGACTGATCTCGAAATAGTGGCTGCTCAAGGAAATATGTCATCGCCAACCAATGGGACTAGGGCAGAAGACATCACCCTCTATCAAGAGTTATCTCGTCAGTTGCTCGAGCTTAGGAATTAGCTCGACAAAACCAGAAGAGAAAATAAAGCTCTACAATCCCAGGTAAAGGAAAGGAACCTTGAAAATCCTATTGCCGAACTGGTTAATAGAGAGGTAATGGGACGTTGTACTGAGCTCTGATCTGGGTATCATCAAATCAAAATGCACCTTGAGGATGAAGAAAAAACTTCTTTCATAACAGAAGAAGGAACATTCTGCTATATAAGAATTCCATTCGAATTAAAAAATGTAGGTGCGACATATCAACGCCTCATCAACAAAATGTTTGAAAGGTAGTTGGGTTGGAACCTGGAAGCGTACATTGACGATATGGTGGTTAAGTTAGCTCAACCTTTGAACCATTTCAGAGACCTACATGAGATATTCTATGTGATACGAAGGTATGGCATGAAACTTAACCTCAAAAAATGCATTTTTGGTGTGGCTTCAGGAAAATTCCTAGGGTACCTTTTATCAGCAAGAGGAATCGAGGCCAATCCTAAAAAAATACAGGCACTGGTAAACATGAAACCACCTAGTAATCTCAAGGGTATACAACAACTGAATGGAAGGATATAGGTGTTGAGCAAATTCATTGCTAAATGCACGGACAAGTGTATGCCCTTATTCAAGATGCTTAGAAAGAGCACGACTGGTTTTTAGAACAAGGACTGCAGCACGACCTTCGAAGAAATCAAAAGATACCGTAGTAATCTCCCTGTCCTGGTCAGCCCACTACCAGGGGAGATTCTTTATCTATATTTGGCTGTCACACACCAGACATGCAGTGCCATGCTAATAATAGAAATGAACAAAATTCAACACCCCATCTACTATCTTAGTCAAATTTTAATAGAGGCCCAAAGCAAGCATCTTACCTTCGCTCTCAAAATTACCGCACGTAAGCTCAGACATTATTTTGGCTCGCACACAATTATAGTACTCACCTCACACCCTCTCAAAAATTTACTGACAAAACCAGAGGTTACAGGAAGACTAGCCCAGATAGCCATAGAATTGGGAGAGTACGACATCAAATATATGGCTAGAGCAGCCATCAAAAGGACATACTGTGGTTGAATTTGTGGCTGAGTTCATTAATGGTCCCGAGGTCGTTAACACAACAGAGACCGTAGATATATGCATAGTAGACCGAATAAATGCACCAACCTGGTAGGTATTTGTAAATGGAGCACACAACTTTAATACAGAGGACTACAAGTGATTATAATAGATAAGGATGACAATTGCTTTGAGTACACAATCAGGCTTGATTTTCAAGTAACTAATAACATCACAGAGTATGAAGCTACCATATTTGGAGTCATGATTGCAAAAAGGTTAGGGGTAGATAGAATTACCCTACGTAGTGACTCTAGGCTCATAGTCAATCAATATTTGGGAACGTTTGAAGCAAGGGATGGGAAAATGAAGAAGTACTTGGAGAGATTAAAGCGTGAGTGCTCCAAATTCTCAGAGTTAAAAGATCAAACAAATAGCACAAAATGAGAACAATCACGTTGCCTTAGCAACCTTGGCATCAATAAGGGACACCAAGAAAGATCAGGTAGTATCAGTAACGGTGCTGACATAGGCATCTCTAGAAGAGATCGAAAGAAGGATCAGATGCATAGACACCCCCCTCTACCACATGGTACACTTCGATCTATAATTTCTTGGATAAATAGGACCTACCTGAAGACCGCACAACCATGAAGCAAATTGAAGTTAAAGCAGGCCGATACATGATTAAGGCAAGTAAACTATACCACAAAAGCCCACTCGGCACGAACCTCTTATGTATATCAATAGAAGGAGTTGAAAGAATAATGTGTGAAAAAGTTCTTCCTCTAGAATGAGCTCCACATTGGTTGTCATGTAAGTCGCTCAGGACCATCTGAGCCTCGACTGTGGGTAGGCATTTCAACTATGGGCCACCATAATTCTTTCTATATAAGACTCCCTAGATGATGGTATAGTATTTTGCTTTAGTTGTAAGTTCATGAGATATGTGTTTGTCTCCTGGGAGGATACTATTAACAAGGTATTCTATATATGGATTCAACCAAGAAGCATGAATCGTAGACATGACGTTCGATTGAGTTTGATCTTTTATTTCACTTATGCCAATGCTAGGTCTTGACAAACAGGAGACTGGGATGACTCTCTTCGAATATGAATTTATCGCAGATCCCAACATAGCCAAGGAATCAACATGGGTGTTTCCTCCCCGAGGAATTTGCTTGATCTCAAAAGTTTCAAATATGGCTTTTGGTTTCTTCACCTCTTATACGTAAAGTTTCATTCTTTCTTCCTTTGCTTCAAAATCTTCATTGACTTGGTTTACCACTAAATGTAAATCGCTATGGATTAACACCCTCTTAGCTCCAAGGGCTATTAATTGTTGCAATGCCAATAGTAGGGCCTCATATTCAGCAACATTGTTGGTTGCTTGAAAAGTGATTTGAAGGCATTATTCTATTAGACCTCCCATTGGGGTGAATATTACGATTCCAACTCCTGCCCTCGTGAATTCCTTGCTCCATCCACATATGCCTTACATAACTCTGTATCAGGAGGAGATGCTTCTCCCATGAAGGTTTATTTTATCGCATGCATTGGAGTTCCCTCCTGGGTATTCTCTTATGTCCACTCTACGAGAAAATATGTGAGGGCTTGTCCCTTGATAGTGGCCAGAGGTCTATAGTGTATCTCAAATTTGCTCAACTCAATGGCTATTTGAGAAAGATTCCCAGAAAGGTCCGGTTTACCCAAAATGTTTTTCAAGGGATAAGGGGTAAGAACCACTACCCTATATGCACCAAAGTAATGCCTGAGTTTACGTGCCGTCATTCTTACTATGAAGGTTGCCTTGTCTAGAGAAGGATATCGTTGTTATGCCCCTGTTAACGAATGACTCACATAGTACATTGGGTGTTAGGCTCCCCCTCTGTCAACCATCAATACGACACTGACAACTTTGTCCGTGAAAGACATGTATATGTACAGATCTTCTCCTGCCATAGGATTAACCAAAAGAGGTGCTTTCCCCAAGTAATCCTTAATGGATTGAAAGGCTCATTCACACTCACTATCCCAAAGGTATTCCATGTTCTTTTTCAACAATCAAAATAAAGGTAGACATTTTTCGGTGCACTTAGAAATGAAGCGACTCAAAGCCACGATACATTCGTTCAACTGTTGGACATCCTTGAGGCAACAAGGGGACTTCATATTGACCATGGCCTAGATTTTATCTAGATTGGCTTCTATGCCTCTAGATGTCACTAAGTACCTGAAGAACTTCCCCATGGCTACTCCAAATATACACTTCTTTGGGTTGAGACGCATTTTATAATTCCGAATTATGGTGATCACCTCTTTAAGGTAAGAGACATGATCTTCAACACATTTTGTTTTTGACCATCATATCATCGACATACACTTCCATGTTTCATCCAATTTGGTTTTGGAACATTTTATTCATCATTCTTTAATAGGTGGCACCGGCGTTTTTCAAGCCGAATGACATCTTAGTGTAGCAAAACGTCCCTTCTTCCGTGATAAACACCATTTTTTCTTCATCTTTGGGATGCATTTGAATTTGATGGCAGCTAGAATAGGCATCCATAAAGCTGATTGATTCGAACTCAGCCATGGTATTTACCAATTGGTCAATATTTGGCAAAGGAAAGAAATATTTTGGAGTCACCCTATTCAAATTAGTGAAATCCATGCACATTCTATGCTCACCTCCCGCTTTGTTCACTAACACCACATTTGATAGCTAAGTTGGGTACATGACCTTGCGAACCCAACCCATACTTTTTAAGGACTCAATCTTCTTTTTTATGATCTCATTCTTGTCTCTGGCAAATCTCTGCTTTCTTTGTTGGACTAGATTTTTGGTATGATCCAGGCATAGCTTATAAGAGATGATATTAGGGTCGATGTCGGGCATGTCCTCAGGCTTCCAAGCAAACAAATCCTCATATTCTTCAAGAAATCAATAAGAGCACTTTGAATGAAGAATGCAGTTCAGAATTGACTTTCACGGATTGATCGTTTTCCATTGCCCCTATATGAATCACGTCATATTCACCATGGACTTCCATCATAACATGTTCACTTGTGTGCAATTTCTTAATTTTTTTGGGATGACCTTTGTTCTTTAATTACTATTTCAAAGATTGAGGTAACACGTTCTTTATAGTGGCATTATAACAACTTTGTACACTGTCTTATTCCCCCTCAATTTCTCTTACTTCAGTTGGGTACTTAATAAGTTGATGGTATGTTGAAGGCACCACTTTCATTTTATGTATCCATGGGTGTTCAAAATGACAAAGTTTGTCAAAATTGCATTATAAGGTGTGGGGGTGTTCAAAACGACAAAGTTTGTCAAAATTATAGCGCTTTCTACTGACACAGGTATACGTATGGTCCCTACTGACATTGTTACACTACTATTGAATCCAACCAACGACGTTTGTTTTTGAGTGATCTCTTTAGGATCTATGCCCATGTCGAGCAAAGTAGATAGGTATAAGTGGTTGAATCAGCTACCATTGTCGACTAATATTCGACACATCTCATAATGAGCTATTTTCACACTGATCACTAAAGGATCGTCATGGGGAGGTAGGCACTCTTGGCCTTCAAAAGTGAATTGGATAAACTGGGCCCTTAGGTCTTAGATTGTAGACCAAACGCCCCGTATCTCAAGCCTCTCTTACATGCCTTTTCCTGAAGTTGTTGGTATGATCGACCATGGTAGGTCCTCCATGAATGGTGTGTATTATATGCATATCTCAAGGTGGGACAGGGTGTGCTCTATTTGGTTCCCTACGAATCAGGTGGGTTGGCGCTCTCATCCTTTGATCAGGGTTGTCTTTTTGAGCCTCTTCTTGAGGGTTTATGGTTTTATCAATGATGTCCCTTAGGTATCCTTTGGAAAGGAGGTGCTTAATCTCCCACTTCAGATGGCGAAAATCTTGAGTCTAATGCCCTATATCTCTATGGAATGTGCAATTGACGGGTGGCCAATTGATGTTATTGAGACGTATAAGGGCAGTTCTCGAATGGGAGATAAGGCATGACCCTAAGTCTTCGAGTTGCCTCTCGGCTTTAGGGTGGGTTTAAATTGGGGAAAATTGGGACATTTATCCCTGACATGCCTTTTGTTCTCTTCTCTTTTAATGGGGTTGGACCTATTCGGGTTTCTATTAACTAGTCCTTTGCTTGATTTCATTTCTCTTTCCACTTTGACAAAGTTTTAAGTTTCCTCATAAACTACCTCTAGGGAACGTGGTGTAGTTTTTGTCAATTCTATAAAGAGGCCATTATCACATTTAATTCCCTTTCAAAAGGCTTCGATGGCTATGGAATCAGGGCATTGGTTAATCTCCATCTTCTCCATTTTGAACCTTCACATGTAAGCTTCGATTGTCTCATCTTCCTCTTCGACTATTGAGAACAAGTGGTGACACTTTTTCTTGATTGGTTTATTACATGCATAATTAGTGATGAATACTTTGACCAAAGCATAAATGCTAAAAATACTCTTAGGGGGCAACTCCATGAACCACTATTGGGCCGAGTCTTGGAAGGTGGCTGCAAATAGTTTGTAGTACATTGATTCATGCTTCTCTTCGGATAGGCTCATTGTTGCCATAGCCATTTTGAATTGAAGAACATGTGCCACCAAATCCTTGGTTCTTTTATACACGGGACATTTGGGGGCATTAAAATTTGGCGGAGGTAACCTTAACTCAATGATATCCGAGAAAGGTGATGTAGATAACTGATTGCAAAAATTTCCAATATCACCCCATGGCTTTGACTTTTCCTACCCTTTGAGCCTATCATTAACTCTTGTCCACATTTTTTCTTCCATCTCTTTTAATTTTTTGTCCAATTCATCGCTTGAGTTATAAGGATGGATTGGTTGAATTGCAGGTTTATAGGTAGGAGGGTTTGCTTAGGAGGCCTGATAATTCTATATTTTAAAGTTATTTTTGTCCATTTTATTAATTATAATCGCTATATTCTTATTGCTTTTAGTTAATTTTAATTAATTAAATTAATATTTACTATTAGTTTTTTAATAAATATATTTTTAAGAAAATTAATGAATTTGAATAAAAAAAGGACTTAATTACAATTAATAAAAGCTAAAAATATAATTTGAATTAAAAGTGGATGAAATTGCAAATATCAAAAGATTAGAAGTTAATTTGAATTAAATTTGAGGGTCAAATGCAATTAAGGAAATTTAGTTTTTCTGTGTAGAAAAAGGACCACATGTGCCATTATCCACGCGCACCCCACACTGTTAGATCATCCAATCAATAGTTAGGATCAAGTGCGTGGAAGCCAGATGCGACAACATCGATTCGACCTAGTTTTTCATGATTGCACGCTACTCGGTGTACCGTGTGAGGCCTACATCCTACCTCTCCGTGCAAGTTGGCGTGTAGGGTGGGACCCACGTATCGTTGTGCGAATTATCCTATGCGCCCTGCCATTCAAACGAATAATACATTGCCACGTGTCTCGAATATTCTTTTAGCAAATAAGGAGTTGACACGTGGCATGTGTTGGTTAAAATAAAAACACGGAAACAACGCACGTTTTTAGTCGCGTCTACGTCCCCCACGTGTCTAGAAGGCACTTCTCCTGTGCGACGCGATCCTCATGTGCCCTCTCTTCACAACGAATGAAAGGCTGCCATGTGTCTCGTTATTTCTTGCAGCGAATCAAATACTGACACGTGGTATGTGTTTAAAAATAAAATAAAACACAAAACGACGCACTCTTCCAACTGCTGATTATTTATTGTCTCCATACGTGTTTGCTTTTTATTATTTTCGATGTATTTCTATCCTCTACTACATGCATTTGTATAAAAAAATAATTGTTTGGGGTGATATATTTTAGACGCGAGGAAAGTTTGGAGTTTGGAGAGTTTTCAGTTTTTTTTTCATTTTTTCCAGTTCATTTTAATTTTTTTAGCTTATTCTCTGCTTGTTCTCTACAACACGCATAAACTTTTCTTTAACTGTTTATGTTATTATTTTCTTATTAAATAGAGAGAAAGAAGACAACGAAGAAGAAGAAAATGGAAGAAATTTATTTTTCATTGAGGAATCGTGAAAGAGTTTCTCCTAATATTTTTCTTTTAAATTTTATTTCTCTGAAATATCTTATTATTGTTGTATTGTAATTTTAATTTCTGCTATGAACTAATTTATTTGTTCTAGGATTGCAGTGTAGCTTAAATTATGAAACTTGAATTAATTATTTTTGAATGATTTATGGAATGGTTTTAAGTTGTTTATTTTATCTGTGCTTAATGTTTTTAATTATTGGAAGATTAATTAATTGATCTGTGACACTTAAATAAACTTGGAAAAGACATTTTTGTGTGTTGCTTGTGATAAAATAACACACACATACACACATATATATATAAGGGATAGGAATATACCTTTATTGTATGTGTAACTATTTGAGAACTTAGAACTTAATAAATCTGGTTGAATTTAATTTTCATAGGAATATAGTGAATTATTTTAGCGAGATATGTCTATATGGAGCTCGGAAGAGATATATGGATAAAATAGGAGTCCTTGGTTAACAACTTAAAATACGAGAACATAAATCAAGAGAAAATAATATGATTCAAGTGGATTAATTTGGTGAAACTGCAATCCTAGAATTTTCATATAAACTGTTATAAAAATTAGTTAGTCAAATTGCATCAAACTATCGATTGTTTGGATAGAATCAGGTTGAAATAATTTTAGTAATTAATGAACACTAGTAATAAATCTTCGTGGGAACGATATTTTACTTATCATATTATTACTTGTGACCGTGAATACTTGCATGTTTTTATGTTCTCCTAAAGGACACAATAAGGTCCTCACAATGATATGAGGATCAAGAACTATTTAGGGACGTTGCTCAACATCTATGTGCTGATGACGGTCATGGACACGAGACATACGTTCCCTCCTAAAGGCTTGATGTACTATCTGGGGACTATAGGGTGTGTAGAATGAACTCCCTATGTTTGAACATACACTTTGTTCTATCTGGGATCTTAACTTGTTATTCTCCCTTTGGCATTTTATGAAGGCTTGTTGTTGTTCAGTTATTTGTTTTTGAAGTCCTTTTATCATCACATCTCTTTTGGATGGGGGTTGTCCGTACTGTAATTTATGGAAGTACCTAAAGGTCGTGCAGCTCGTGTGGACGGACCTACATCGCGAAGGGTCGAACCCCGATTTTCGCTAACTGAAGAAGTTATCAAATCATAATCTATCAACGACCTGAAGGGCGAGAAAGGAGGCACCATATCATTGAGGTCAAATTTTTGAACCAATGGGACGAGGTTGTCTATCTATTCATCGACCAGGGGTGGACAAACCATTTGACGACGTGCAGATCAAAACACAAGTTAATTCTCTTAGTATATGATCAGGTCTCAAATGCCAACTACAAACTAGAAAGATTTGAGTTCACATATATGACACCAATTATTTGAAGAGAATTTCACGTGTTCAAGATTTTAGTGATTTGTAATGAGAAGTAGAAATTTAGATAACTAAATTGGATTCTGTATTCTCCTCATTTAAGGGGTATATATATGCATAACATCCAACATACGTGATATGGCATGTATTATACAACCTAGATACATGGTTACATATGTGATAAAATTGTATACGAACTTAATTTAAACAAAAAATAAATCGCCATAAGCGTTACATTGTTAGGTCGTTACATACAGATATAAGAAGGTTGTTATATGTAGGTGGATCTAGATTTCTGAATAAATTTCTCTGGCTACCGATGGAGAGGGAGGACTATGATCACATCGGGATCTTGCGATTTTACCAAGTCTTGACATCTATGACCTCACAATTGTATGACGAGGTACTCCGATCAACTGAATTGTATGCATTACCAAGCTCATTGGGCCTGAGCCGTTGTTAAGCCAGTCCTATAACCTCGCTATCCCCCTGGTGGGGTACTTGTACTTATTAGGTCGCATACCTGTTACATATTTAATACCAAACATATGGCTTTGTCGAACATGTCTAGATGTTGATTGTAGGTCAAATTTTGCTCGGTTTTGGTATTGGATTTTCCAATCAGTTAGTGCCACTTTACCTCTTGGAAATGGCCCCTTAAAGATACAAAGGTGCATAAAAAATTTGTTTCCAATTATCAATCACAATAGGTATTCTAGTAGCCAATGTGTTGAACTACTTCTTTGCAAAGATTAAAGGAAGTTGAGGTTGGCGTCTAAGATTAGGAGGAGCCATGGTACCTACACTTAAAATCATAGTTGGTTTTTAGTTCTTCCTAACACTCCCAACTCTTTGATTGAACATGGTCAACATGAAGAAACAAAGAAAGTACAGACTCTATCTATGTATGGAAATTTTAATTCCATTATTCCAACATCTCACTCGAATAAATGTTATCATGTTCTATGCTTCTATTCTGTTTAACACACCAGGTTTGAAGATGATGTTGCACTTATGTCGATCGTGATCACCGATGGTTTCAATGTTGTTACAACTATGGTTTCAATTTATGGTGTTGATAAATGAGGATGAAGATTCTGATTTCTTAATGGTGGAGCATAAATGTTAATTTGTCAAGTTATAGCTCCAGTAGCAATCCTATCAACAAAGCTCCGACCGATTCTGATCCTTTGTTGACTCCATCGTATCATGATCTCCAAAACTCAATGCTGGTGACAATTCCTATATTTATCCTTCATCATATATATAGCCCATTTGATGGCAACAACATTAGTGGTTAAGAAAGCTCCAACAAAAGCATAGAAAATCAAGATTCATTTTTCTCTTTGAGCACAGACTATCTAAAAATTGCGCTCTTAAATCCCCAAAAAGAGTAGGAGAAAAAAAATTCTATCGTGTCACGTGTTAATACTTACGTTACTTATCTGGTCACAACTAGGACGAACATTCCTAACTTCGGTGGATCTGAATTCAACGTTTGGAGATGGTTCAAAGACGTGGTTACATTGGTTGATCGGTGGGCAGAGTTGTATGGGGTTTCTTTATACCACCAAGGCCGGACAAGGGTGTGGTAGTGCTAGTTTACTAAGTTGTGGATGTTTCCTATCGACTTGACTTATGCTCGAATTCATTCTTTCACCCATCCACTGAATAAGATGTCCTCTGTGTTTACTACTGCAACAATTAATGGGTTATCAACCATTTCTTGTTATTGATGTCTAGTCATCACATTGGTGAAAAAAAAATCCATAGATGTCAAGAACTCTAACCATTACTTCAGTGAAAACAAATCTATAAATGTCAATCTATCCTTTATGTGATGTATGAACTTATCTTGGCAACTAAGGTAAAGTTTGGTGCACCAAAGTATGATCTTTGTGCTTCAGGCATTTCAGAAAGGAATTCTAAGGGGTTACACTTCTGAAATATGACAAATACTTCGGCCTTGAAAGACCAAATTTGATAGTGCCCATAAACCTTCAAACCACATGGGTGAAACTCAAGTTGGATTAACTTAAGGCATGACCTATAAACTTTATTTATGCTTATCATAGTTCTATTTTGTCAAACATAAATAGGCAAGTAACTCGAATTGATCACCTTAGCCATTTCATTTCCATGTGTATGGAGAATTATATATTCCTTATTTGGAGTGAGATAACCAAACGGTCCCCGTCTACTGTTTGTGTTTATCTCCCTAATTAGATTATTGCCTACATCCTTCAAATCTTGTTGAATAGCTTCATAGTAGGGCTTGAATCCATGAGGCTCTTGATACATGAACAACACAGATTTAACTTATGTTAGAAACACTTTCTGCTATCAAGTTCTAGATAATTCCATCCTCTCTTTTGCGAACTTCACAATGGGTGAGCGAGTAGCAGAACACCCAAAATGGCGATGCATGTCATCCTCGATAGATATGTTACCAAGCATCATGTTTACAAATAACATGTCCAGCCATCAGACTTGGCCTTGTTTATTGGATAAGGTCGAATCTACATGTGGGCTAATAATTTCCTCTAACAAGTTCCCCCACTTCATTCAAAAGGGACCTTAATTCATCCCTTAGTTCATTGTTAGAAGCAATATATATGTGGCAGTCTACAGATTCTCCATTTAATAAGATAGGGAATATAGGTCCTTAGTTCACCTCAACATTTATGAAAAGCGATTCGTTACAGACTCTTTTTCTCTTAAAAAGGTGTTTGGGGTATATAAGAAACAAGACATCTTTCTATTACAGTAGGCATTTTAATTACATCATCAATTAATTAACATATTAATAGTGGATTGTAAAGATATATACTATGGCTTGACCCTCGATCTATCTATCAGTACGACCTCCTGAGATGGTTTCCTCTGAATGAGATAGGGGATCTAATGTATTTGCAGGAGGTGTTTTACCCCTACTAATTTGAAAAGATTGCATCAAGGTGTCCTAGGGCACAATTAGGTCTAGCTTCTTAACCTCATTTTCAAACTACAAATCACATAACTCACCCCATATTTATATCTCAATTAAGTCAGATAGCAAGCTAATTATCCCTCAAGGCCTTTCATACTTCGCTATTTATAGGCGACTATCATATTTCTTACATTTGTGTGTTTTGAGTAAGAGCTCATCTTCTATAGCCAATGCTATAACTTGATGCAATACAAGTTTTAGAAAATAGCAACATGAAGAAATAAAGTATATAGCAAAGTCAAGTAATGAAGCATAAACTTATGTGTGATCTTATCTCTAAGAGATGATTAGCTATCATCTCCCCGTTGGATGCCCATTCCTCCTTACGAACTTACCTGACCTTGTCTTGTTCAACATCACATCCAAAATGACTAAAGGCCATTCATTAGCTAAGGTCACCCAAAAATTCCCTCGTCAATATATGTTATTGGAGTTTTTAGCACCACAACGTCCCTCAAAATGGATTCATCAAATTCAATGTCAATAAGGCCTATGATTTTGATTTGGGAAGTAGGAAACCTATTTCCTCTTCTTTAAGGTTATAACAAGAGATGATAGGGAGAATGAGTTAGGAATTTTTGATAGATCAACTGGAGCTAAATGATGAATTTCAATAGGATCATCGTCTAGACAACTAAATATTTAGTCCTTAAAGGCAAGATATTTTGACTAATCCTTAGCATTATGGGCTATAGGTCATAAGTTCTAAACATCGATTGGATCTTTAAAGTCACCTTTTGTATAATCCATGTCTATAAAAATAAATGAACTCAAGTCCTAAACTATTAAAAAGCTTACTGACACAAGATTAGGTTATGTTCAAATTGTCATTCCAAGTATGATAGACTCAAAACTCTGCTGCATCATCCCATATATCACCCGTAAAATACAAGTACTTATTTTCCCAACCAGATGCACTATTGGAGAGTTTCAGTATCAACGTGTAACCAATAAAGGCTTAGATGTATGCACTCTAATTACAAGGCCATTCACCGTCCTATTTTTAAGTACTACTCAATGTTTCCCTACGATAATGAAGAGATATAGTAGCATTCGCCTAGTGACCTAAGGTACATCGCTTATATGGTGAATGTAACATTGTCATTTAGGACCCCATATATAGTGACTTGGTGTTTAGAGAAGTTGAAGGGTTTACTTGATTCGTGAATATTCCCTTAATTTTTCAAAATCAAGAGAATATGAGAGTTAATGTTTGGTATTATCCAAATAGTAGGCACACAACCCTATCAACCTAAGGTACCTCACTCATATGGTGAAAGTAGCACTCGTTTAGTAGCTCATACATAGCGACCTGATCATTGGAAGCAATCAACCAAGACCTAATGATCAAGACTTTATCTAACCAAATGACTTCGTACACCACCCTAATGACCTGGATAACGTCTTTGCATACAAAACCTTTGGCAACATGTATATGGCTACTTGAGTATAGCAACCCGATCCTGTATAAAACTACTTCTTGTAATGTACTCTAACTGTTCACATACTCTAACTGTTCACATAAAGTGTTTATCAATGTAATCTCGATACTTATCTAATAGGTGTTTTATATACCTTCCTAGTGAGATGAATAAATGATATGATCATTATTAACATTTTTAAACTTCTCTCTAGAATCCTATAGCATATGCAATTCTCCAAACAACTACCATCGTCGGAATTGGCCATCAGATAGAAGAAAGAATCATAACTCTGATGAATTAAAAACCTTAAATTTAATAATGATGAATTAAAAACCTTAAGTAAGCAAGAAGTATTATGGTTCAACCGAAAGTTTTACTAAATAAATAGAGAAAAAATCTTTGAGAAAAACAATAAACAATACAAATCCTCAACGACCTATTCTCAATCCCCCACTTAGTACTTAACCAATTATTTCAAGATCCCTCGAGCATTACCTGACACCTTACACTACCCAAGTGGCTAGTTCACACTGAAAAACAAACAAACTAACATAACAAACTTTAAATAAACATAGTAAATAAACAAGTAAATGAAACTGCATTGGAAATAAAATGACATTATGCCCCTGCATCATTAGCTTCATTACTTGTAGTGATACTTGTATATTGTAGGGGTGACAATGTTCAATTTGGTTTGATTTTTCAAAAAATTATAAAATCTGGACTGAATTGTTATATGTTATCAAATTAGGTCGAACCAAATTTGAAAAACTAGAACATTTTAGTACATTTGCCGTTAAACTATTTAGTATATAAATAAGATAAATAAACTATAGAAACAAATACCGGATAGTTTCACTAGCTGTTACACTTAAAGGAGTTAGGTATAGTAGCTTTATTTTATGACAATTTAGTCCACTAGCTCTAACAGCTAATAGTTTAGTCCATTTTTTTTTAACTTTTTTTATTTTTTTTATTAAAAATGAAGTTTTAATATTAAAATTTGTTGAAGCACTTTTTCTAAATAAATATTTTGAAAAATAGAAAAAATAAAAAAAAACATAAAATTAATCATTTAATCATGTATTGTCATTTTCTCAAAACTAGTAGACTAAACTATCTTTAAAAAAATCTATTGAAGTTAAGTAATCCATTTTGAAAAACTAGTAAATCTATCCACCTACCCACCCTAAAACACAAATATATTAATTGTTAAAATATTACACTAGTTAATTCATAGCTTCTTTGGTTTATTTTCTTATAACATTAATATTCCAGAGGAATATCAAACTTGTAACCATGCATGTAAAAGTGTCAATTGAGATAGGATGTTCTATTATCTTATGGTACAATCTATTAATGTTGTAAGTTCATATCATCTTACCCCACTTATATTTTAGTGAGTTGGGATGATAGTGAGATGAGATATTTTATTTTTCTCTAAGAGACTTAAATAATGAATAAAATTACCAAAAATAATGAAAAATAAAATATTTTTATCAATAATAACCATGATTATTTATAATAAATGTGAGCACATTAGAGATAATTTTAAATGAGATGAGATTAGATGGGATGAGACAATCCTAACTCATAAATCCATTAAGGACATTAGATGAGACATAAGATGGATAAGACAACCCATTTAACATCTTTAGTTTTTAAAATTTTATTTTAAAAAGTTAATTAAACAAGTATTCTTGTTAAAACCATTGTTTTTAAATGTAGTTAAAAATTAATTAAAAATCATAAAAAGTGAGCAAGTGAATATGTGTTATTATTTTTTAAAACTTGATGGACTAAATGGGAATTATTTACTTCATATGGAGGTATGTTTGAGTTTTTAATCTATTTTACCTAATAACTTAATGATCAGTGTTTTCATATGATGATATTACATTTTTATCATTTTAATCTTTTTGAGTATGTTTACTAGTATGTAATGGGAATTGATTAGAATAAGAAGGAAAAGAAAGCAGAATGAGAAAGAATCGAAATAAGTGTTTTGATTATTTTTTATATTATTTATTAACAGTTTGTAAGAATCAAAATATCTCGAAAACATATTACCTTTAAAATGTACATAATTATCTAGAAAGGAAATCAAGAGTAATAAAAGTTGTACCATCGTAAATAAATTATTATTTATGTTTAATTTATAATTATTATATTAATTTTATTTTTAAAAAATAATTAATATGATAATATCTTTAATTTTAATTAAAAATTAAATTTTATTTAATTTATCATATTTTGAAAAATTAAATAATAAAAATATAATTAAATAAATTTTAAACGTGTCAAAGAATATTTTTAAAATTTTATAATTTAGAGGATAAATTTATTCCAAAATTTGTATTAAAAAAAAAAACCGAAGGAATACTAAGAAATCTACACCAAAGATATATTATAATTTTAAATCTTGTGCTAAGGATATTTCAAGATAAAATTATACCAAAATTTGTATTAAAAGTTGGAATAGAAATGAATACTAAGAAGGGTTTGGGAATGAGAAAAGAATTTAGGAATTATTCCCTTTCTCGTTCCTATACATTTTTTATCGTCCTATCCTTTTTTGTCAAGTGAACATGGAAAAGAGAGTTATTTCCTTTCCCTTTTCCAATCGGTAAACACATTCTTTATGTACAAACTTATTTCAGATTCTAGATCATTCTTCTCAGTGTCTCTTTTGCTTCTCGTCTCTCTTTCATTCCCCCTTCCAATCCTCTTATCCTTGTTGAAGCTCTCATTGGCCGAAGATCACAACACCATTGTTGTTGCAACTTCAATCTCAAGAAGTAGTTTCCATTAATTCTTTGGTCCACTATACAACCAGATACCATTTTCGATTGGTGCTAGCTGTATGGTGGTTTAGATTATGAAACGGGAGAAAGAGAAGTTTAAAGTGAAGCTGAGAGTATTCAATTCTTAAATGAATTATGTTACAAAGACCTCACTTATATAGCCTTAGGTAATTACCCACCAACCAATATTAAACTTACACGTGTATTAGTATTTACAACTAACTCTCTAACTAATACGTTACTTAGCGTTCCCTCCCAAGCTTGTGGTTGTGAGAGAACCATGAGCTTGCACCTACGAGTTTCAAAACGTTGCCTACTTGAAGACTTGGTTAGGAGATAATCTAACTGTTGTTCTTTAGGACAATAATCTACAACAACTTCCTTTTTCATATGTTTATCTAACAAAGTGAATGTTCATCTCTATATACTTCGTTAGTTGATGAGTGACTGGATTTTGTGAAATATACTTTGCAATAATATTATCTCTATAGAGAAGTGGAGGCTGCTTTAAGTACAATCCAACTTCACTAAGCAAAGACTTGATTCATTTTACTACGGAAGCTAAGGCACCAAACGATCTGTACTTTGATCATACAGAAGATCTAGACACCACTTTTTATTTGTTAGAAGCTCAAGCTACTATATTATCTCCCAAGATCACACAATATGCATCTAAATAAACCGCAACATCTAAACTTGTAGATTTATGAAATTTCAGTCCAAAATGCATACTTCCCTACAAATATATGAGAGTTCTCTTCAACGCTTGCCGGTGCTTATCTGTAGGGCTAATAAAAAAAATGACAAAATCAATTGATACCAAAAGCAAATTCAGGTCTTAAAATACAACAGGATTGTAAATCACCTACGATGCTTCTATACATTGTGGCTTCTTCAGCACTAAAAGGAAAACTGTCATTTTTGGACAAAACTTCCTCTGAAGCCATAAGTGTAGAGAAGCAGGTTTAGAATGAGAAAGACCAACCTTAGAAAGAACGGATCTAATATATTTTTGTTGAGATACAATCATACCATCTGATGACTGAACAATCTCAAGTCCCCAAAAATAATGTAAAGGCCCAAGGTTTTTTTAGAGGAAAGAAAGAATAAAGGCATGTAATAAAATTCTGCAGCAACTAATTATTGGAACCAGCCAACAATGTGTCATCAACATACACTAAAAGGATGACTACATAAGATCCACACCGTTAAGGAAAAAACTTGTATTTGTCACTACATTACGAAAACCATTCCCCAATAGCCAAGAACTGAGTTTGTGGTACCACGTTTTTGTAGCATGCTTGAGCCTATATAACGATTTTTTAAGTTTACATACATAATCAGGTCTAGAAGCATTTTCAAAACAAGATGGTTGACACATGAGTACTATCTCTTCCAAATCTCGATTGAGAAAAGCAGTATTGATGTCTATTTGATGAGAAGACCACCCAAAGAGAGATAACTAAAAGTTTATAAAATATAGACCTGATTAAACTAGAGGGGGGTGAATAGGTTATTCTTTATTTTTATCAAGTTTATAATTTAATAACCTAAACAAAGCAGCCAGACATGTAATAGTATAAAAATAAGTGCGGAAATAAAATAATAACACACGATATTTTTAGGTGGAAACAACCTAAGCCACAACCATGACCTAAGAGGAAAACCACCGGTCCACCGGACCACCTAACTTTCCACTATGAAAATCAAATGTTCAAGTACAAACTCGGTCTTATGCTACCCTCCCTAGGATACTGCCACAATGTACTTTACTTACGAGCCCCTGCTCTGTTTTCACAGTTTCTAATATTAGCATGAGCGGTTTCCAGACCAACGTTCCAATAAGCTTTCCGCCAATCAAATACGTTCCCGAAGTAACTGCAAAATAGTTAGCACAAAAACACAAGTGTCCATGTATGTTCTAGAACGGATTTAATAACGAATAATTCTAACTAGATGATTCAAAACATATGTCATTTAAATTAAATCAACTAGTAAATCCTAGACCAAAAAGATCAAATATAAGTTAAATAAAAATAGCTTCTTTAAAGATTAATAATCAAATCAAATAATTATGATATGACAAAAATAATTATTTGATCTAATAATTTAAAAACAAAAATAAAGAAGAAGCCATAAGAATATAATATCAAAATATCATAAAAATAATTAGGCTTATTAATCAATCAAATATAACCACCAATATTTGATAGATTAACTAAATAAAGAAGCCTAAAGAATTATGATCTTATATTTGTAAAACAAGAGAGAGAAATTAAAAAGATTAGAAGAATGCTCTTGTATGGTTAAATGAAACAATGAGCAATGAGTTTTATTTATAGGAAAAATTAAAACCCTTAATCCTATGTAATTGATAAATATCTTTTCTATTACAAATAGGATTAGTAATTCTCATTAATTAAGATAACTCTTATTTAAAATAGATTTCTTTTAAATAGATTTTATGTTATCTTTTATAATAAAGATTTCAATTATAATTTAAAATATATCTTATCTAATATCTTTTAGCATATCTTATTTTATAGTATATATATCTTATCTAATATCTTTTAACATATCTTATTTTAGAGTATATATTATTTAATATCTTTTAGTATATCTTATTCCATATTTTAGCATTAAAAATAATTTTATATTAATAAACATGTGCTATTAAATGCGTAAATATAATCCTATGTGTCAAGTTATCAAAGATATACCTGAAGTACAATTATCTGGAACTCGAGCATTTGTTTGACTTTTCTTAATAAACTTGATAGCAGGCCTAAAAATAATTTACAGATAAATATTTTGTCCATGAAAATAGACACTCATAGTCCTTACAATAACAAAATGTAAATAGTATAAGCTTTTACAATAGGACTGAAGGTTTCTTTATTGTCAGGGTTTATGAGTACCCTTCTGCAACAAACCTAGCTTTCCTTTTATCAATTACACCTGAGGACATCTTTTTTTTTTTAACTTCTAGTTACACCCTATAAATTTCTTATTAGAAGGCTTAGGTACTAGCTCTTATGTTCCATTTCTTGACAAAGCCTAAAATTCTCCAGACATTGCTTTACACTAAACCTGATGTGGTTTTATAATACCTAATTTAGACCTCGTCTACATAGAATGATTGTTATTTATAGTAGCTGGAATTTACACTAAACCTGATGTGGTTTTATAATATCTAATTTAGACCTCGTCTACATAGGATGATTGTTATTTATAGTAGCTGGAATAGAGGGAATAGGATGTTGTGGGCGGAAGCAATAAATAGCGGTATATGAATATATCAAAGCGATAAAATAAACATAGAATTTACGTGGTTTGCCAATTCGCCTAGGTCCACGGGAAGCAGTAGATATTATTTGAACTGAGTAGAAAATATACAGAATACAGATACAGATTTCCTCACTAATAATATCTCTCAAGTGTTTCCCCAAACTCATAGAAAACTCTGAAACTCACAAGTATTTTCTCTCTTTGAGTTTGTTTATGCTCTCTTTGATTTTTCCTGATTTTTTCCTTGTTCTTCAATGCATGAACTCTTCCCTATTTATAGATGAAGCAAGGCTCCCTTTCCCTAAAATTGTGCCATAATTTAAGCCTTAAATTAGGCCACTAATTTCCTTAAATTATGCCACAAATTTCCTTAAATCATGCCACAAATTAGGCCACTAATATTCCTAAATTATGCCACTAATTTGTTACTTTTAGAGCCAATTTTCAACAATCTCCACCTTGGCGAAAAAGTTCATAACGCTGCCTCCAAATGCGCCCTAGGCGCTCTAAGCTCGAGAGATGTTGATCAAGTTCAAGTAGTATTGAAACTTGATCCCTGTAACCACCTTTGTAAGCATATTTGTAGGGTTATCTATAGTTCTGACTTTCTGGAGTATAACATTCCCTTCATCGACGATTTCCCGAACAAAATGAAATCGAACATCAATGTGCTTGGTACAACCATGATGAACTTGGTTCTTTACCAAACAAATGGCACTCTAGCTGTCGCAAAAAACCTCCACATTCTTCTGAACAATACCCAAATCCTTGGTCAACTCGAGAAGCTAAATAGCTTTTTTGAATGCTTCTGTTATAGCCATATACTCTGCCTCTGTAGTAGACAAAGTTACAGTTGATTGCAATGTTGATCTCCAACAAACTGGTCCTCCTACCATTGTGAACACATAACCAATTGTAGATCGACGCTTATCCAAATCTCCAGCATAGTCAAAATCCACATATCCGACTAAGTGTTTGCCTTCAGTCTTGTCTCTCTCAAACTTCAAACCAATATCCACAGTACGAGAGATCTGTAGAATCCACTTCACTGCTTACCAGTGTCCTTTACCCGGATTATGCATGTATCGACTCACCAAACTAACAGCATGGGAAATATCAGGTCTGGTGCAAACCATTGCATACATCAAGGCACCAACGACATTTGCATATGGAACACGTTCTATTTGCTTCTTCTCATCGGTGGTGCTAGGTGACATCAATGCACTCAATTGAAAGTGAGGAGCAAGCAGTGTACTTACTGGTTTGGTTTTTTCATCAATGTCAAACCTTTGTAGTACTTTCTTTAGATACTGAGTCTGTGTCAGACAAACTATGTTTGCAACTCTATCTCTTGTGATTTCCATCCCAAGAATTTTCTTAGCTTTTCTAAGATCTTTCATTTCAAATTTTGAACTCAATAGACCCTTCAATCTGTCGATCTCCACCTTGCTCTTAGATGCAATCAACATATCATCAACATATAAAAGCAAATAAATGAAGGTACCATCTTGGAGTTTCCGAAAGTATACACAGTGATCAAACTGACTGTGTGTGTACTTCTGCTCTTTGATGAAGCTATGAAAGCATTTGTACCATTGTCGCGGTGATTGCTTCAAACCGTAAATTGACTTGCTCAGCTTACAAGCCCAATTCTCTCGTCCTGGAACTTTGAAGCCATCCGGTTGAGACATGTAGATCTCTTCGTTCAAAGTACCATGGAGAAAAGATGTTTTGACATCGAGTTGAGCTAACTTGAGATCAAACTGTGCTACCGAAGCCAATAGTATCCGAATATATGAATGCTTAACAACAGGTGAGAATACCTCATTGTAGTCTATTCCTTCTTTCTGAGTATAACCTTTTGCTACCAATCTGGCTTTGTATATGATGTTGTCTTTACCAAAAACACCTTTCTTCTTGGCATAGACCCATTTGTAGCCAATAGTTTTCTTTCCTTTGGGAAGTTGAACCAACTCCCAAGTCTAATTCTGGAGTAGAGACTTCATCTTTTCATCCATTTCCATCTTCCACTTCATACTATCAACTCTCTACACGGCTTCTCTGTAAGTGCATGAGACATCATCATCAATTACTGGAAGTGCGAATGCTACTATGTCTGTGTATCTAGTAGGCTTCCTAATCTCCCTTCTTGGTCGAGTAGTGGCAATAGATTCTAGTTGCTGATTGATAGGTGGTGATGGTGAGAAAACCTCCACCTCAACTGAGATCTCTTCTTGATCATCAATTTCATCTTCACCACGATCGGTAGTCGGTGCAATCTTTTCTGGATCTTCTTGAGTCTCAAGCATCACCTTAGAAAGAAAATTTGTTTGTCTCAACATAACAGACTCATCGAATGTGACATCTCGGCTTAAGACGATCTTCTTGGATTCACCACACCAAAGTCGAAATCCTTTAACTCCTTCCTTAAAGCCCAAGAAAATAACTTTCTTTGCTCTAGGATCCAGTTTGGATTCACTAACATGAAAATATGCTGGACATCCAAATATTCGCAATGAATCATAATCAGTAGCAGGTTGTCCAGATCATACCTTTTTAGGAGTTTTCCCATCTAATGCAGTCGTAGGAAGTCTGTTGACTATATGAGTTACATATGACAAAGCCTCATCCCAAAATGCCTTGCTCAATTTGGATTGAGATAGTATACATCGAACTTTCTCAACCAAAATACGATTCATTCGTTCTACAACTCCATTCTGCTGTGGTGTACGAGG
Source organism: Hippophae gyantsensis (assembly GCA_030763125.1). NCBI lineage: Eukaryota > Viridiplantae > Streptophyta > Magnoliopsida > Rosales > Elaeagnaceae > Hippophae > Hippophae gyantsensis. The sequence goes on from CM061036.1 coordinate 286,165, forward strand.
AACAAAAAAATGTCTGCTTATCCCTTCATCTTGACAAACTTTGAAGAAGGGATCTGATTTGTACTTGCCACCATTATCAGATCTGAGCCTCTTAATTTTCCTACCTGTCTGAATCTCGATCATTTTTTTCCATTTAAGAAAGATATCTAGAACTTCATCTTTGTGACTCATGGTGTATATCTAGACATATCTAGAGAAATCATCAATAAAAGTCACAAACCAGCGTTTACCTCCAAGTGAAGCATTCTTTGAAGGTCCCCAGACATCCGTGTGAATATAATAAAGGGATCCCTTAGTACGATGAATGGTAGTGCCAAACTTGACTCTTGTTTGTTTTCCCATTACACAATGCTTGCAGAAATCAAACTTTCCAGTCTTGGCACCTTTCAAAAGACCTTGCTTCATTAAGCCTTGCAAAGCCTTTTCACCGACATGCCCTAAGCGCATGTGCCACAGGCGGGAAGAATCATTTTCCTTTTCTTCAGAACTACTTGAGATAGCTGTTCTTCCTGTAACTGTACTCCCATCTAGGAAATACTAGTTCACCTTCCGAGTACCCTTCATCACTACAAATGCACCTCGTACAAATTTCAAGACTCCATTTTCCAATGTTACCTTGTAACCATCAGAATCTAGAACACCTAAAGAAATAAGGTTTTTCTTTAGGTCAAGAATATACCTTACATTTGTAAGTCGTCTGATTGTACCATCGTGCATCTTTAGTCATACTATTATGATCCCTTTTGTCTGACAGGCATTGTCGTTGCCCATAAGCATAACTCCTCCATCGAGCTCTTCAAAACTTGAAAACCAATGTCTGTTTGGACACATATGATAAGAACATCCAGAATGAAGGATCCACTTATTTGAGTAGGTTTTGATGATGAAACTGAAAAGGCTGATTCTTCATCTTTATCGGCCTTCTGTGCAACATTTGCATTTGACTTGTCCTTGTTTGGACAATCTTTCTTCCAGTGCCCTTTCTGGTGACAATAGGCACACTTGTCCTTCGCAGGACATCTTCTGGATGACTCTCCTCTGGACTTTGATCTGGATTGCCTTCTATTATTTGATCCGCCAGATTTTTGTTGTTAGTCCTACCTCTAGATGTCGTCAATGCTTCTGATATTGAGTCTCTGTGATCATGTTGATCCTTCTTTCGGTACTCATTATTTACCAAAGCATTGGAAACATCTACGAACTTTACCTCATCCTTTCCATATAACAAGGTTGTGGTTAAATGCTCATAGCTCTCAGGTAATGAATTTAGCAACAACAAAGCTTTATCTTCATCGATAATTTCAACATCTAAATTTTGCAGATCGGCCAAAATTTTATTGAAATTATCTAAGTGCTCAATCATAGGGGTACCTTTCTTGTATTGGAAACGGAAAAGTTTCTTCTTCAAGTAGAGTCTGTTCTCAATACTTTTCGTCATTTACTTGTCCTCTAGTTTCTTCCATAGAACTGCGGCTACATTCTCTTTCATGACAAAGTACTTCTGATCTTTTCCTAAGCACAGTCGAATTGTGCCACAAGCTTGTTGGTTTACATAATTCCAATCTTCATTTGAATAATCTCCTGGCCTGGTCTCCAAGGCTATATTAGATCCTTCTCGAAACAATAGATCTAATACTTCACATTGTCACATGCCAAAGTTATTGGTTTCGTCGAATTTCTCCACCTCAAACTTTGCATTGGACAACATAGTTCTTCGAGTAGAACAACTTGTTGGTTTGCCATAAATTCTATGGTCAACTTGTTCACCTACTTCGTTCTCTCTTTTATCAGCCATAAGTACAAACTGATAATATAAATTTTGCACTTACAACTTAAAACAGTGTTTTTCCAAATTTTATATCTTATTTGAAAAAACGGAGTCCGCATTTGAATCCAGAATAGTCATATTAGCTAAGAATAGATCCAACTCAGTTGAAAACGGATGAAAACCAGACCAACTCGGTCCAAATATCACTAGTGACTAAGTTGACTCTGTCCAACTCGGTGAGTTGACTTAGTTGCTGGCAGCAGCACTCCGGCAGCTTCTGGCGGCGATTCTGACTTCCGATTTGAGCGATTATTTCATCGTGGTGTTCGTCTCATCGAGAGCTTCGATTTGATATATAATACTGATATATTTGGCTCTGATACCAATTTGTTGTGGGCGAAAGCAATAAATAGCGGTATATAAATATATCAAAGCGATAAAATGAACATACAGAATTTACGTGGTTCGGTAATTCGCCTAGGTCCACAGGAGGTAGCAGATATTATTTAAATTGAGTAGGAAATATACAGAATACAGATACAGATTTTCTCACTAATAATATCTCTCAAGTGTTTTCCCAAACTCACAGAAAACTCTCAAACTCACAATTATTTTCTCTTTTTGAGTTTGCTTATGCTCTCTCTGATTTTTCTTGATTTTTGCCTTGTTCTTCATTGCATGAACTCTTCCCTATTTATAAATGAAGCAAGACTCCCTTTCCCTAAAATTGTGCCATAATTTTAGCCTTAAATTAGGCCACTAATTTTCTTAAATCATGCCACAAATCATGCCACAAATCTTGCTACAAATTAGGCCACTAATTTGTTACTTTTAGAGCCAATATTCAACATAGGAACCATATGCTTAATGATAGTATTAACGAGTAGAGAAGAAGCAATAGGAATAGCAGAGAGAAAGTAACATTAGTAGGTGGGGTGTCAGCTATAGTGCCAATGAGTAAAAGAAGGCCTATAAAGGGCACACTCTAAGACAAAGATGCTGACAAGGAAATACATGTGTAATAGTAGAAATAGGGTTAGTGCTAGATGACATAATAGGTAAAACACTACTACGGAAAGAAGACAAAGAAAGTTGACCACCAAAATTGTTTCCATTATTGACAGTAAGGACCAAATAAAGGCATGGACAACTCAGAAGATAGTTTAGAGGAAATGACAGGAGACTCAGAATGAAGAAATGGAAATACATGGTCAACAAACACATGTTTATTGACATGTATTTTCCGAGAGACAACCTCAAAAACACTCATAACCTTTTTGACCTAAATCATTGACAAGAAATATATACATAATGTAGACTTAGTATCAAGTTTATTGGTTTTGGAGGGATGTAAGAAAGGGAAACACATTCTACCAAAGACCTTAAGAAACATATAACCTGATTGCATATTATACAATAAAAAATAGGGAGATTGGGAATTTAAAAACGAGAAGGAACATGATTCAGAACAAAACAAGCTATACAAAATCATAAGACCAATAGACTTTAGGAACCCCAGAAAACAATAGTAAAGTAAGACTAGTGTCAACAATGCCCCTGATCCTATTCTCAACCATGCCATTCTATTCAGAAGTGTGAACACATGTTCATCTATATAGTATGCCTTCTTTTTTAACAGTATTAACAAGTGGTTTAAACTCACCTGCACCATTGATGAGTGCTCAAAAAGCACTAAAATTACCATGATTTTATGCACATTAATTGATTAAAAATATATATATTTATATGATTTTATCATATATTTATATAAATTTGTCTTTTTCGGAATCACGGGTATTTTTATTGTTTTTCAGGTATTTTTCGCTTAAAAACGCAACTTAAAGACACAAAGAGGAATACTGGAAGCAATACATCACAAATATATTAATAAATAAATGAGGAAAGGTCAACAAATATGGAAAAATTGGACAAAATGGGTCAAAAAGGTCAAAAATGTCAAAAAGGAGGAAAACGCGCACGGAGCTGCCCAGCCTCGCGTAGCACGCCCAGACCGCGTGCGCAGCATGCCCAGTCCGCGCGCGCCCTTGCCTCTTTCCGCGCGTGCCTTAGCGCGCCACTGCTGCCTTCCGCGCGCGCATGTGCGCGCCCCAGCTCCATTCTGCACGCACCACTGCCCATCTACGCCCCATTTTTGCGCACAGCCGCCCCCACGTCATGCTGACATCATCAAATGACATCATCAATCACTACTCCGCGTTTCTACCATTTTTTAACATTTTTCCCCCACTTTTTCTCTCCATCCTCACCTATAAATACACCCATTCTCTTCACTTCATACCACACCTCAAAACACATTCTCTTCTCTATTTCTTTCTCTCTTTTCTTAGATTTTTTAGTTTTTCTTAGTTTTTAGCTTTTCTTAGTTAATTTCTCTTAGTTTTAGAGTTCTTCCCTTTTTGGGAAGAACTAGTTATGTTTTTGTAATTTATTAGCTTTTTGATTCAAGAAATGGGAGTGCAAATTTCGCTTGGAGGTTTTCCAGCAACGGGAATAGCATCGAAGTTCTGTAAGGATTTTATTTTCTTTACATTTATTTTTTATGCTTTATTCTTACATGTTATATTTAATTTGTCTGTGATTAAATTTAACTCAGGCCGGGCTTTATAAACATGATGTAATAATAACGTTGTTATGCTTAAAATATTAAATAGGTAAAAATCTCTAAAATGAATTGATTTTATTTTTATTCAAGATTTTATATTAAGAATGTTAGAGAGAAATATATTATTTTTCATTACAAACTTAAATCAAAATTAGATTTTAAGGTTTAGTTATCCTGGCCGATTTAGAGTAGTGCTCTTTTATTTGTTGGTACAATCGCCTTGGTAGTTAGAGTGAAGCTCTATTTCAAAAGTTTTTATAAGAATTATTATCTGAAAATGTATTGATAACATGTTTTGAGTAGTGGTTTTAAAACTTGAAAGTTAGTACTCGGATAACTAAATTCTTAGGTTTAATTTGGACACCTTGAATAAAGTTTAAATTGTCTAACCCCACCAAAGGTGGCATTTAAATGGTTCATTTTCAATCTCTTAGAAAAAGGAATTAATTTAATTAACCAAATTAATTATCAACCCCACCCATAGGTGTTAATTGATTTGTTTAGTTAACAAAGAATATCTAACCCCACCAAAGGTGGTATTCATATAAAAAAGAGAGAATCAATAAATATCAATTCATATCTTTAATAACCTAAATAATATGAGCAAACATAATTAACTTAATTATTATATCCATAAATACTCCACTGTTTTAACAGATAAAATTTGCATAAATGTTTATTGAATCTATATTTATTTTTATGTAATTAGATTAAAAACACAAAACCCAAAATATCGTGACAGGATGTTTAGGATTTAATTTCGTTTTTAAAATTTTTGAATAATAAATTAAAAACCACATACATTCCTTCCTTAGATCGACCTTGGGAGTATACTTATCATTTTCTACGAAATGATTCGTGCACTTGCGAGAGTTTTATAAATACATAAAACCAAAGTAACGGGCAGGATCGGCGATGTCGGTTCTGCCCCTATCAACCATCAACATGAACAAATTTTATTTTGCATTCATATTGCAGTTCAATCATAGATTTAAAAGAAGAAACATATAAGACACTTGATCTCTACTTGTAAAAAAAAGCCCACATAAAACAAGTTTTATCATAAAAAATACAATTGAAAAAGGTCACTAAACATCCATTTACAACAATTCAAAAGATAAATAAGATGTATCATGTACACCAGAATGCCATCCTCACCCCTATAAGTAATAGGATTTATATGATTAGTTGAATCATTGGTAATATGATGCATAGCACCAGTATCTAAAACCTAGTTATTATCATTAGAACCCTTGGAAGCCACAAAAGTAGAGTCATTCTGTCCTCCCTATAATTACCAGTAAGTAAATCCCTTAACATGAAACAAGATGAAGTAACATGCCCTATCGTTTCATAAAATTGGCACTAGATAATCTTTTTAGAGCCACGACCTCTACCTTGAGATTGACCTCTAGAAGAGTCATTAATTCTATGCCACCATACCCATGGAATCACCAATATCAAACAAAGAACCAAGAATATTTAGTTTGTTGAACTTAATAATATTTGTTTGCAACACTTGATTCTCTTTATATTTATCTAGTTGTTTTAGCCTATTCTTAAACACCAAGAGTTGACTATGAAATTCTTCAATGGTGACAGTACCTACATGCTCGGTCATATAACAAACAAACGAATTATAACAATGATTCAATCCAGAAAGAGCATAAAGCTCAAGATCCTTATGTGAGACATGTTCTCCCATAGTAGAAAGATTATTAGATAGATATTGATGCCTATAACATAATCGTCAATCAACAAAGATTTTTTATTTACAGTTAGAAACCCATGCCTAATTCAACACAATAAGATCTCATTAAGTTAAAGGTTTTCCAGGCTTATAAGCAGCATTGCTGCCTAATCGATATGAAAAAAAAGATACTTAACAGCCCCCTCCACGTGGCAGACATAGGTGGACATAAGCACCATGGTGAGACTATGGTAGAGCCTAGGGTCCATGCACATAGAAACCAGGAGTAAAGCTTTGATACGAAGTTATCAACCCAGGCCTAACTCAACTCATTAAGTTAAGGGTTGTCCAAGCTTATAAGTAGCATTATTTCCTTACTCTTGTCTGATGTGGGATAAGGATACTTAACATTTGCTGTTTGAAAATGAAGCCTCAAATCCATATCAAGAGACTAAGTAGATGAGGAAAAACCTCCTAAAAGGTCTTCCATAACTCAGGCTGATTGTTTTCTATAAAGATAACCAGAAACTTCATTTGTAACTAAGCCAAAAATCCATGATCTAATAATGCCATTAGTGCATTTCCACACAGAATATTCAGATGAAACTGTCATCGTTCCAGAAAGATACATGGAAGGTACAATATGAGAGCCATCAACATATTGTTCAATTCCATAGGCCACAATTACACTCAACAATTGTTCACGCCATAAAAGATAGTTAGACCTATCCAATTTTATCGAAAAAGAGAGGTTAACAATAGAAAGTGATATAGATCACAAACGAGAAGACAAATATGCAACCAAAGTATCACTATTCCTATTAGTGCTTGAATCTTAAGTCGCCATGTCAACCAAATCATTGAGAAAAGAGAAGTTTAAAGTAAAGCTGAGAGTATTCAATTCTTAATGAATTCTAGTACAGAGACCTCACTTATATAGCCTTAGGTAATTACCCATCAGCCAATATTAAACTTGCTCGTGCATTAGTATTTACAACTAATTCTCTAAACTAATACAAAACTTAGCATAGATTTTGTTTTCTACGAGTTTTGCCTTAATCTCTCTCTCATCAGTGTATATATATGTTTAGGTTAGAGATTTAAGTTTCTCTTTCTTTTTTATTTTTGTGAAGTATTTTGCAATAGAATCAAAACTTAAATAAGTGTGTTGTTATCAAGTATTCAGTCTTTGAATTAAACTTGCTCGTGTAATGTTATTCCTTACTCTGTGGTGTACGATTATAGGGCTTTGTAGGTTTGAGTTTTGCTTATTATCTCATTATTTGATAGTATTATAATGCATGACTTTGATGACTATGAAAGTAGAGTCATTAGGAAACTCTTTTACTTAATATTTACTTGTTTTATTCAATAAATAATATTTTTAGGGCCAAAAGTAATAAATATAAACTTTTTAGTAAAAAGAGGTAAAATATAATTTTTAGAATTTTTATGAATTTTTAACGCAGAGTCAATCAGAAGCTGCCACGTGGCTTTTTATGCAAGTAAATGAGCTGATGGGGCAAGCCACGCGGATGCCATGTAAGTAGGGACAAGGAATCAAGTTACATCGTATGTGAGGAGGACAACGAATCACGTTACGTCACATGTTAGAATGATGTTCAATCTGAGTTCAGAGATCGGTTAAACTACCCTATGACTTGTCACCACACCATTGCTCCCTACATTCCATTTGTGCTCCACGCCATCCATTTTTACAAATCATGTTGCGCCACGTGGTATTGACTCAACAGTGTTGTCTCTAACCGATCTTCTATGCCACACGTCATGCTCTGATTCGCTTAATGAATTCTTTGTGCCACGTGTTTCTCTGTAATTGGTTGGCCCTATCAATTATGCTTGTTTTGATCTCAACCGTTGCTTGATCTGAAGCTGGTGTGATGGTCCAGATTGCACCTGAGTTATATTTAAGTCCCTAATCACCCCATAAACCCGAAGGGGTTGTCATTAGAATAATTTTGGTCAATTTTCGGAGCTAAAAAGAAAAAAAATAATGAAAAATTCTAGAAGGGATACAATTTTGGTAGAGATTCAATTGGAGATTAACACTAGAATTTAAGAGATTGATTTGTATTTTTTCTTCTACTCTTTTCTTTATCAATTTTTATGTATTTCATTATGAAAATATGAGATTTATGAACATTATTATGTGTTGTTAATTTATTAATTTGAGGATCTTATGAACCCAATTTTCACCATATGATAATCTAATATTTTACTGCAATTATAATTATAATTATAATTTAATTATATTAATTAATCTGATTTTTATGCTATTAATTATTTGGCTAATAATTTATCTATAGAGGCAATTAAATAAATTTGAGAGAATTATTTAATTGTTTGTCTTGATTAATAACATGCATAATTTCTAGGTAGAGATGTATGATTCTTATGTATGTGATCCATAATTGATGAAGTTAATGAGTAGTATGCAATTTAATTGGCATGAGAGTGATTAAATTAATTACTATATGATGTGTAGTTTACTTGAGAGAGAAATACATATTAGGTTAGATTCAATTGATCATATAATTAATTGATAATTATGTTTAGAAAATTGGGAGATTAAGTATTCCAATATATTTTCTCATATATCTTCTTAGTTATCAAATTTGATTTAATTAATTATTGTTATTTATTTTTAGTTATTTTAATTTTGCTTCCTTAAATTATAAAAACACAAAAAAAATTTATTTTTATTTTTTTAGTTTTAAAAATTAGTTTCTATTAAAATATTCTTCATGCAAATGATCTTTTCTTATCATTATATTACTTGTTGCGATACGTATATTTACGTATTTATTGCACACACAATTTGTATGGCGATCAAGTTTTTGACACCTTTGCCGAGGATTATAAATTTTAGAAATTAATAATTTGTTTATTTTATTTATTTTTCTTAATTTATATTTCTTTACTTTAATTTTAATTTACTTATTTTTTCAAACTTATTTATTTATTTATTTTAGTTAATTTATTTTTTTAATTTTAATTAATTAATTTAGTTTTTAATTTTAATTTTAATTTTATTTATTATTAACTTATACACATCCTTTAGTGCTATTAGAAGCATATAGTAAAAAAATGGCTAGCAATAATTATCAATGTTTAATAGACATAATGATAGCCACAAAAAGAGTAGGTGAAATGCATGAGGTAAATGATACCATGGCAATTACAACTCAAGTGTCTTCTTTGGTAAATATTTTGAAGGTTCAAAACTCGACAGCGAGTAAAAATTAGGTCTAAGATTCAAGGGTGTTGTGTGTGTTTTGTGATGGATCCCATATGTTTGATAATTTTCCAGATAATCTTGGATTAGTATTTTATATAGGTAATGTGAATCAAAACAATAATCTGTACTCAAACACATATAACCCAGAATGGAAACAACATTCAAATTTCTCTTGGAGTAATAATAACAGTCAAGGTGGTAATCAATTCAACTATCAATCATTTTCACCACTTGGTTTTCAACAACCACAACAATCACAAACCCAAGAGAAGAAGCCACCTACTGAGGACAATACAAATGTTTTAATAAGGATGATGAAAGATTTCATCCAATGAGTAAATACAAAAGTGTCCACTCAATAGGCTTTAATTTGAAATTTGGAGAACCAAATAGGGCAACTTGCTTAGGCTATAAGTCAAAGGCCTCAAGGTAAACTTCCAAGTGGCACAATTGTAAACCCAAGAAGAGAAGGTAAGGACTAGTGTAATGCCATAGCTTTAAGGAGTGGTAAAACTTTAGAACATGAACATAAGACATAAAAGAATGAGAAGAAATAGGAAATTAACAAGGATGAAGAGGAGCTAGTGGATAAAGAGAGCACTAAAATGGAAATAATTAAGAAAAAAAAACCTTTACAAACCTACTATTCCTTTCCCTTAAAGACTGCAAAAGCAAAAGTTAGATACATAATTTTTAAAATTTTTGGAAGTCTTCAAGAAGCTGCACATAAACATACCATTTGTAGAGGCACTTGAACAAATGTCATATTATGCCAAATTCATGAAGGATATACTATCAAACAAAAGAGGCTGGGAGATCATGAAATAATAACCTTGATTGAAAGTTGTAGCTCTATCCTTAATATAAAAATACCACAAAAACAAAGAGATCTTGGTAGTTTTGACATCCCTTGCACTATTGGAAACATCCATTTTGGTAAGGCACTATGTGACTTGGGTTCTTGCATTAACCTCATGCCATTATCGGTCTTCAAGAGATTGGGGTTGGTAAAGCCAAACCCACTTCAGTAACATTACAAATGACAGATAGATCAATTAAGATACCTCGGGGTATGGTAGAAGATTTGCTAGTAAAACTAGATAAATTCATCTTTTCGACGGACTTCATTGTACTAGACATGGAAGAGGACCATGACATTCCTATTATACTTAGTCATTCATTCTTAGCAACGGGAAGAGCACTCATTGATGTAAAAAAAGGTGAAATTACAATGAGAGTTCAAGATGAACAAATAATGTTTAAAGTTTTTAAAGAATCTGAACCCCTTGATATTGATAATGCTAATGAATTTTTAAGGATAAATGTTATTGATTGTGGGAATAGCTTAAACGAATATGTTCATTCACCCACACTTTAGAATTTAACACATGATGCTATAAACAAGGACATAAACTCACTAGAAAATAACTCAACCTATTTTAACTTTGAAAGTATGGAATCAAAGGTTGATATTATCGATTGTGTGAACTTTTTGGAAGACGTGCCTCTCATGTGTGTATCAAAGGCGATTATAGAAAATTTTGAGATAGGATCTAATCTCAAATCATCAATTGAAGGGCCAAAAAGTTTAGACCTCACACTTTTAACCTCCCATCTAAAAGTGAAAGAGTCAAATGGAGAGGTGAAAAAGCTGTTAGAAATACATAAATTGGATGAATCATGGTAGAGTGCTTATAAGAATACCAAAAAGTTCAAAAAGAAAACAAAAATATGGCATGAGAATAGAATTGAGCACCATGTTTTCAAACCAGAACATAAGATATTATTGAACAAATCAAGACCCAAGTTGTTTCCAGGAAAACTCAAAAGTAAATGGACAAAAAGAGATGTGATGTGCCTTAGGACTTGATATGACCGTCTAATTAAGGACATTAAATGTGACGCTGGTTGAGGGGCAGACCAACATTATTGTACTTATATTTTCATTATTTTTGTTTTATAGGTGAATAAATGTGGAGAGCAATGTCCCAATAAGAATGAGTATTTCAGCGACATATGTGGTGTGCCATGATTAAGGGACTTTTCTTTTCTTTTACCTTTTCATATTTATATATGCACATTGGGGACAATGTGCAATTTAAGTTTTGGGGAGACTTCATTCTCTACATTAATATTTTTACTATTCATTTTAAATTTTTAGGAATATTTTTAGGGATTTGTTTTTAGGATGTTTTTAATCATGATTTGGTTAGAAAATAAACAAATATATGGAAACTAAATGCATGCATGTTTGATATGAAACATATGAACTCAATGATAAAATTGGTTGTCATGACTAGGATAAGGAATGTAACATATTTATTAAGATGTTTTCATTAATCATGTGATTTGATTGCTAGTTTTGATTGGATTGATTTAAATTTTTATGCACATGTTCATAATTGATTTTGGTGTGCTTATTGAGAAAACATTTGTAGTGAGTTATGCGACTCGATGAGATCTACTAAGTTTTAGAATATACTTGATCATCCATTGAGGTTAAATCATAAATAGTATCTAGCAAGAGAAATGATTTAGGCCTTTTTTGGATCGATTGAGCCTTTCAAGCTAACCATTTTTAATATTCGTATTCACCCATTTGAGCCTAAAAAAGAACCATTCATATCTTTAAGTCACATTTTATGCCTAACCAATAAGCATTACCTTTATCCTTACACCTTTAGCTTGTATGAAAAGAAAAAACTACAATCATATGTAAGGTGAAATGTAATGCACCCTATAAAAAAAAATAAAAAAGAAAAAGTAAAACTCATAACACAATTTTCCCTCTAAAGAAAAAGAAAATAGAATTAAAAATAAGTTTAGGGGTGTTGTGAAGTTACAAAAATAAAGATGTGGAATAATAGAATGTGAAAAGAATGATAAGAAAGGGTGCACCGAAATATTAAGTAACAACTCAATCGTAGTTAAAAAGTGCATGATGAAAAAAAAGAAGAAGCTAAGGTGTGGAAAGAGCCTAAATGTCTTCATTTATTGACCCCAAACCTAAGCCTTACATTACAACCATGTAAAGTCCTTATTGATCTTTAGCTAAGTGCATATTTATATTAGTTAAGAGGGATGTAAAAATAGACTTATGAGACTTGTTTTAAGATTGAATTGATTAGCATACTTATATAGGTTAATTTCATGAGTGCATTGGATGATATCATGTGCAGCACACACACACACGAATCAATTTGACAAAAAACATTGCATATCCTTGTATTGATGGAACATTAATTGATGAATATCTAAATCTCCTTATCATAGGATTGTACAACTTTTGAGAGAGATAGTTTTCGTGAAATATGCATGTGCTAATAAAAGTATATTTATGAATATAATACGCATGTTGTTTTATTTAGTTATACTTGGCTTTACAAGCAAAGAGTTAAGTTTGAGGGTGTGATGACTCTATGAAAGTAGAGTCATTAGCGCACTTTTTTACTTAATATTTACTTCTTTTATTCAATAAATAGTATTTTTGGGGGAAAAATATTAAAATATAAACTTTTTATTGAAAAGGGGTGAAAATATAATTTTTGGATTTTTTTTTGGAATTTTTATGAATGTTTAACGCAAAGCCAATCAAGAGCTACCATGTGGCATGCCACACAAGTAGAGGATCTGAATGGACAAGCCACACAGATGCCATACAAGTAGGGATAGTGAATCATGTTACGCCGTGTGTGAATAGGATGAATCGTGTGCCACGTGTCAACACATTGTTCAAATCGAGCTCAAAGATTGGTCAAACTACCCTACCATATGTCGGCATGCCATTTCTCCCCGTGTTCCACCATGCTCTATGCCATATGTTTCCGCAAATCACGTTGTGCCACGTGGTGCTGACTCAGTGAGCGAACGTTGTCTCTAACCGGTCTCCTCTATCACGTGTCGCGCTCTAATTTGCCCAGTGAATTCCATGTGAAATGTGTCATGCTGTGATTAGCAAGCATTGTTAATTTTTCTTGTTTTGATATCATTTCTTGATCTGAATGATCTGAAGAAGATGTGATGGTTCATATTACACGTGAGCAATATTTAAGCCCTTAATCACCCCATAAACCCTAAGGTGGAGTTTGGTTCGTGGAATGGAATCGGAATCGGAATGGAATGGAATGGAAAGGAAACAATTTTGTTTAGTTTGACCACTGGAATCAAGCTCGGAATCAAGATTACAGTGTTTGGTTTGCCACTGGAATTGAATGAAAAAAGCTATAAATGACCTTAATACCCCTACATGCTGTAAAGTTCAAATAATGTCCTTTAATTACTATTTTTTCGTCAGACAAAATACATTATTGAAATCATTATTTTCTAAATAATTATTACTTAATTAAAAAGAAATATATTATTAAAATTATTATTATTCTAAATAGGGTTTAGGGTTTTGAGGTTTGGGATGTGGGATTTAGGGTTTAGGGATTTAGGATTTGGGGTTATATTTGTAGGTTAAGGTTTAGGGTTAAAATTATTATTTTTCTAAAAATGGTTTAGGGTTTTAGAATTTTGGATTTAGGGTTTAGGGTTTTAGGATTTGGAATTTGGGGTTTAGAGTTTTGGGATTTAGGTTTTAGTGTTTAGGGATTTAGGGTTTAGGGTTTTAGGGTTTAAGGTTTAGTGTTTAGGGTTTAAGGTTTAGGGTTTTAGGATTTAGAATTTGGTGTTTAGGGTTTAGGGTTTTGTGATTTATGTTTTAGGGTTTTGGGTTTTGGGATTTATGTTTTAAGGTTTAGGGTTTAGAATTTTTGGGTTTAGGGATTTGGGGATTTAGGGTTTAGGGTTTTAGGGTTTAGGGATTTGGGGTTTAAAGTTTTAGGATTTGGAATTTAGGGTTTAGGGTTTAGGGTTTTAGGATTTATGTTTTAGGGTTTAGGGTTTTGGGATTTATGTTTTAAGGTTTAGGGTTTTAGGGTTTAGGGTTTAGGGATTTGGGGTTTAGGGATTTAGGATTTAGGGTTTAGGGTTTTGGATTTGAGTTTAAGATTATATTTTAGGTGAGGGTAAAATTGAAAAAAAAAAAGTTTAGATAGGAATGGAATTATGATTACCAAGGGGGAGAGAAGGGATGGAATTGTGATTCCTTCTCTTTCAGTAATCTCATTCCATTCTGCCCTCCATTCCGTCCAACCAAACACACAAAATGGAAGGAATCAATTATGATTCCATTCCATTCCCTTCAACCAAACATGGGGTAAGGAATTGTTATTAATAATAGAATTCAAGAGATTGATTTGTATTTCTTCTTCTACTATTTTATTTATCAATTTTTATGCCATTCTTTTTAAAAATATGAGCTTTATGAACACAATTATGTATTGTTAATTTATTAATCTAGGGATCTTATGAACCCAATTTTCACATGTGATGTTAGTTTTATTACAAATATAATTTTAATTTAATTATATTAATTAATCTGATTTTATGCTATTAATTGTTTGGCCAACAATTTATCTATAGAGGCAATTAAATTGATTTGATAGAATTATTTAATTGTTTATCTTGATTAAATAACATGTATAGTTTCTAGGCAAAAATGTATGGTTCTTATGTATGTGATCCATAATTGATGAAATTAATAAGTAGTATGCAATTTAATTGGCATAAGAGTGAGATTAATTGATAATTATATTGGAGGAATTTTAACGATTCACATGTTTAGAAAATTGGGGGATAAAGTATTCCAAGATATTTTCTCATATATCTTCTTAGTTACAAAATTCGATTTAATTAATTATTACTATTTAATTTTAGTTATTTTAATTTTGATTCCTTAAAATATAAAACACAAAAAATTTATTTTTATTTTTTTAGTTTTAAAAATTAGTTTATATTAAAATAATATCCATGTGAATGATCTTTTCTTATCATTATATTACTTATTATGATACATATATTTGTATAATCATTACACACAATTTGGTACATATACTCACTGACAAAAATAAAAGAAAAATCCAACCAAAATTTATTACCCAAAATAAAACCTATTTGGTTATTGTCAGCCACTTTCTAATACAAATCTTACAATTAGAAATTGGTAGGGAAATAATAAAAATAACATTTTTAAAACTTATAACCAATGAAATAGAACCTTATATCTAGTTCATATATTTTTTCTTTAAAAAGAAGAAGCTTAATCCATCATTTCAAATTGAAGGCCATCTAATGGAAGCTACTCAAGTTAACTTGCAACTATTTAGATTCGTTGAATATTGAACCCTATCCAATTCAACTCTGTTTAATATTGTCGAGATGTTATTTTTATTAAATTTTAGAGGTATTGTTTTATGTATTTTTCCAAAATTGTTTGCTAAAATAATGAGAATGTTATTATTTTTTGTCTAAGACATGAGAGTGTTATTTGAGGTAAACTAACAAATGTACCATCAATCAAATTCCAAACATATAATTTAAATTTATCAGATTACAAATATAGTACTGAAGTACCATATGTATTACAAAATGTCATCCCAGTGCAATTTATGATACTTTTATGCTATATTTGTTGTTGTAAGTCTTGTTGTTCTTTGTGTCATGTGTTGGCTTCCTATATGCAAAATGCAAAGTCTATTTATTTTACTCAGTGTTTATCTTCTTTTGTGTAAGGTTGGTTACTATGGATCTATAATGCTCACATGCATATAGTTAAGAGCATTATGATTGAAAGCATATTTTTTACACACCACAGGATTGTTTGTTTAGTATGCATGCTAGGCTGTGAGTAGGAAATTTTGGCTCAATTTTAGTGCAGATATTTAAGAGAAACTACTCGATAATTTTTGGAACAAAAATATGTTTTTTTGGCACCGTGCCATAACCTTCGACAAGGTCATGGTGAGATGGTTGGTGTGAAATATGGTAAGGTTTTCCAACATTGATATTCCTATATAAATACCACTTCCATTCTTGTTTCTTCTCCAAAAACTATGTAGCAGAGCTATGTCAAATTGAAATCTCATTTTTCTATTTTCATATTACTATTATCTTGAGTGTTGTTAGGTATTAGTGATTTTTTGAGTGATGAGTACTCAAGGTGGTGTTTGCAAATGAATTTTTTATAAGAAGCTTTGTGTAACTTTTTCTTATATAAGGAGCCTATGTAGTTGTGAGTCGTGTGTCGACTAATAGGTGCCTTCATACAACTTTTCTTATATGAGAACAACTCTATGAGAGTGGGTTAAGCTCAGTTGTTTGAATACTCATATAGTTGGATACATGTGATAAGTGGTGGATTGTGTGTCCTATTGTTTATGGGTGATCGGGTTGAGTGGTTTGGAACATTATATGTTCAAATCTTATTAAAATTGCACATTATATGTTCAAATCTTAGTAAGAATTCTATATGGTTTTACCTCATTATATTTGGTGGTATGCATGCTTTATTGTTTGTGCTTGTTTATAATGCTACTATAATTATTAGTTAGGTGTTTATCTTTCTATTGTATGCATTTTTGTGTAGAGTTCATAAAGTGTCATTATCTCTTGAACTTGATTGTGTAATAGGTCTTGGACTCCCTCAATATTGTTATGCCTGATTAGATTGTTATGTTGGTAGGTTCTAAGTTTCTATCATGTATGTGTAAACATACTAGATCTAGACTATGATTAAAAAGCTTATTTGTTTTATGTAATTTCATGCTTTCTTTTCTTTACTTATAGCATGTCTATAGCTTTTTATTTGTTGCTTTTATAGTGTTAAATTAATCTGCTTACTTCATGATCAATTGATTTTGTTGTTTATGGTACCTTTAAATAGTGCTCAAGACAAACAAGTTTTTCTTCTATTTTTAAGAATGTTATTGTAAGCTGATTAGCCTAAGGGTCTTTTGGTAAATGTTTGAGCTTAATGGGCTTTAGTATAATTGATGTGCTTAATGGGTTTTAGTATAACTAATAGGTTCAGTGAGCTTAAAAAATTACCAAATATTCTTAGTTGAATATTTTAGAAAGCTTTTAAGGGAAGAGCATTTTAAGAATTTAACAACCCATATTCCCTTATACTCTCTATATCCTTCTAGCGGGTTCTCTGCTCATACTAATTGAGTCAAAAATTATCAAAATTCCTTTACTTGAATAGTTTATAAATTTTTTAAGGGAATGGAATTTTAGTAATGTTAAAACTTATATTTCCTTACATTCTCTGCAAGCTTTATCTGAATTCTCAGCCACCCATTTCTTTCATATCTTTAGCTCCAAGATAGCTAGACCAAAAGAGAGAAAGAAAGGGGGAGTGGAAGAAGTTGGGGATTCCCAGTTAAAGCATAATAGAAACTGGTTTGTTTTCATAAATTGAGTTGAAAATTGAGAAACATCTAGTACGATTTAGCCTTTGAGTTTTATTTTTTTGGAAAGGTATGGATGTCTAGTTTATGATTCAATTTACACATTCTCGTACCAAATTATCTACAAAAAGTTATAAATTGTTTTTGAGGGTATGTTTGAAGGATTATGATTTGGAAATTATGTATTGAATCGGAACTGTGTTTTAGTATTTTTGTACTATTTCTTTGATAAACAATGAGTAGTGATATTTGTTTTTTGAAATATAATAATGTCTAGTTTTTATGAGTTTTTACAAAACTGAATTTGAAATTTTTTATAGAAAGTTATACTAATTTTATCAAAGTATATTCTTACAAATTGAAAGAGAAAACTTTATTTCACCTTGACATATATTTTATGATTTTGAAATGATTTTTTAGATTTGATTTGGGTGAGTTATATCTTTCTTTAAAGCCTATGATTTCTAGTCTTAGATATATGTTGTGGTTTCTCCTTTCAAGTTTTCTAGACAAAGTTGTAGGAATTTAACAAAGGGTATGTCATGTGGAGATTGTACTGAAAATTAAGTTTTAAACAAGCAAGCGTTCTTTGTTTTTGAAAAGGTTTTACATAAATAGATTTGGACAATTCTATTAAAATTTATATTTGATTATCTAGGGATAGGTCTGGAAGTATATTAAACTATATATAATGTGTTCTAATAGCTTTAGATTTGTTGATCTAAAGTTGTTTTACCAATAACTAATGACCACGTGATATCTTTTCAGAAAGCTGAAAATGCTTAGTTGTGTTGAATATTACAAAGCATAATTTGAGTATTTTTTACTTAAAGTTATGATTGTTTGACCGAAGGTAATGTGTAATGAATTTAAAAATAATTTTCACTCTTTTTTATGGTCAAGGAGCTAAGTTCTATCTTTGTGTTTCACTGATGCTATTTATACATATTTGAATCTATTTATTTGTAAGTTAAATTGATTAGAGTGTATGTCTTCTTGAATTGGGACTAGAAGCACAAGAATATCTAAGCTAGAAGTTATATGTTTTTACCTCATATTTTAGAATCTTTAGAGTATCATTTAGTTTTAAATTAACTAAACTAGCAATGTTGTTAGTATTGTTTTTGACACAAGTATGTGTCCTATGGAGGGATTATTCAGCAGATCCTTTAGGGAAGCTAGAGCAACATGTGAGTGGACACATATTACTCAAATCTTACAAGTAACTTGTTTATTATTAACTTAAAAATGATCATAATAATTAACTTCAATCTTTTAAGTTTTTATAAGTTTAGTGTTTTTTTTATAAAAACAAAATGTGTATTTTATGCTGTAAAACAAATACATAATCATTAATCTTACTTATGTAACCATGTATGTGAATTTTTAGGACAAATTTAAAAAAAAAGATGTGAAAAAATGTGACAACTCTTCTTTGAGATCCTATTTTCTTTAGAGAAATTAGTTACATAAATTGTTTTATATGTCTTTATTAATTTGTCTAACGTTAAAATTATAATTAAATATTTTCATACCTTTATATAGTTCTTAGAGACTAAAAAGTTTTTTTCTTTAATTTTTAAGAATGCTAATGCGGGTTGTTTATCCTAAGTCTCTTTTGTTAAATGTTTTGACTTAATGGCTTTAGTATAATTGGTACGCTTAATGGACCATAGTATAACTCATAGGCCAATGGGCTTAAAAATTACTAAAATGTCCTTATTTGAATAGTTTAGAAAGCTTTAAAGAAAGAGTATTTTAGTAATTTAACAAAACATATTCCATTATATTATGTACATCCTTCTAATGGGTTCTCAACCCATACCAATTGAGTGAAAATTACTAAAATGCTCTTTGTTGAATTGTTTAGAAAGCTTTTAAGGGAATGATATTTTAGTAATTTTATAACGCATATTTTCTTATATTATCTACAAGCTGCTTCTGAATTCTCCACCACCCATTCGTTTCATGTATTTATTTATCTCAGTGAGAGCAAGACCAAAAGAGATAAAGAAAGAGGAAGAAGTTGGGGATTCCTAGTTAAAGCATTATTGATTTTTTTTAGGAAATTGAGTTAAAAAATGAGATTAATCCAAAAAGTTATGAATACTTTTTGAGTGTATATTTGAAGGATTGCACTTAGAAATTTTGTATTGAATCATATCTATATTTTAGTTTTCCTGAACTCTTTTTCTTATAACCTTGACTGGTTGATACTTATTTTGAAAACTGATAATGTCTAGTTTTGTGGCTTTTTAGAAAATTGAATTTGGATTTTTCTATAGAATGTTATTCTAATTATACCACAACATTTTTTTGTACAAAATGAAATTGAAAACTCAGTTTCAACCTGATCTATATTTTATTATTTTAAAATGGATGAGTTATTTCTTTTTTTTTTAAGCTTATAATGTCTAGTTGTAGATACATTTTACAATTTGTTATTGTAAGTCTTGTTGAACTCTGTGTTTGTATGTTGATTTCTTGTGTGCAAAATATAGAGTCTATTTATTTTACTTAGTATTTTGTCTTTCTTTATTAAAGGTTAGTTAATATGGATCAATCATGCACATATACACTTAGTTAAGAACACTCTGATTGAAAGCATGTTTTTTACATATCACGGGATTGGTTATTTGGTATGCATGCTACGTCATGATTTTTTGATTTGGTATGCATATATACCACCTCGTCGTACCCCTTGCCACTCCTCTTGGGGAGATGGTTGGCGAGGTCCATGGTGATGTGGCTCGATCATTTTTTTCTTTTATTAATACCCCTCACTCTTTTCTATTCTTTACACATGTTTTATCTATCAAATCTTTTCCAAAATCCATACCAAGAATTACATATGTTTCACAAATCGTTTTTTGGAGAGCTTACATTATTTACTTCAATGTTGTGGGAAAAATAGAGTGTTTAATTTGTTTTGTATGTGAGATACAACATTTAGATTTTGGGTTAGGTATTGAGTTGAGTTATCAAATTGTTGGTTATGTGCCTACATGATTTGACTATGTATTTTCCGTACACAATTTAACTATGTATTTTCCGTACACGATTTGAGATTTGTGACCCTTAAGGTGTTTAGCAGTACTTTCTTCACTTTATTGATATGTGGCTTCTCATCACACCATAATAGGTGATGTTGGCTTTAGAGGAAAGTCGAGTTTATGTGACAGACCAAGTTGTTATGGAGGCAGTAAGAAAGGGTAGTAATAGGTAGTTTTCTCGACTAATTGGGGTATTAGTAGTTTTATTTCTTTCAAATTTGTAATTGTTTTATTGAAAGTGAATTGTTTGTTATCGAGTAGTTACTATAAAAAACCTGAGGATATTATCATATAGATACAGTCTCTATATGGGTTTACCTTATTATATCGCTTGTTGTGCATGATCATTTGTTATGCTATTATTACAATCTAAGTTTAAGGTGTGTATGCTCCAAGATACTAAAGCTTAAACTCTAATTAGAAAGCTTTCACAATTTATTCACTTTTCGCTTATCATACTATATCTTTGTGGTGTTGATTTTATATTTTTTGAGACTTTAAATATTTACTATTGTGTGTCTTGTTTAAGTGTTTTTCTTACGATTAGTAGTGAGCCAAGTCATAGGTTTTTTCAATTGGTATCAGAGTCAGTATACCTATAGGGCTTAACTACTTTGATATTGATTCTTTTAACTCGTTTTCACACATGCACTTTCTCTCTAATGGATTCGAGAAAAAGAGATAATATAGGTTGACCTCCTCTTTTTAATGGGCTAAACTATGCTTATTGAAAATCTCAAATGACACTGCTACAAAATATGGCATGTAAGTCGATATGTAAAGTCGATTTTTGGAGAAAACCAACTTATAATAAATTTAAAGTCGGTTGGGTGAAGAACCGATGCTACGTATAGAGTTAGTTGACATGTTGAACTGACGCTACACGTGGACGTAGCGTCGGTTGTACGTGTCAACCGACGTTATTCACGCTATGTCGGTTTTGTATAAGTATTTAATAATAAAATAAATTTATATATATATTTATGATTGTGATTTAAGGATGATTTTTAATTTATTTATTTATGTTAAAATGAAATGGGAAATACATGATTCAACAATATGATGCTCATTAAAATATCTATGATTTGAAGTAGTGCAGTTATTTTAAAAAAATCTTAATTATCACAAAATGTTATATAAATTTATATGTCATTAAATACAGGTTCTTAAGTAGAGTAGAAAATGAGTAAAATATGTAAAAAAAACTTTAAAGTCGGTTTAACCTGTTAACTGACTTTAAATTTTAAGTCTTTCTATTTATAGTCAGTTCAACGAATAGAATTTAAATTGATTTAAAGTCATTTTTTACCCGACTTTAAAGCCCGTTTTTGTAGTAGTTTGAGCACCTTCTTATGGTTCCTCGAAAACTATGTTTGATTTCTTATCGAGAATGGATAGACATACCCAACTAAAACCCTCCTGAATAATATTATGATTTCAAAACCCATGATTTAAGGGATAAAGGAAGGGAGTAAGGAATCTGAATGAAAAAATATGGGTTTGTATGAAATTATCAAAACTGTGAGATGAATATAGAAGAATACTACCTCAAAGAAAACTTTTAATATTCTAAAGAAAACCCATGAAGGAATGTATGTTGTTAAAAGCTCTATAATTCTAAACCTGAATAGAGGTATTGAGTTGTACATCATGCAAGAGGACACGGCTTTTGACAAGTTCCATGCACATTTCTCAAATATTGTAAACTACTCATACAACTTGGGTAGGCCTATTAGTAAAGAGAAGTAGATTGAGAAGATCATTACTTGTGAACCTTATCAATTTCATGTCAAAGTTACCATTCTTTAATCTATATGTAAACTTGATAAGCTTACAATGGATAAGTTAGTTGGTAATTTGCAAGTCTTTGAACTTCATCACCTTTTGATGAGAAGGGAAAGAGTTTTGCTTTCAAGAGTACTAAGGGAAGTAGTCCTAGTAAATAAGCTAAAGCCATTGTTATATGTGATTCTGACCTTGATGAGTAAGAAATGGCTTTACTTGCCTAGAGACTCACAAAATCAATGAAAGCTGATGAAAATTCAAAAAATTAATCTAAGAGACCTAACAAAGGTCACTTGAACAAGATCAATTTCTTTAAACGTGGGAAGCCTAGACACATATTTGCCAATTATTTCTAGAAATAAAAATGCACTAATAAGCATGCCATAAAAGCTAGGGTACTATTTTGGATAATACTAGCATTGATGATGAGGATGACATAAACTTTCCTGGCTTATTTGTTTCAAATAATGTCATTGACCTTCCGACTACTACCTAAAATATTTAAAAGGCTACAATTGAATCTAATGATGATAAAGATAAATAGGATGAATTGTTTGATTCCTACAACATGCTCTTGTTAGAGCATATTAAGTCTAAAAAGCTAAGAAAAGTCTTTGGAGAGCTTGATGAAAAAGAGCACTAGATAGGTACGTTGAAGAAACTCTTGAGGAGAAGAAGAGATCATCCAAACAAGATATTTGATTTGCTTGAAAAATTTAATGCAAATCATGAGAAAGTAAAGAAGATTAAGGTACAATTGAAGTGTCATACTTTGGGTAAAACATCTCAGTTATTTGTTAATCCTGATCTCATTTTTGATCAAAAGGTTGAAGTTAAATGGTTGAATAAGAAGATTATTATTATTAAAAGTGCAAAGGAATATCTGGCTTATTGTTTTACAAAAAAGAGGTTGAGACTCAAAAAATACATAAGAAAGATAAGATGCTTAAAAATTATGTTGCATATCTTGAATTCTTTCTTAAGGAAAATGAAGATTTGACTAAAATCTTGAAAGACAAACTCAATGTTAGTGAAAAGGAACTGGCTTATTATGCCTCTACTGTTAACAAGATAATGACTGGCTCTAAAAATTTGAATGAAATATTTTGTAGTATAGAGAATTTTGGTGACAAATATGGCATTGGTTATAATGAATAAGTTTCTACATCTTTTATTACTACTCTCAAGTTTGTCAAATCAATCGCTAAAGATCCAAAGTTGAGGCCTGATGCCAATATCCAAAAGGTAAGTCGGTTGTGTCATTTAGCCAGTTTTCTCTAACAAGCTAAATAACTCACCTAAAAATGGTCTTTTCTGTTGCTCTAGTGATGGTATATTGTCCCTACCTACTATTACTCCTACTTGTCATCCTTGTGGTGAACTTGGAAATTTGAGATCACACTATAGGAAATTGACTTCACATCTTCATGTGACAATCAATGTGAGTTATCCTCCTCCTCCTCCGTATTCTACTCCTTAGAGTTAGGGACTCATATCCTTTAACTCAACTATTCGAGCTTGTTATCTATGTGGCACTATTGGCCACCTTGCTAGGTAATGTCTAAGATATGTGAGGAGTATATCTCAGAGTTCTCCATCTCTCTTTTCCCAATATTTTATGATTGGATGTAGTTATTATGGCTCATATGAGCATCTTTGAGTAGGTTGCATTATGCACCTAAGGCATGGTGTGGAAATAAATAAGTTTTATTTAAAAAGTATACCTAGCCCCGTGTCTATGGATAACTTGATTGGATTTTATAGAAATTATAAATAAAACAAACCACAAGTTCTATACATTGTTCATGCTTATATGACTTATAGACTATCTCCTAACTAAGTTTCCCCTTACCAATTTTTAAACGGAGGCACGCTGTTTGATCATTATTTTCAGTTGATTAGTATGGAGTTGAGCTACTTATTTCTTTTCTCTCTTATGTTTGTAGTATTCCTGTATGTTCTTATGTGTAATTTGATGTATATATACTTTTTTTTTGTTTTATCTCCCTTTACTTCTTATATCAAACAAAAATTAAAAAAATCTTGTATTTGTAAATTTGGCACTCTTTTTCACTTTCTTTCTCTTCTTAAGACAATTATGCAAGTTTTTATTTCTAGCTATCATACTGTATGTGAAATGATTTTTGTAGGAACCAATAATGTTTTTTGGTTGGTGTTCCTTTAGCTTGGATTGAAATGTGGCTATTATGACATGTATATTCTTTGAGTGTATGTATGACTAAATTTTTTTATTTTAATTGAAATACTTTATTTCATATACACATGCTACAACTTTGTGCATTTGTATGTTATTTTGAGAAGTTTTATAGATTTCATGCTTTGATGATTTGTATGTACCTCACAAGCTCTAGAATCCACTTAGTTTATCTTGAGGCGAAATCTAAGGTGCTATCTAGACAGAGAGAGGATTTAGGTCTTCTTTAGATTGTTTGAACTTTTCAAACCACTATTGATTATTTATGTTCTTAATTACCCCTCTTTGAGCTTTTATGGTAACCTTTCCTTTCATTACATTCGTTTTAACTTAACCTAAATATTTAATTCCACTTACCTTGTACATCCTTAGTTAAGCTTCTTTCACATAGTTAGTTGAGCTTATATGGTTTGGGAATGTCTAGTTGGATTAAGAAAATGAATAAATTATTGATTTTGGTGTGTAGTTCTCAAAACCAAAAAACAATTTGTTGTTAGTGAATGATTTTTGGGAAGTGAAGCAAAAAGAACCTAACTTTGAGGGTATTATATTTATAGACATGAACTCATTGGTTTATTATATGTATTTGGTTAGCCAAAGGTATGTTTAAGCTTAAAATTTTGATATCTCTCCTACCTATACCTTAGCTTATTTTGCGAGCTTTGAAAGACCTATTGATATCAATCTAAGTTGACATTTACTTTAATGAAGAGAGGGACCAAATGTGGAGTTTGGTTCTATTTGATTCTATATTTCTTATTTTATGGTTCATAGAAGCATATCTTGATGGAATATAGAGTAAATAAGTTTAGCATAACACACATAGTACATTTCATCAAAAACTTTAGTTATACCTTTACATAAATTCATTATGGATTGATAGCCATATGGATATTTACATTGAATGTATTGGTTTGTCTAGCTAACTTGCTAGTTCGAGAAATATAGCTTGTCAGACCCTCAGTAAGGCTCCTTGCCATACCTCTTTTACATTCTCACCAAACTAGCTCGCCAAAAACTCCAGCAAGGGGGTTAATGAGGTCCGTGGCATGGTCCACTTATGCCTATATATATAACTGCCTAGTATCTATTTTCTTCACACATCAAAATTGTTGACTTCTGTTATTGCTTAACCAGTATACCATGCCTTATATTTCTTACCACAAATGACCCTCAAACGTAATAGGAGTGTTAAAAAGTGAAAGTATTTTGAGCTTTCCAATCTCTTTAAGAGTGCCCTATTCTTGGTGGGTATCCTGTAGATATCCATGACTTTCGTGAGATCGATGAAAGGTTTTCTTACTTTTCTTGGATTTCTCTTTGTCCTCTAAATTATATATGTAATGATGATTTTGTTAGGAAGTTTTATGTTGCCTTATCTTATATTTCTACTACTAGTTTGTCTACCTCATTTGCCTTTAGAGGGTATAGAGTTACTTTCTCTCCATACAATATTATTAATTTTTTATCTCTTCTTATTATTGCATTTCATTCTTTTCCTATCATTCCATTTGAGTTTGAGAATATTTCTTCCACATATCTTTCTTCTGATTTTGTTCTTGTGAATTCTTGCAACATTATTGAGATGGCTAACCAATTGGCTGGGCTTGATCACACTTCTATTGGTAATGCCCTTGCTATTAACTCTTCTGCACTTGGTCCTCTTATTAATAATGTTGTTAGTGTTATTATCGATCCCCGTTTTAATCTTGATACTATCCCTCCATACCAAGGACACCTCCTCTATGTAATTCTATATGGTGACTCTATAGATATTGCTGGTATGATTTATAAAACCATTGTTTTCTATACTATTACTCAACCTTATTCTACTATTCACTATCCCTTCTTGATTTCCAGGTGGGGTTGTATTATTTTTTGTAACATCTCTCTTACCTATCCAAGCAGAGCTCCCCTTTTTCTTTCTCTAATTTTCCTACTAGTCGTGAGTCTTGGCGTTCTTTTGCTACTCTTTTACCCATTTCCTCTTCTTCCTTGAACGTCACTCAATCCATATGTTTTGAATCAATTCATGTTTTTTCTACTCTTCTTACGTCCATCCCTCTCAATGATGAGTCTATTAGACTTTTAAATAATGTTTTCAATGAGTTGCAAACTTTTAACCAAAATATCATAGATAGCATAGATTTAGTGCTTTTGCTCATGGTGTAGTGGCTTCATATCTTCTCGTTGTACCACTTTCTATTCACATCTCACCGGTTTATTTAGCCTCTGTCAGACCCCAACCTCACTCTGGTGCTTCATCTCTTAGGTCAATGTTCACTATGTTTACTTTTTTTGGTGGATATTAACATAATATTCCCTTTGAGATTGACCACTCCTTTGACCAATTTGCTGCTAATATTCTCCAATCTCAACCTATTGCATCACCTTCTACCCTTACCAATGCTAAAAAGTCTTCTCGTAGTGTTTTCCATAGGGAAGATGATGTAGGATAGGGAAACGAATAATACTAAACTCACTTTACTTCTTGCTGCTTTAGTTTATTTCTTTACATTTCGTAAATATTTTTTAAAATAATAATTACTTAATAAGAATGTGTTTAATGTTTTTTCCTTATTTTATGGCTCAATTTTTTGCTATTTGTTTATTAAATTTAATCTTATTTATCGCATTGCATGAATGATAAGGTTATTGTATGTATGCATTCTCTTTCTCATATATTGGTGTTTCTTTGACTTTTTTTTTTGTAGAAAAGAGGAAGAAGTTTGTTTACATAACTATATGTTTGTTGTCATGCTATATGTTGCATGAATGGTGAAGGCAGGATTGCACTACATGTTTTTGCCTAAATTGCATACCCTTAGAGGGAATGTTGCATGAAGTTAGGAGGAGTTGTGTACTTTAAATATGATTTCCCTATCGATGTTACTTGTGTAGGTGTAATGTGATAATATATGGATAGATTACATGTTGTTTCTACATGATACGTTCATAGGGTATGTGTTCATTTTGTGTGTGCAGGTTACAGTTGTTGATTGTTTTCTTTCAACTTTAGTTGTAATGGCATTGAACTATTAAGACCATTATGTTTCAGAGTGATAGAAGTTGGATGAGTTAGTCCAAGAAGATGGTTGGAGCACACAAGATGGATGCACTTGGTTTTATTGTGTTTTTTGGGTTTAGTTGTCCGTTGATGTTTTGTTCATGAGAACAAACATCTTTACATCATCTTTATGATCATATCATGATAGATATGCATTTGTACTTAGGTGTGTTGATACAAAAATCCAAATAAGGAGAATGTAAGTTTTGTTGTGCTTTGTGTCTGTATATTGGCTTCTGTGTGCAAAATATGGAGTCTATTTATTGTACTTAGTATTTTTTCTTCCTCTGTGAAATGATGGTTACTACGTATTAGTAATGAACACGCATACTTAATTATTAACACTATGATTGAAAGCATATTTTTCACACACCAAGGGGTTGGTTGTTTAGTATGCATGTTAGGTTGTGAGTATTTTTGTTCGTTTCGGGTGCATATATTTATGAAAATAACTTGGCATTTTTTTGAAACTTAAAAATTTGATTTTTGGCACCTCGACACACCACCTTTCCAAACCCTTTCACCACACCCCTCATCATTCATGTTGGTAAGTGGTTGGTGAGGTCCATAGCGATGTGGCTAGTAAGATGGCTCGACCATTAATTTTTCTTTTATAAATGCCCTTCACTCTTCTCTACTCTTTACCCATATTTTATGTATTGAATCTTTGCCAAAATTCGTACTGAGAATTAAATTTGTTTCACAAATATTTTTAAAGAGCTTATGTTATTTACTTCAATGTTGTGGGAAAAATAAAGTTTTTGAGTGTTAAGTTTAAAACTATTTTTTTTATATGAGACACAACATTTAGAGTTCGGGTTGGGTATTGAGCTGAGTTATCAAATTGTTGGTTGTGTGTATAAGCGGTTTGGCTATGTCTCCTATATATAATTTAAGATTCGTGACCCTTAAGGTGTTTAGCACTAGTCTATTCACTTTACTATTATGGGGTTTTTTATCACACCATATTGGGTAGTGTTGGTTTTGTAAGAAAGTTGGGTTTGTGAGACAAACCAAGTCATTATAGAGGTAGCAAGTAAGGATAACAATAGATAGCTCAGGCAGAGGTCTTAGCTAATAAAGGTATTGGTATATTTATTCCTTTTATAGTTGTAATTTATTTATTGTTTAGTAAATTGTTTGCTATCAAGTAGTTCCATTAAGTAACCCGAGGATGTCAACACATAGATATAGTCTTTATGTGGGTTTACCTCATTAAATTTATTGTCATGCATGATCTTGTGTTGTGCTAGTACAATATGAGTTTAAGCTTAAACTCTTATTAAAAAACTTTTACTGTCTACCTGTTTTCTACTTTTCATATTATATCTTGGTGATGCTAGTTTTATATTTTCAGAGACTTTAAATATTTACTGCTTCTGATGTGTGTTCTATTTTAGTATTTTTCTTAAGAATTAAGGACGAGTCCTTGAGAAGTCTATCTCTCCTTACCCTAGTAGTGAATCAGGTCATGGATTTTTTTTCTTCAATTATTTCATGTTTTTTGGACAAATTTATAGGAATTCAAATAAGGGTATGTTTTATGAAAATTGTACTAAAACTTATGTTTTAGTCAAACTAATATTCTATATTTTGAGAAGGGTTTACATATGATAATTTTGTTTGCTCTATCATGTTTCAAATATTGAAATTTCTAGTTACATAAATAGATTTGGACAATTATACTAAAACTTGTATCTAATTTTTAGAGGCCAATCTATAAGTATATTAAACTATATATCACGTGTTTTAATAGTTTGATATTTACTGATATAAAGTTGTTTTAATTATAACCAATGATCATGCGATACC
This sequence comes from Hippophae gyantsensis, assembly GCA_030763125.1. Taxonomy (NCBI): domain Eukaryota; kingdom Viridiplantae; phylum Streptophyta; class Magnoliopsida; order Rosales; family Elaeagnaceae; genus Hippophae; species Hippophae gyantsensis. The sequence continues at coordinate 315,728 of CM061036.1, forward strand.
TTTTTAGAAAGCTAGAAATGCATAGTTGTGTTGAATTTTACAAAATGAAATTTGAGTAGTTTCATCAAAAGTTATGATTGTTTGATTAAAGGTAGTGTATGTTGAATTCGAAAACATTTTTCACCCAAGTTGATAGCCAATAGCTGAGTTTTATCTTTGCATTTCAGTGATGCTATTTAAACAGATTTGAATCTATTTATTTGTAAGTTGAATTGATTATAGAGTTTGCCTTCTTGAATTGAGACTAGGACCATAAGATCATATAAGTTAAGAGTTATATGTTATCGGCTAATGTTTTAGAACTTTTAAATTATCTTTTAGCTTTAAATTAGTTACCTAGCAATGGTGTTATTATTGTTTTCGGCACAAGTATGTGCTGTGTAAGAAAGGATGATTTAGCAGTTTCTATAGGACAATTAGGGCAACAACAATAATACAATAATATGAGTGAACATATCTTACTCAAATCTCATCTGTACTTATTTATTATTAACTTAAACATGATCATAATATTTAACTTCAATCTCGTAAGTTTTCACAAATTTAATATCTTCTTATAAAAATAAATGTATATTTTATGTTCTAAAATAAGTACATAATCCATAATCTTATTTGTGTAGCAATGTAGGTCAATTTTGAGGACAATATTTTTTAAAAGTAGGGAAGAAAAGGTAACACCCCATCTATGATATCCTATTTTTTTTAGGGGAATTGATTAAATTATTTTATATTTCACTATTAATTAAGTCATACCTAACAATTATAATGAAATATTATGATACTTTTAAATAGTGTTCAGAGACTAATAAGTTTTTATTTTAGTTTTAAAAATGCTAATGTGGATTATTTGGCCTATGGCTCTTTTGGTGAATATTTGGGCTTAATCGAACTTAGTATAGTTGATGGGCTTATTGGATCATACTATAACTAATGGTCTCAATGGGCTTATTAAAATGTCTTTAGTTGAATAGTTTGAAAAGCTTTCGAGGGAAGCCAATTTAGTAATCTCACAACCCATATTCCCTTATATTGTCTACATCTTTTTCGTGAGTTATTAACTCATATTGAGTGAAAAATTACTAAAATGACATTAGTTAAATAGTTCGAAAAGTTTAAAGGAGTGACGTTTTAGCAATTTTAAAATCCATATTTCCTTACATTCTCCACAAGCTTCTTTTGGATTCTCAACCACCCATTTCTTTCATATCTCCATCCTTATGAGAGCTAGACTAAAAGAGAGAAAGAAATAGGAAGAGGAAGAAGTAGGGGATTTCTAGCTAGTACAAACTATTTTTTTTAAATTGAGTTGAAAATTAAGAATCATCTAGAACGAATTAGCCTTTGAGTTTTATATTTCTAAAAAGATATGGATGTTTAGATTATGATACACTAACAAATTTTTATTTGGGATTTTCTACAAAAAGTTATCAATGTTTTTTGAGGATACGTATGAAGGATTATGATTTAGAAATTTTATATTGAATCTGATATGTATTTTTGTATTTTTGAAATATTTCCCTGGAAACCAAATAAGTGGCTACTTTGTTTAAAAACTAACAATTTATAGTTTTTTTTTGTCTTTTACATAACTAAATTTAAAATTTTCTACAGAAAGTTATACTAGTTTTACTGAAACATATTCTTTGCAAATCAAAACTAAAGATTGTGTTTCAGCCGTACTTATATTTTATGATTTTGAAATGATTTACAGATTTGATTTAGGTGAATTATATATTGTTTTGAAGCCTATGATGTCTAGTTCTAGATATATTTTATGGTTTATCATTTCAAGGTTTGAAGAAAAAGGTTATACAAATTTAACTATGGGTATGTGCTATAGAGATTGTAATACAAATTATGTTTTAAACAAACTAGTATTCTATATTATTTGAAAGATTTATAAATATATATATATATATATATATATATATATGTTTTTCAAAAATAGATTTGGACAACTCTATTAAAAGTTATATCTTGTGTTCTAACATTTTTAGACTTGGTGATTTAAAAATATTTTATAGATAACAATGATCATATGATACCTTTTCAGAAAGCTAGAAATTTCTACTTATTTTGAATTTTACAAAATGAAATTTGAGTAATTTTATTGAAAGTTATGATTGTTTGATCAAAGGTAGTATATGATTAATTTGAAAACAATTTCAATCAAGTTTATGGCCAAGGGGATGAGTTCTATCTTTGTATTTCAGTGATGTTGTTTAAACATATTTAAATCTATATATTTGTAAGTTAAATTGATTAGAGAGTATGCTTTTTTGAATTTGGACTTTGAACTTAAGAATATCTAAGTTAGAAGGGTTACCAAATAGCCTCTAACATATAACTTCTCGTTTTGATATTCTTACTCTCCTAATCCCAATTCAAGAAGTCATACAAAGATAAAACTCAGCTCTTTGGTCATAACTTGGGTGAAAACTATTTTCAAGTTCATAATACACTATCTTCAATCAAACAATTATAACTTTTATTGAAAATACTCAAATTTTATTTTGTACAATTCAACACAACTTGGCATTTTTAACTTTTTAAAAATGTATCACATGATCATTGGTTTTCAGCAAAACAACCTTAAATCACCAAATTTGAAGCTGTTAGAACACACTTACTTTTTAATATATTTCCATACCTATCCTTAGAAAATCTCATATAACTTTCAATAGAATTTTCTAAATCTATTTATGTAAAAAAAATATAAATATTACACATTTCAATATTTAAGACATAATATAGCACACTAAATTATTATATGTAATTCTAAAAACATAAAATATTGGTTTGTTTCAAACATAATTTTTAATACAATCTCCCATAGACATACCTTTAATTAGTTAAATTCTTATAACTTTGTCTAGAAATCATGAAACGATAAACCATAAAATATATCTAAAATTTGTCATCATAGGCTTTGAAAAAAGATACAACTCATCCAAATCAAACCTATAAATCCATTTCAAAATCATAAAATATAGGTCAAGTTGAAACAAAGTTTTAAGTTTTCATTTTTACAGAACTTGCTTTGGTAAAATTAGTATAACTTTATGTAGATAACTCCAAATTTAATTTTGTGAAAACTCACAAAAACTATATATTATCTATTTTCAAAACATGTATTAGTCACTCATTATTTATGAAATAAATAGATCAAAAATACTAAAACACTAATCAATTTTAATATAGAATTTCCAAATCATAACCCTTTAGACATATTCTCGAAAATCATTCAAACATTTTTGTAGAAAATTCTAAATGAACAACTATAAAATGATCATATACTAGATATTCATATCCTTCCATAGAGGTAAAATTAAAAGGCTAATTTATTTTGGATGATTCTCAGTTTTTAACTCAATTTTAAAAAAAAAAATGTTGCTTTAACTAGGAATCCCAAACTTCTTCCTCTTTCTATGTCTCTTTGGGTCTAGCTCTCATTGAGATGAAGACATGAAACAAATGGGTGGCAGAGAATTGAGAAGCATCTTGTAGAGAATATTAGAAAATATGGGTTGTAAAATTATGAAACTATCATTCATTTTAAAACTTTCTAAACTATTCAACTAAGGGTATTTTGATAATTTTCACTCTATTAGTATGGGATGAGAACCCACTAGAAAGATGAACATAACATAATAGAATATAGATTATTAAATTACTAAAATACCCTTCCTTTACAAGCTTTCTAAACTAGTCAACTAAACGCATTTTCATAATTTTTAATGGATTATTAAATTACTAAAATACCCTTCCTTTATAAGTTTTCTAAACTAGTCAACTAAAAGCATTTTCATAATTTTTAATGGACTATTAAATTACTAAAATACCCTTCCTTTACAAGCTTTCTAAACAAGTTAACTAAAAACATTTTCTTAATTTTTAAATTTCATTGAGCCTATTAGTTATACTAAGATCATTAATTCCATCAATTATACTAAAGCTTTTTAAGCCCAAACATTCATCAAAAAAGCCTTAGGTTAAACTATCCACGTTAACATTCTTGAAACTAGAAATGTTTTTATTAATCTCTAGATACTACTTAAAGTATCACAATATTTAATTATAATCGTAAGGTATGACTTAATTCATAGAGATGTATAAAGTAATTTATGTAATTAATTTCTCCAAATAAAATAGAATCTTACAAATTGGGTGTTACATTTTCACCTATCATTTTAAAAAATTTCATTTTAAAATTTTACAAATGTTGCTACATAAGTAAGATTATTGATTATACATTTATTTTCCAACATAAAATACATAGTTTTTTTTATAAGAAAGTAATGAACTTGTGAAAACTTAAAAAATTGAAGTTAAGTATTATAAACATGTTTAAGATATTGAAATTAAGTATTATGAGTAAGATACATAAATTCACATTATTATATTACCATTGTTTCTCTTATATAACACATACTTCTATCAGAATTAATAATAACACCATTGGTAATTTAGCTAATTTAAAACTAAAAGATACTATAAAGATTTTAAACATGAGTGGATAACATATAACTTCTAACTTATATGATTTACACTCCTAATCCTAATTCAAGAAGGCGTACTTTCTAATCAAATCTGTTTAAATAGCATCATTGAAATATAAAGATAAAACTCAACTCCTTGGCCATGAACTTGGTGAAAACTATTTCCAAATTCAACACATTACCTTTAATCAAACAATTGTAACTTATTGTGAAAATGTGCAAATTTCGTTTTATAAAATTCAACACAATCATGCATTTCTAGCTTTCTAAAAAGGTATCAATGATCATTGGTTATCAAAAATAAAACAACTTTAAATCACAAAATCTAAAACTGTTAGAACACATGATATATATAGTTTAATATACTTCTAGATCTACCCTTAGAAAATCATATACAACTTTCTACGTAATTTTCCAAATCTATTTAAGTAAAAAAAATAAACATTTCAATATTTTTAAAAATAAACATTATCATATTTAAAACCCTTCTAAAAATATAGAATATTAGTTTGTTTAAAGTGTGATTTCCAGTACAATCTTAAGTGGTCATACTCTTAGTTAAACTCTTATAACTTCATCTAGAAAATATAAAATAACAAACCATAAAATATACCTAAACCTAGATATCATTGGCTTTAAAAAATATAGAGCTCATCCAAATTAAATCTGAAAATCCATTTCAAAATCATAAAATATAGGTCTGATTGAAGTATAGTTTTCAGTTTTGATTTATATAGAATATGCTTTCTAAATATTAGTGTAACTTTACATAGAAAACTTCAAATTTATTTTCGTAAAAACCCACAAAAATTAAACATTATCATCTTTCAAAACAAATATTACCCACTTATTGGTTATAATAGAAAAATACTAAAACACATATCAAATTCAATACAAAATTTCCAAATCATATTCATTCAGACATATCCTGAGTAGAAAATTCCAAATGAATAATCGTAAAATGTATCACATATTAGGCATCCATAACTTTCTAGAGAGAAAATTAAAAGGCCAATTCATTATAGATAATTCTCAACTTTCAACTCAATTTTTCTAAATAAGAAGTTTCTATAATGCATTAACTAGGAATCCCCAAGTTCTTTCTCTTTCTTCCTCTCTTTTGGTCTAGCTCTCATGGAGCTAAAGATATGAAAAAATGGTGGCTGAGAATCTAGAAAAAACTTGTAGAATAAAAAAATGTGTTGTAAAATTACTAATAAATCATTCCCTTAAAATTTTTTTAAACAATTCAACTAAAACTTTTTGGTAATTTTTTACTCAATTAGTATGGGTTGAGAACCCAATAAAAGGATGTAAAGAATATAAGATATATGTGTAGAAATTTCAATGGGATCGAACGATATTTTACATGAAATTGACACCAAAATATTATGTTATGCCTAAAACCAAAATAGAAACCAATAGTTATAAATACGAAAAATCACCATCAAGTAATGGTTTCTCGTTTAGAGCTCCAAAAACTGAATTTCAATATCTTTCTAGCTTTAAATTGTTCAAAAGCATGAAATTTTAATAAAAAAAGTTTATAAAGTAAAAATGATAATATGTTATGTATATTTAATATATTTGATTTTATTTTTCTTCATAAATATTAAATTATAAGTATTTTTATCTCTACATGTTTAAAAAATATAATATACAATGAAATATAAATTTATAATTTCTTGTATTGGGTCGGATTATCACATTCCTGAAACCAAAATTGAATCCAAAATTTTAAATAAAAAAATAATTGAACTCAAAAACTAAACCAAAATTTACCACCTAAAACCAAAACAATTTGGTTATCATCTTCAGTTATCCAAATCTGTGGGGAATTTCGACATCCTTAAATATGTGTTGTTAAATTACTAAAATGTCCTTCCTTTAAAACCTTTCTAAACTATTTAATTGAGAGAATTTTGATAATTTTTTAAAGCCCATATAACTGATTAGACTAGTTAAGCCTAAACATTTACCAAAAGATGCTTAAGTTAAACAACCCACATTAATATTCTTAAAATTAGAAAAAAAACTTATTAGTATCATAACACTATTTAAAGATATCACAATATTTAATTAGGGTTGCAATGTAAAACCTAATTAATAGACATATAAAATATTTTAGGTATTAATTTTTTCAAAGAAAATAGGACCTCTCGGATGGGGCTTTACATTTTCTTTCCTCCTTTTTAAGAAATTTTTCCTCAAAATTCACATACATGGCTATATAAGTAAAATTTATGGTTATGTATTTATTCAACTGATTCTCATGTCACTTATTCTACTGTTCGATTTCTCCACAATTCTTTCTCCAATGTAAATCATCCATAGATTTAAATACCAAATTTCAATTATGTATCTAGTTTAATTCATAGACTCCAACAATAATACCACTAAGACGAATCCCCTATTCAATATCCCAATTTTACTACATTAAAATTCATACTCATATGTATATCCTTTTGATTTCAAAGTTATATACCTTCAATAATGTAAGTAAATTCGATCACCTATAGACATTCATCAATCACTAACATGCTATAACATTGTTCCCTTCATCTATGACAATATTTAATTATAATTGTAGGGTAAAACTTGATTAACAATGATGTATAAAATGATTTACATAATTAGTTTCTTCAAAAGAAAGTAGGATCTCACATTTGTAATACAAAAAATGTTACAAAATATCATTTTGTTATGCAACTGATGTTTTTGTAACACTTAATAATTTAGTGTTATGTTTATAAATCGATAAATTTAAATGATATGTTTATAAATTTTTAATGCTTCAGTTTTATCTTTATTAGTTTATTCTAATTACTGATGTCAAGCATTAATCTAATAGCTAAACTAAATAATCTATGTTTTTATTAATACCATATCAAATACTTTTCTATCTAAATGTAAAGAAATAGGTATTTCTAATTAATTCATTACACCATAATCCTTATTAAGGTAAATAATTCGTTGAGTTAACCATGTTAGTCATTAATATCAAGCAAAGATTATAGGAATTAAACTATACTATATGTAATCGATATGAATAAATTCAGATATATCAATATCTCTCTTATTTTTTCTTAACCTTGTAAAGATGAAACCTCTGTATATTGATACATACACCCGTTTATTGGAATTTTAAAAGTTGGATGTATAGTTTATATTATATGATCCTATAAGGAGATATAGTTTTGGTTCCACCTTAAGATTAAAATAGGTTTTAGATGCATTTATACATGTAATTTTATATAAATAACACTTTAATATTGGAAATATTAAGATAGGTATAATTCTAATAACTTGAAGTTTGAGTAATTGAAAGAAAAAATTTCTAAAAAAAAGCCAAATATTTTTATTAAATAAACATGTAAATCTCATGTGTTACTTTTAGGGTTATTTTTGGATTATTATTTTGTCATAGTGTAAGTACATGTGACATGCAACTATAGCTAATAGTTTATTGAGAGAATTAAGGTGGTAATATTATCATAACTAAAATTATTATTATCGTAATAATAATTCATTAATGATAACATCTAAAAATAATGTTTTCAACTATAATTAGTTATAAGAATACAATAAACAATTCATATACTTTTATTTTGTCAATTACAAAAACAATTGTGCTACAATGAACATTACCGAAAAATTATGGTATTAGATGTTAAGTTATTTAATTTCCTACATTTTAATCTGAAGTTTTGACCTTTAATTTCAAGAATTTTAAATAAATTTCCATATTTTTATTATTTTTATGAGTTTTAATCAATAATGATAATGTTTTCAATATATTTAAAATTAAATATTCAGTGTAAACATTGATATAAGATTGAAATTGGACGAGAAAAAATATATTTTTTAATTTTTTTGGAAAAATTAACTCAAATAATACTCTATAACTCATAAAAAATAGCATTTTTTTCTTGAATTGAGAGGGATATGAGTTAGTATTGGGGTATTATTTTTATTGTAATAAATTTTAAGGGTGATTAATTTAGAATATTGCATAAAATGACCCCATTTGAGGGTTCTTTCATTTTTGACCCTTCACTACTTTTGAAAACATTTTCAAAAATACTTTTATTTTGTACATACGTTTGAAAGCACAAAAATCATCGAATCTCTACCAACTCCGTTGATGGATCATTGCCAAAATGAAAAATTATGCTATGTTTTCATGAAAATTCATGGAGAGTGAATACTACTCTTAAATATTTATTCAAAAATATTTCATTTTTGAGCGTAAATTAGCTTAGATGTCAAAAATACAAGGTAGAGAACAAGGGTCAAAAATGAAAACTGCTCAGTTAGATTTTTATTTTCTTTAAAAAGAAAAGGATGGAAAATACGATCATATGCTACCATAATATATTAGATTATATACCAACTAGTCAACTACATGTGTTTTGCACGTGTTTTGAATTTTTCAAGTATAATTATGAATTTTTTAATGTTTGTAAAGAAAATAACATTATATCAAATAATTCTAATATAAGGTAGTATATACTTACGTTACCATGTAATTGAAATTGAAAATAATATAATAAAATTATATAATTCTATAAAATATAATATTTTTAAGGACATATTCTTTTAGTTTCAATAATTTCACGAATATAAAATATGTTTCAAATTTAGGATAATAAAAATACTGAAAATATATAAATTTAGTCAAAATTGTGAAATATAGTCTTATAAAAACCTCGTGAGTACGGAGGAAATGTCAAAGTACTATTAAACCCAAAGCATCTATTTTTTTGAGGTCATCAAATATATTCACTCTTTTAAAATTTTATTATGTTGGATAAATTAATTTTTATTATTTAGAACTTATAATTATTTAATAATTATATTTTTGCTAATGATAACTTTTTTTATTCTTTAGTAATTATTCTGTCACATGATGACTCTTAGAAAAGAATTGTTATAATGAAACTAACTTATATAGTTTTTAAATCATTATTTATTATTATTAATAATGGCTTTGAAAAATGAATTTCATCTATAGAAGATCCATAACATTATATAATAGTGGATTTATTATTAAATAAACTGATAAAATTGTCTCCAATAAAAATTACCATGAATAAAATTGTTCAAAATAAAAATGACACACATGAGATATATATAATAATAATTTTTATAAGTGAATCTTAAGAAAAATAAAGAAAATTATTATAGTGAAAATAATTTTTTTGGATTTTAAATTATTATTCATTATTTTTAAATATTAAATTAATTATAGTGATTTTGAAAAATAAATTGCAATAAATTCACAAAAGATAAGTAATATTAAATAATAATGAGTTTATTATTGAATAATTGGATACAATTATCTCCCATAAAAATTATCAAAACTAAAATTGTCCAAAATAAAAAATGATACATAGGTTCATATATAACATAATCATAATAGTAAGATAAGATATATTTACCTCATTTTTTGATTTTATTGATGCAATAATTTTATTAATTATCATTTAGTTTAAATTTTTTTAAACTCGCTCGTTGTTGATGCAATAATATAAAAAGTAGAGAACCAACACTTAACATACTAGGTGTAAGAAAAAAAAACCTAGTAAAACCAGAGGAGATATAGTCTATATGACATGGCACAAGAATGACAAGATTGTAGAAAGAAAAAATCCTAATATGTTGACACTACATGATGAAAAAATGTGATCGTGATGCTTATGCAAATAGTCATAGAAGAAGAAGTAAACACATATAAGAAGCATGTCAAAGCAACTAGCAGGGGAGAATACTAATAAAGGATCAAATACTTAGGCATAACAACAAATATGAAAATTAACATATTGTGCAAGACAATGAAGCAGTGCGAAAGAGATATGCATAAATAAGGAAATAGAGAACGTGAAAACAACAAAAAAGTTTATAGAAATAAATAACCTCACAGAATAACAACAATCTACTCCACTGGAGACAATGGAAACAAACATACAAGGTGTGTGTATGTGTAGACAGAGCTCTAGGATCATGTAACTATAGGTGGTTAAACCCAAATAAGGGCAACTCTTTTTTATGCAAATGAAGATATCCATAGGTAGGAACAATTGCATGAAGATCAATTGTTCTCCAAACCCAAATAGGTAATCGAGATCTAGATGAGGGATGAAAATACCAACCCATAGAATCTTTCAATGAGCTCTATACCAATTCAATCAAGCTGGACTTATAAGTATGAATTAAGCAAATAACATAGGAAAAGTACAAGACAAATTCTGATGCAGCAAATAAGCAACATATCTATTAGTAGTAGTCATAAAAAGCAAGCAATAAATACTAAAGGCTTTCTAATCAGTGTTTAAACCTCAGTATGTAGAAACATACACATTTTAAACTCATAATATACTAGCAAAATAATAGAGCATAAACAACACCAAATATAATGAGATAAACTCATATAGAACCCTTACCAATATGGTAACATCCTCACATTATTTATGCAACTACTCGCCAGCAAAAAAATCCATTCAATAATAAAACAATTACATCCATGATAAAAATAAAACACAAATTACCTCTATCAGTCTGGATCACTATCTAAATTACCTATTACTGTCTCCACAATGACTTGGTTTGGCATACAAATCTGACTTTCCTCTAAAGCTAGAACCACTCAATGTAGTGCAATCAACTACCAATAATTAGTAAAGTGAACAAGATTAGACACCTCATATGTGAAACCACTCAACCATAATCACCCATAAGCTCACAAATAACCAACGTAGGAAAACATTCAACCACATATCATGAACCTCCAACAACCAAATATCATCGTGGGAACTAAACCCAACTATGAACTTTAAACCACCAACATGGGAACATAATCAACCATGCATCACACATAGTCAATGAGAGAAACACATTCAACCACTTATCACAGATACCATTGAAATGAGAATTTAAACAATTCATCCCAAACCACTCTCAAGTGTTTGTTCTCATTACACATAGTCAATGCGTAAAACACATTCAACCATGCATCATACACAGTCAATGTGGGAAAAACATTCAACCATTTATCATGTATAACCATTGAAATGAGAATTTAAACAATTCAACCCAAACCACTCTCATAGTGTTGGTCTCACAGATAAAAATTTGAATCCAAGCAAGGACGAGCTTGCACATAGCTCACAAACATACAGGCTTTTCATATAAAACTCATTCACAAAAATTGCCTCAAGTACTCACCATTCAAAAGCATAGTTTTGCTCACATAGTCACAAATCACTAATATCGAACACCTCTTAAGGTAATTATGATCTAGAATTAGAAAAATGAGATGTCAATTTAATAGAGCTCGATTATAATTTTTTGGATAAGAAATAAGAAAGGAGAAGGGTTATTTATAGAACTCACCCAAGCATAATAGCCAAACTCACTGAGGCCTTACTCAACATAGGGGACATTTTACTAGGAGAGATGGCTATGAAGGAATATGCAAGGACAATCATTGGCACTATTACTTTATATAGTTGGAGCCTACAGCTTGGAATTATGGATTGAAAAAATAGTAATTGTTCCATGTTGTCCTCATTCTATGGTATTTTTAATGAAGATCCACTAACTTTCATTATGGATTTCTATGCAATGGTACAAACATTTTTTTACAAGGGCTTAATAAGGACTAACTCAAAATGAGGTGTTTCCCATACATGCTCAAAGATAGGGTAAAGACTTGGCTTATGACTCTTCCACTAAGTTCTTTACCTACTTAGGAGGGAGTCTGTAACAAATTCATTTGAAAATTCTATTCCTATCAAAAGACTTCAAACTTAAGAACCAAGATAGCCAATTCTTTTCTCAAATGAAGGGAGAGCCATTCTATAAGGCTTAGGATAGGTTCAAGCTACTTCTCATTTAATGTCCATATCATCACTTCCCACTTTAGCTGCATAATCAATTTTTTATGATAGGATGACACAACAGTGCTAGTTTATCATTGATAGTGCTAAATGAAAAGCTATGGGAGAAAATATAGCTTTATAGACTTATAAGCTCAGTGATATGTTAGGTGTTAATTCCCAACATAAAAGTGCTAGAGTGATGAGAGCTGGAATAAATGAGATAGGCTTTAAGAATGAAATATCTATACAACTTGTAAAATTGATAGAGCAAGTAAAAATCCTAACTAACAAAAACACACCAATCAAGAGGTATGTAGGGTTTGTAGTACTTATAGGCATGGTGCCAATACTAGTACTTCTATTTGTGTTTCTTATGGAAATCCTAAACATGAACAAGTGAACTCAATGGAGGGGTACCAACCTAGACCTAAGAATGACCCCTATGCAAACACATATAACCCAGATTGGAGGAATCATCCCAACATCTCTTGGAAGGGAAACAACAACCCTACCTATGCTCAAAACCATATGCCACACAATCCACATAATAAGCCAACTTTAGAGAATAACTTGATTGCTTTCATTCAAGTTAGTAGAGATAATCAAATGAAAAATAATTAAAGGTTAGGTTCTTTAGAGGCATATGTGAAAAGGGTGGAAGTGAAGTAGAGCAATAAGTTAAGCACTTGCAAAAAAAAGAGAAAGGGTAGATGCTTAAATTAGCAGTGGATATTACAATCTTTCAAAAGGGTAAGGTGCTAAATATTAATTATCTTGAAATTTTAGATGATTTACCACTTATTGTAGGAAACATAGGTGAAGTGCAAGTAGCATTCAAGGAAGGTATGAACATAATTGTTAAAACTGTGAAACCCTGGGAGCATTTGAAAATAACTAATATAAAATGATTTATTGGCATTTTAATGTCAAAAATAGAAAAGTATTTGCATAATTCTATCATTATTTTAACAAATATATGTTTACAAAATTATGTGTATGTTATGCTCTTTTCAGGTATTTTGGCTTCAAAATTATTTAATTAATAAACCTTAGAAGAATTGTACCTGAAAGTACTCAATTGCAACTTAGGAGAATAAAAGAATATACATGTACACCTTACATGAAAATCCAATCAAATTAAAAGGGGTGAAATAAAAAAATGGACAAATGTAGTTTAATACAAGCCATGACGGTGATTAATATATGTCGCGGTGCGACCATACTAATTCATGATTTAACGCATACAAAAATAGACGTGCATGTTCGCGTGGATAGAAGTTGGCCATGGTGTGCGATCTCATAATCCATATTTTTATCCATTTTTAGCATTTCTTCAAATATACAAATCCCCCTCCTGTAGTATTAGACACAACAAAATCAGAGCTTCTTCTAATTTTTTAGATAGTTTTTTTAGTTTAAATTTTAGCAGCCTAGGAATTTTGTTAGCTGTAATTTTATGTAGTAATTTCATTAAGTAAATAGTGTAGGTAGATTTGTTTGGAAGTTTTTTAGATAACAAATAGCTATTAAAGTTATCTATTAGAATACAATTGGGGTATTAATTTTAATTGTGTTCTATTATTTATAGAATTAATTTTATATATCATTTTGAATGTTTTTTTAAACTTACTGAGGACTTGTATACACTCCGAGATGACTAATTTATAATAGGTTCATTTCTTACATTAATCGGTTATAGTCCTTCTAATCTTGATGCTTTTGATTCAGGAATGCAGCTTGTTAGGCACTAAAAGCTTGCAAATTTTCATCTATATACCTCCATCTTTTAAAACAATTATGAACTTTTCATTTCATATATAACTTTGATGAAGGAATGGCTATTCTTTCTTTATTCGAGTTTTCTTCGTGATTATTGTGGAGGAATGAAGTTGAAATGATGATGACGATACTCGGGTGCTACAAATGGATTATATCTATTCTGAGATGTCTTACTCGTAATTGGTTCATTTCTTACATTAATATGTTGTATTTCGATTGATCATGAAGCTTTTGATTCAGGAATGCACCTTTGTTTTACTATAGCATTCTAATTTCCTTCTTTATAGCTCCATCTTTCAACAAAATTATGAAGTTTCACATTCAAAGATAGGTTTGATAAAGAAATGGTTCTACTTTCTTTATTCGAGTTGTTGCCTCGTTATTTTTGTAGTTACAATGGTTAAATCATGATAAAGATACTCGGGTGTTATAAAGGACTTGTATACACTCCGAGATGACTAATTTATAATAGGTTCATTTCTTACATTAATCGGTTATAGTCTTTCTAATCCTGATGCTTTTGATTCAGGAATGCAGCTTGTTAGGCACTAAAAGCTTGCTAATTTTCATCTATATACCTCCATCTTTTAAAAAAATCATGAAATTTTCATTTCATATATAACTTTAATGAAGGAATGGCTCTTCTTTCTTTATTCGAGTTGTCTTCGTGATTATTGTGGAGGAATGAAGTTGAAATGATGATACGATACTCGAGTGCTACAAATGGATTATATCTATTCTGAGATGTCTTACTCGTAATTGGTTCATTTCTTTCCTTAATATGTTATATTTCGATTGATCATGAAGCTTTTGATTCAGGAATGCACCTTTGTTGTATTATAGCATTCCAATTTCTTTCTTTATAGCTCCATCTTTCAACAAAATTATGAAGTTTCACATTCATAGATAGGTTTGATAAAGAAATGGTTCTACTTTCTTTATTCGAGTTGTTGCCTCGTTATTTTTGTAGTTACAATGGTTAAATCATGATAAAGATACTCGGGTGTTATAAAGGACTTGTATACACTCCGAGATGAGTAATTTATAATAGGTTCATTTCATACATTAATCGATTATAGTCCTTCTAATCCTGATGCTTTTGATTCAGGAATGCAGCTTGTTAGGCAATAAAACCTTGCTAATTTTCATCTATATACCTCCATCTTTTAAAAAAATCATGAAATTTTCATTTCATATATAACTTTGATGAAGGAATGGCTATTCTTTCTTTATTCGAGTTTTCTTCGTGATTATTGTGGAGGAATGAAGTTGAAATGATGATGACGATACTCGGGTGCTACAAATGAATTATATCTATTCTGAGATGTCTTACTCGTAATTGGTTCATTTCTTTCATTAATATGTTATATTTCGATTGATCATGAAGCTTTTGATTCAGGAATGCACCTTTGTTGTATTATAGCATTCTAATTTCCTTCTTTATGGCTCCATCTTTCAACAAAATTATGAAGTTTCACATTCATAAATAGCTTTCATAAAGGAATGGCCCTACTTACTTTATTCGAGTTGTTGCCTCGTTATTTTTGTAGTTACAATGGTTAAATCATGATAAAGATACTCGGGTGTTATAAAGGACTTGTATACACTCCGAGATGAGTAATTTATAATAGGTTCATTTCTTACATTAATCGGTTATAGTCCTTCGAATCCTGATGCTTTTGATTCAGGAATGCAGCTTGTTAGGCAATAAAACCTCGCTAATTTTCATCTATATACCTCCAAATTTTAAAAAAATCATGAAATTTTCATTTCATATATAACTTTGATGAAGGAATTTCTCTTCTTTCTTTATTCGAGTTGTCTTCGTGATTATTGTGGAGGAATGAAGTTGAAATGATGATGACGATACTCGGGTGCTACAAATGGATTATATCTATTCTGAGATGTCTTACTCGTAATTGGTTCATTTCTTTCCTTAATATGTTATATTTCGATTGATCATGAAGCTTTTGATTCAGGAATGCACCTTTGTTGTATTATAGCATTCTCATTTCCTTATTTATAGCTCCATCTTTCAACAAAATTATGAAGTTTCACATTCATAGATAGGTTTGATAAAGAAATGGTTCTACTTTCTTTATTCGAGTTGTTGCCTCGTTATTTTTGTAGTTACAATGGTTAAATCATGATAAAGATACTCGGGTGATATAAAGGACTTGTATACACTCCGAGATGGCTAATTTATAATAGGTTCATTTTTTTACATTAATCGGTTATAGTCCTTCTAATCCTTATGCTTTTGATTCAGGAATGTAGCTTGTTAGGCACTAAAAGCTTGCAAATTTTCATCTATATACCTCCATCTTTTAAAAAAATCATGAAATTTTCATTTCATATATAACTTTGATGAAGGAATGGCTATTCTTTCTTTATTCGAGTTTTCTTCGTGATTATTGTGGAGGAATGAAGTTGAAATGATGATGACGATACTCGGGTGCTACAAATGGATTATATCTATTCTGAGATGTCTTACTCGTAATTGGTTCATTTCTTACATTAATATGTTGTATTTCGATTGATCATGAAGCTTTTGATTCAGGAATGCACCTTTGTTTTACTATAACATTCTAATTTCCTTCTTTATAGCTCCATCTTTCAACAAAATTATGAAGTTTCACATTCAAAGATAGGTTTGATAAAGAAATGGTTCCACTTTCTTTATTCGAGTTGTTGCCTCGTTATTTTTGTAGTTACAATGGTTAAATCATGATAAAGATACTCGGGTGTTATAAAGGACTTGTATACACTCCGAGATGAGTAATTTATAATAGGTTCATTTCTTACATTAATCGGTTATAGTCCGTCGAATCCTAATGCTTTTGATTCAGGAATACAGCTTGTTAGGCAATAAAACCTTGCTAATTTTCATCTATATACCTCCAAATTTTAAAAAAATCATGAAATTTTCATTTCATATATAACTTTGTTGAAGGAATTTCTCTTCTTTTTTTATTCGAGTTGTCTTCGTGATTATTGTGGAGGAATGAAGTTGAAATGATGATGACGATACTCGGGTGCTACAAATGGATTATATCTATTCTGAGATGTCTTACTCGTAATTGGTTCATTTCTTTCATTAATATGTTATATTTCGATTGATCATGAAGCTTTTGATTCAGGAATGCACCTTTGTTGTATTATAGCATTCTAATTTCCTTCTTTATAGCTCCATCTTTCAACAAAATTATGAAGTTTCACATTCATAGATAGGTTTGATAAAGAAATGGTTCTACTTTCTTTATTCGAGTTGTTGCCTCGTTATTTTTGTAGTTACAATGATTAAATCATGATAAAGATACTCGGGTGTTATAAAGGACTTGTATACACTCCGAGATGGCTAATTTATAATAGGTTCATTTCTTACATTAATCGGTTATAGTCCTTCTAATCCTGATGCTTTTGATTCAGGAATGTAGCTTGTTAGGCACTAAAAGCTTGCAAATTTTCATCTATATACCTCCATCTTTTAAAAAAATTATGAAATTTTCATTTCATATATAACTTTGATGAAGGAATGGCTATTCTTTCTTTATTCGAGTTTTCTTCGTGATTATTGTGGAGGAATGAAGTTGAAATGATGATGACGATACTCGGGTGCTACAAATGGATTATATCTATTCTGAGATGTCTTACTCGTAATTGGTTCATTTCTTTCATTAATATGTTATATTTCGATTGATCATGAAGCTTTTGATTCAGGAATGCACCTTTGTTGTATTATAGCATTCTAATTTCCTTCTTTATAGCTCCATCTTTCAACAAAATTATGAAGTTTCACATTCATAGATAGGTTTGATAAAGAAATGGTTCTACTTTCTTTATTCGAGTTGTTGCCTCGTTATTTTTGTAGTTAAAATGATTAAATCATGATAAAGATACTCGGGTGATATAAAGGACTTGTATACACTCCGAGATGACTAATTTATAATAGGTTCATTTCTTACATTAATCGGTTATAGTCTTTGTAATCCTGATGCTTTTGATTCAGGAATGCAGCTTGTTTGGCACTAAAAGCTTGCTAATTTTCATCTATATACCTCCATCTTTTAAAAAAATCATGAAATTTTCTTTTCATATATAACTTTGATGAAGGAATGACTCTTCTTTCTTTATTCGAGTTGTCTTCGTGATTATTGTGGAGGAATGAAGTTGAAATGATGATATGATACTCGAGTGCTACAAATGGATTATATCTATTCTGAGATGTCTTACTCGAAATTGGTTCATTTCTTTCCTTAATATGTTATATTTCGATTGATCATGAAGCTTTTGATTCAGGAATGCACCTTTGTTGTATTATAGCATTCCAATTTCCTTCTTTATAGCTCCATCTTTCAACAAAATTATGAAGTTTCACATTCATAGATAGGTTTGATAAAGAAATGGTTCTACTTTCTTTATTCGAGTTGTTGTGTCGTTATTTTTGTAGTTACAATGGTTAAATTATGATAAAGATACTCGGGTGTTATAAAGGATTTGTATACACTCCGAGATGAGTAATTTATAATAGGTTCATTTCTTACATTAATCGGTTATAGTCCTTCAAATCCTGATGCTTTTGATTCAAGAATGCAGCTTGTTAGGCAATAAAACCTTGCTAATTTTCATCTATATACCTCCAAATTTTAAAAAATCATGAAATTTTCATTTCATATATAACTTTGATGAAGGAATTTCTCTTCTTTCTTTATTCGAGTTGTCTTCGTGATTATTGTGGAGGAATGAAGTTGAAATGATGATGACGATACTCGGGTGCTCCAAATGGATTATATCTATTCTTAGATGTCTTACTCATAATTGGTTCATTTCTTACATTAATATGTTATATTTCGATTGATCATGAAGCTTTTTATTTAGGAATGCACCTTTGTTTTACTACAACATTCCAATTTTTCTTCTATATAGCTAAATTTTTCAACAAAATTATGAGGTCTCACACTCATAGGTAGCTTTGATAAAGGAATGGTCCTACTTTCTTTATTCGAGTTGTTGTCTTGTTATTTTTGTAGTTACAATGGTTAAATCATGATAAAGATACTCGGGTGTTATAAAGGACTTGTATACACTCCAAGATGGCTAATTTATAATAGGTTCATTTCTTACATTAATTAGTTATAGTCCTTCTAATCCTGATGCTTTTGATTCAGGAATGTAGCTTGTTAGGCACTAAGACCTTGCAAATTTTCATCTATATACCTCCATCTTTTAAAACAATTATGAAATTTTCAATTCATATATAACTTTGATGAAGGAATGGCTATTCTTTCTTTATTCGAGTTTTCTTCGTGATTATTGTGGAGGAATGAAGTTGAAATGAAGATGACGATACTCCGGTGCTACAAATGGATTATATCTATTCTGAGATGTCTTACTCGTAATTGGTTCATTTCTTACATTAATATGTTGTATTTCGATTGATCATGAAGCTTTTGATTCAGGAATGCACCTTTGTTTTACTATAGCATTCTAATTTCCTTCTTTATAGCTCCATCTTTCAATAAAATTATGAAGTTTCACATTCAAAGATTGGTTTGATAAAGAAATGGTTCTACTTTCTTTATTCGAGTTGTTGCCTCGTTATTTTTGTAGTTACAATGGTTAAATCATGATAAAGATACTCGGGTGTTATAAAGGACTTGTATACACTCCGAGATGGCTAATTTATAATAGGTTCATTTCTTATATTAATCGGTTATAGTCCTTCTAATCCTGATGCTTTTGATTCAGGAATGTAGCTTGTTAGGCACTAAAAGCTTGCAAATTTTCATCTATATACCTCCATCTTTTAAAAAAATCATGAAATTTTCATTTCATATATAACTTTGATGAAGGAATGGCTATTCTTTCTTTATTCGAGTTTTCTTCGTGATTATTGTGGAGGAATGAAGTTGAAATGATGATGACGATACTCGGGTGCTCCAAATGGATTATATCTATTCTTTGATGTCTTACACATAATTGGTTAATTTCTTACATTAATATGTTATATTTCGATTCATCATGATGCTTTTTATTTAGGAATGCACCTTTGTTTTACTAAAACATTCCAATTTTTCTTCTTGTTAGCTCCATCTTTCAACAAAATTATGAAGTCTCACACTCATAGCTAGCTTTGATAAAGGAATGGCCCTACTTTCTTTATTCGAGTTGTTGCCTCGTTATTTTTGTAGTTACAATGGTTAAATCATGATAAAGACACTCGGGTGTTATAAAGGACTTCTATACACTCCGAGATGACTAATTTATAATAGGTTCATTTCTTACATTAATCGGTTATAGTCTTTCTAATCCTGATGCTTTTGATTCAGGAATGCAGCTTGTTAGGCACTAAAAGCTTGCTAATTTTCATCTATATACCTCCATCTTTTAAAAAAATCATGAAATTTTCATTTCATATATAACTTTGAGGAAGGAATGGCTATTCTTTCTTTATTCGAGTTTTCTTCGTGATTATTGTGGAGGAATGAAGTTGAAATGATGATACGATACTCGAGTGCTACAAATGGATTATATCTATTCTGAGATGTCTTACTCGTAATTGGTTCATTTCTTTCCTTAATATGTTATATTTCGATTGATCATGAAGCTTTTGATTTCGGAATGCACCTTTGAAAGATTATAGCATTCTAATTTCCTTCTTTATAGCTCCATCTTTCAACAAAATTATGAAGTTTCACATTCATAGATAAGTTTCATAAAGAAATGACCCTACTTTCTTTATTCGAGTTGTTGTCTCGTTATTTTTGTAGTTACCATTGTGAAATCATGATAAAGATACTCGGGTGTTATAAAGGTTTTGTATACACTCCGAGATGAGTAATTTATAATAGGTTCATTTCTTATATTAATCGGTTATAGTCCTTCTAATCCTGATGCTTTTGATTCAGGAATGTAGCTTGTTAGGCACTAAAAGCTTGCAAATTTTCATCTATATACCTCCATCTTTTAAAAAATCATGAAATTTTCATTTCATATATAACTTTGATGAAGGAATGGCTATTCTTTCTTTATTCGAGTTTTCTTCGTGATTATTGTGAAGGAATGAAGTTGAAATGATGATGACGATACTCGGGTGCTACAAATGGATTATATCTATTCTGAGATGTCTTACTCGTAATTGGTTCATTTCTTACATTAATATGTTGTATTTGGATTGATCATGAAGCTTTTGATTCAGGAATGCACCTTTGTTTTACTATAGCATTCTAATTTCCTTCTTTATAGCTCCATCTTTCAACAAAATTATGAAGTTTCACATTCAAAGATAGGTTTTGATAAAGAAATGGTTCTACTTTCTTTATTCGAGTTGTTGCCTCGTTATTTTTGTTGTTACAATGGTTAAATCATCATAAAGATACTCGGGTGTTATAAAGGACTTGTATACACTCCGAGATGACTAATTTATAATAGGTTCATTTCTTACATTAATCGGTTATAGTCTTTCTAATCCTGATGCTTTTGATTCAGGAATGCAGCTTGTTAGGCACTAAAAGCTTGCTAATTTTCATCTATATACCTCCATCTTTTAAAAAATCATGAAATTTTCATTTCATATATAACTTTGATGAAAGAATGGCTCTTCTTTCTTTATTCGAGTTGTCTTCCGGATTATTGTGGAGGAATGAAGTTGAAATGATGATACGATACTCGAGTGCTACAAATGGATTATATCTATTCTGAGATGTCTTACTCGTAATTGGTTCATTTCTTTCCTTAATATGTTATATTTCGATTGATCATGAAGCTTTTGATTCAGGAATGCACCTTTAATGTATTATAGCATTCTAATTTCCTTCTTTATAGCTCCATCTTTCAACAAAATTATGAAGTTTCACATTCATAGATAGCTTTCATAAAGAAATGACCCTACTTTCTTTATTCGAGTTGTTTTCTCATTATTTTTTTAGTTACAATTGTGAAATCATGATAAAGATACTCGGGTGTTATAAAGGACTTGTATACACTCCGAGATGAGTAATTTATAATAGGTTCATTTCTTACATTAATCGGTTATAGTCCTTCTAATCCTGATGCTTTTGATTCAGGAATGTAGCTTGTTAGGCACTAAAAGCTTGCAAATTTTCATCTATATACCTCCATCTTTTAAAAAAATTATGAAATTTTCATTTCATATATAACTTTGATGAAGGAATGGCTATTCTTTCTTTATTCGAGTTTTCTTCTTGATTATTGTGGAGGAATGAAGTTGAAATGATGATGACGATACTCGGGTGCTACAAATGGATTATATTTATTCTGAGATGTCTTACTCGTAATTGGTTCATTTCTTTCCTTAATATGTTATATTTCGTTTGATCATGAAGCTTTTGATTCAGGAATGCACCTTTGTTGTATTATAGCATTCTAATTTCCTTCTTTATAGCTCCATCTTTCAACAAAATTATGAAGTTTCACATTCATAGATAGGTTTGATAAAGAAATGGTTCTACTTTCTTTATTCGAGTTCTTGCCTCGTTATTTTTGTAGTTACAATGGTTAAATCATGATAAAGATACTCGGGTGATATAAAGGACTTGTATACACTCCGAGATAGCTAATTTATAATAGGTTCATTTCTTACATTAATCAGTTATAGTCCTTCTAATCCTGATGCTTTTGATTCAGGAATGTAGCTTGTTAGGCACTAAAAGCTTGCAAATTTTCATCTATATACCTCCATCTTTTAAAAAAATCATGAAATTTTCATTTCATATATAACTTTGATGAAGGAATGGCTATTCTTTCTTTATTCGAGTTTTCTTCGTGATTATTGTGGAGGAATGAAGTTGAAATGATGATGACGATACTCGGGTGCTACAAATGGATTATATCTATTCTGAGATGTCTTACTCGTAATTGGTTCATTTCTTACATTAATATGTTGTATTTCGATTGATCATGAAGCTTTTGATTCAGGAATGCACCTTTGTTTTACTATAACATTCTAATTTCCTTCTTTATAGCTCCATCTTTCAACAAAATTATGAAGTTTCACATTCAAAGATAGGTTTGATAAAGAAATGGTTCTACTTTCTTTATTCGAGTTGTTGCCTCGTTATTTTTGTAGTTACAATGGTTAAATCATGATAAAGATACTCGGGTGTTATAAAGGACTTGTATACACTCCGAGATGACTAATTTATAATAGGTTCATTTCTTACATTAATCGGTTATAGTCTTTCTAATCCTGATGCTTTTGATTCAGGAATGCAGCTTGTTAGGCACTAAAAGCTTGCTAATTTTCATCTATATACCTCCATCTTTTAAAAAAATCATGAAATTTTCATTTCATATATAACTTTGATGAAGGAATGGCTCTTCTTTCTTTATTCGAGTTGTCTTCGTGATTATTGTGGAGGAATGAAGTTGAAATGATGATACGATACTCGAGTGCTACAAATGGATTATATCTATTCTGAGATGTCTTACTCGTAATTGGTTCATTTCTTTCCTTAATATGTTATATTTCGATTGATCATGAAGCTTTTGATTTCGGAATGCACCTTTGAAAGATTATAGCATTCTAATTTCCTTCTTTATAGCTCCATCTTTCAACAAAATTATGAAGTTTCACATTCATAGATAAGTTTCATAAAGAAATGACCCTACTTTCTTTATTCGAGTTGTTGTCTCGTTATTTTTGTAGTTACCATTGTGAAATCATGATAAAGATACTCGGGTGTTATAAAGGTTTTGTATACACTCCGAGATGAGTAATTTATAATAGGTTCATTTCTTATATTAATCGGTTATAGTCCTTCTAATCCTGATGCTTTTGATTCAGGAATGTAGCTTGTTAGGCACTAAAAGCTTGCAAATTTTCATCTATATACCTCCATCTTTTAAAAAAATCATGAAATTTTCATTTCATATATAACTTTGAGGAAGGAATGGCTATTCTTTCTTTATTCGAGTTTTCTTCTTGATTATTGTGGAGGAATGAAGTTGAAATGATGATGACGATACTCGGGTGCTACAAATGGATTATATCTATTCTGAGATGTCTTACTCGTAATTGGTTCATTTCTTACATTAATATGTTGTATTTCGATTGATCATGAAGCTTTTTATTTAGGAATGCACCTTTGTTTTACTATAACATTCTAATTTCCTTCTTTATAGCTCCATCTTTCAACAAAATTATGAAGTTTCACATTCAAAGATAGGTTTGATAAAGAAATGGTTCTACTTTCTTTATTCGAGTTGTTGCCTCGTTATTTTTGTTATTACAATGGTTAAATCATGATAAAGATACTCGGGTGTTATAAAGGACTTGTATACACTCCGAGATGACTAATTTATAATAGGTTCATTTCATACATTAATCGGTTATAGTCCTTCTAATCCTGATGCTTTAGATTCAGGAATGCAGCTTGTTAGGCAATAAAACCTTGCTAATTTTCATCTATATACCTCCATCTTTTAAAACAATCATGAAATTTTCATTTCATATATAACTTTGATGAAGGAATGGCTATTCTTTCTTTATTCGAGTTTTCTTCGTGATTATTATGGAGGAATGAAGTTGAAATGATGATGACGATACTCGGGTGCTACAAATGGATTATATCTATTCTGAGATGTCTTACTCGTAATTGGTTCATTTCTTATATTAATATGTTATATTTCGATTAATCGTGAAGCTTTTGATTCAGGAATGCACCTTTGTTGTACTATAGCATTCTAATTTCCTTCTTTATAGCTCCATCTTTCAACAAAATTATGAAGTTTCACATTCATAGATAGCTTTCATAAAGAAATGAACCTACTTTCTTTATTCGAGTTGTTATCTCGTTATTTTGTAGTTACAATTGTGAAATCATGATAAAGATACTCGGGTGTTATAAAGGACTTGTATACACTCCGAGATGAGTAATTTATAATAGGTTCATTTCTTACATTAATCGGTTATAGTCCTTCTAATCCTGATGCTTTTGATTCAGGAATGCAGCTTGTTAGGCACTAAAACCTTGCTAATTTTCATCTATATAACTCCAAATTTTATAAAAATCATGAAATTTTCATTGCATATATAACTTTGATGAAGGAATTTCTCTTCTTTCTTTATTCGAGTTGTCTTCGTGATTATTGTGGAGGAATGAAGTTGAAATGATGATGACGATACTCGGCTGCTACAAATGGATTATATCTATTCTGAGATGTCTTACTCGTAATTGGTTCATTTCTTTCATTAATATGTTATATTTCGATTGATCATGAAGCTTTTGATTCAGGAATGCACCTTTGTTGTATTATAGCATTCTAATTTTCTTCTTTATAGCTCCATCTTTCAACAAAATTATGAAGTTTCACATTCATAAATAGCTTTCATAAAGGAATGGCCCTACTTACTTTATTCGAGTTGTTGCCTCGTTATTTTTGTAGTTACAATGGTTAAATCATGATAAAGATACTCGGGTGTTATAAAAGACTTGTATACACTCCGAGATGAGTAATTTATAATAGGTTCATTTCTTACATTAATCGGTTATAGTCCTTCGAATCCTGATGCTTTTGATTCAGGAATGCAGCTTGTTAGGCAATAAAACCTCGCTAATTTTCATCTATATACCTCCAAATTTTAAAAAAATCATGAAATTTTCATTTCATATATAACTTTGATGAAGGAATTTCTCTTCTTTCTTTATTCGAGTTGTCTTCGTGATTATTGTGGAGGAATGAAGTTGAAATGATGATGACGATACTCGGGTGCTACAAATGGATTATATCTATTCTGAGATGTCTTACTCGTAATTGGTTCATTTCTTTCCTTAATATGTTATATTTCGATTGATCATGAAGCTTTTGATTCAGGAATGCACCTTTGTTGTATTATAGCATTCTAATTTCCTTCTTTATAGCTCCATCTTTCAACAAAATTATGAAGTTTCACATTCATAGATAGGTTTGATAAAGAAATGGTTCTACTTTCTTTATTCAAGTTGTTGCCTCGTTATTTTTGTAGTTACAATGGTTAAATCATGATAAAGATACTCGGGTGATATAAAGGACTAGTATACACTCCGAGATGGCTAATTTATAATAGGTTCATTTCTTACATTAATCAGTTATAGTCCTTCTAATCCTGATGCTTTTGATTCAGGAATGTAGCTTGTTAGGCACTAAAAGCTTGCAAAATTTTAGGTATATACCTCCATCTTTTAAAAAAATTATGAAATTTTCATTTCATATATAACTTTGATGAAGGAATGGCTATTCTTTCTTTATTCGAGTTTTCTTCGTGATTATTGTGGAGGAATGAAGTTGAAATGAAGATGACGATACTCGGGTGCTACAAATGGATTATATCTATTCTGAGATGTCTTGCTCGTAATTGGTTCATTTCTTACGTTAATATGTTGTATTTCGATTGATCATGAAGCTTTTGATTCAGGAATGCACCATTGTTTTACTATAACATTCTAATTTCCTTCTTTATAGCTCCATCTTTCAACAAAATTATGAAGTTTCACATTCAAAGATAGGTTTGATAAAGAAATGGTTCTACTTTCTTTATTCGAGTTGTTGCCTCGTTATTTTTGTAGTTACAATGGTTAAATCATGATAAAGATACTCGGGTGTTATAAAGGACTTGTATACACTCCGAGATGACTAATTTATAATAGGTTCATTTCATACATTAATCGGTTATAGTCCTTCTAATCCTGATGCTTTTGATTCAGGAATGCAGCTTGTTAGGCAATAAAACCTTGCTAATTTTCATCTATATACCTCCATCTTTTAAAACAATCATGAAATTTTCATTTCATATATAACTTTGATGAAGGAATGGCTATTCTTTCTTTATTCGAGTTTTCTTCGTGATTATTATGGAGGAATGAAGTTGAAATGATGATGACGATACTCGGGTGCTACAAATGGATTATATCTATTCTGAGATGTCTTACTCGTAATTGGTTCATTTCTTACATTAATATGTTATATTTCGATTAATCATGAAGCTTTTGATTCAGGAATGATTCTAATTTGCTTCTTTATAGCGCCATCTTTCAACAAAATTATGAAGTTTCACATTCAAAGATTGGTTTGATAAAGAAATGGTTCTACTTTCTTTATTCGAGTTGTTGCCTCGTTATTTTTGTAGTTACAATGGTTAAATCATGATAAAGATACTCGGGTGTTATAAAGGACTTGTATACACTCCGAGATGGCTAATTTATAATAGGTTCATTTCTTATATTAATCGGTTATAGTCCTTCTAATCCTGATGCTTTTGATTCAGGAATGCAGCTTGTTAGGCACTAAAAGCTTGCAAATTTTCATCTATATACCTCCATCTTTTAAAAAAATCATGAAATTTTCATTTCATATATAACTTTGATGAAGGAATGGCTATTCTTTCTTTATTCGAGTTTTCTTCGTGATTATTGTGGAGGAATGAAGTTGAAATGATGATGACGATACTCGGGTGCTACAAATGGATTATATCTATTCTGAGATGTCTTACTTGTAATTGGTTCATTTCTTACATTAATATGTTGTATTTCGATTGATCATGAAGCTTTTGATTCAGGAATGCACCTTTGTTTTACTACAACATTCCAATTTTCTTCTATATAGCTCCATCTTTCAACAAAATTATGAAGTTTCACATTCAAAGATAGGTTTGATAAAGAAATGGTTCTACTTTCTTTATTCGAGTTGTTGCCTCGTTATTTTTGTAGTTACAATGGTTAAATCATGATAAAGATACTCGGGTGTTATAAAGAACTTGTATACACTCCGAGATGACTAATTTATAATAGGTTCATTTCTTACATTAATCGGTTATAGTCTTTCTAATTCGATGCTTTTGATTCGTGAATGCGGCTTGTTAGGCACTAAAAGTTTCCTAATTTTCATCTATATACCTCCATCTTTTAAAAAAATCATGAAATTTTCATTTCATATATAACTTTGATGAAGGAATTTCTCTTCTTTCTTTATTCGAGTTGTCTTCGTGATTATTGTGGAGGAATGAAGTTGAAATGATGATGACGATACTCGGGTGCTACAAATGGATTATATCTATTCTGAGATGTCTTACTTGTAATTGGTTCATTTCTTTCATTAATATGTTATATTTCGATTGATCATGAAGCTTTTGATTCAGGAATGCACCTTTGTTGTATTATAGCATTCTAATTTCCTTCTTTATAGCTCCATCTTTCAACAAAATTATGAAGTTTCACATTCATAAATAGCTTTCATAAAGGAATGGCCCTACTTAGTTTATTCGAAATAAGGTTGCCTCGTTATTTTTGTAATTACAATGGTTAAATCATATGATAAAGATTCTCGGGTGTTATAAAGGACTTGTATACACTCCGAGATGGCTAATTTATAATAGGTTCATTTCTTACATTAATCGGTTATAGTCCTTCTAATCCTGATGCTTTTGATTCAGGAATGTAGCTTGTTAGGCACTAAAAGCTTGCAAATTTTCATCTATATACCTCCATCTTTTAAAAAAATTATGAAATTTTCATTTCATATATAACTTTGATGAAGGAATGGCTATTCTTTCTTTATTCGAGTTTTCTTCGTGATTATTGTGGAGGAATGAAGTTGAAATGATGATGACGATACTCGGGTGCTACAAATGGATTATATCTATTCTGAGATGTCTTACTCGTAATTGGTTCATTTCGTACATTAATATGTTGTATTTCGATTGATCATGAAGCTTTTGATTCAGGAATGCACCTTTGTTTTACTATAGCATTCTAATTTCCTTCTTTATAGCTCCATCTTTCAACAAAATTATGAAGTTTCACATTCATAGATAGGTTTGATAAAGAAATGGTTCTACTTTCTTTATTCGAGTTGTTGCCTCGTTATTTTTGTAGTTACAATGGTTAAATCATGATAAAGATACTCGGGTGTTATAAAGGACTTGTATACACTCCGAGATGGCTAATTTATAATAGGTTCATTTCTTACATTAATCAGTTATAGTCCTTCTAATCCTGATACTTTTGATTCAGGAATGTAGCTTGTTAGGCACTAAAAGCTTGCAAATTTTCATCTATATACCTCCATCTTTTAAAAAAATTATGAAATTTTCATTTCATATATAACTTTGATGAAGGAATGGCTATTCTTTCTTTATTCTAGTTTTCTTCGTGATTATTGTGGAGGAATGAAGTTGAAATGAAGATGATGATACTCGGGTGCTACAAATGGATTATATATATTCTGAGATGTCTTACTCGTGATTGGTTCATTTCTTTCATTAATATGTTATATTTCGATTGATCATGAAGCTTTTGATTCAGGAATGCACCTTTGTTGTACTATAGCATTCTAATTTCCTTCTTTATAGCTCCATCTTTCAACAAAATTATGAAGTTTCACATTCAAAGATAGGTTTGATAAAGAAATGGTTCTACTTTCTTTATTCGAGTTGTTGCCTCGTTATTTTTGTAGTTACAATGGTTAAATCATGATAAAGATACTCGGGTGTTATAAAGGACTTGTATACACTCCGAGATGACTAATTTATAATAGGTTCATTTCATACATTAATCGGTTATAGTCCTTCTAATCCTGATGCTTTTGATTCAGGAATGCAGCTTGTTAGGCAAAAAAACCTTGCTAATTTTCATCTATATACCTCCATCTTTTAAAACAATCATGAAATTTTCATTTCATATATAACTTTGATGAAGGAATGGCTACTCTTTCTTTATTCGAGTTTTCTTCGTGATTATTATGGAGGAATGACGTTGAAATGATGATAACGATACTCGGGTGCTACAAATGGATTATATATATTCTGAGATGTCTTACTCGTAATTGGTTCATTTCTTACATTAATATGTTATATTTCGATTAATCATGAAGCTTTTGATTCAGGAATGCACCATTGTTGTACTATAGCATTCTAATTTCCTTCTTTATAGCTCCATCTTTCAACAAAATTATGAAGTTTCACATTCAAAGATTGGTTTGATAAAGAAATGGTTCTACTTTCTTTATTCGAGTTGTTGCCTCGTTATTTTTGTAGTTACAATGGTTAAATCATGATAAAGATACTCGGGTGTTATAAAGCACTTGTATACACTCCGAGATGACTAATTTATAATAGGTTCATTTCTTACATTAATCAGTTATAGTCCTTCTAATCCTGATACTTTTGATTCAGGAATGTAGCTTGTTAGGCACTAAAAGCTTGCAAATTTTCATCTATATACCTCCATCTTTTAAAAAAATTATGAAATTTTCATTTCATATATAACTTTGATGAAGGAATGGCTATTCTTTCTTTATTCTAGTTTTCTTCGTGATTATTGTGGAGGAATGAAGTTGAAATGAAGATGATGATACTCGGGTGCTACAAATGGATTATATATATTCTGAGATGTCTTACTCGTGATTGGTTCATTTCTTTCATTAATATGTTATATTTCGATTGATCATGAAGCTTTTGATTCAGGAATGCACCTTTGTTGTACTATAGCATTCTAATTTCCTTCTTTATAGCTCCATCTTTCAACAAAATTATGAAGTTTCACATTCAAAGATAGGTTTGATAAAGAAATGGTTCTACTTTCTTTATTCGAGTTGTTGCCTCGTTATTTTTGTAGTTACAATGGTTAAATCATGATAAAGATACTCGGGTGTTATAAAGGACTTGTATACACTCCGAGATGACTAATTTATAATAGGTTCATTTCATACATTAATCGGTTATAGTCCTTCTAATCCTGATGCTTTTGATTCAGGAATGCAGCTTGTTAGGCAAAAAAACCTTGCTAATTTTCATCTATATACCTCCATCTTTTAAAACAATCATGAAATTTTCATTTCATATATAACTTTGATGAAGGAATGGCTACTCTTTCTTTATTCGAGTTTTCTTCGTGATTATTATGGAGGAATGACGTTGAAATGATGATAACGATACTCGGGTGCTACAAATGGATTATATCTATT
Source organism: Hippophae gyantsensis (assembly GCA_030763125.1). NCBI lineage: Eukaryota > Viridiplantae > Streptophyta > Magnoliopsida > Rosales > Elaeagnaceae > Hippophae > Hippophae gyantsensis. The sequence goes on from CM061036.1 coordinate 346,845, forward strand.
CTGAGATGTCTTACTCGTAATTGGTTCATTTCTTACATTAATATGTTATATTTCGATTAATCATGAAGCTTTTGATTCAGGAATGCACCATTGTTGTACTATAGCATTCTAATTTCCTTCTTTATAGCTCCATCTTTCAACAAAATTATGAAGTTTCACATTCAAAGATTGGTTTGATAAAGAAATGGTTCTACTTTCTTTATTCGAGTTGTTGCCTCGTTATTTTTGTAGTTACAATGGTTAAATCATGATAAAGATACTCGGGTGTTATAAAGCACTTGTATACACTCCGAGATGACTAATTTATAATAGGTTCATTTCTTACATTAATCGGTTATAGTCTTTCTAATCCTGATGCTTTTGATTCAGGAATGCAGCTTGTTAGGCACTAAAAGCTTGCTAATTTTCATCTATATACCTCCATCTTTTAAAAAAATCATGAAATTTTCATTTCATATATAACTTTGATGAAGGAATTTCTCTTCTTTCTTTATTCGAGTTGTCTTCGTGATTATTGTGGAGGAATGAAGTTGAAATGATGATGACGATACTCGGGTGCTACAAATGGATTATATCTATTCTGAGATGTCTTACTTGTAATTGGTTCATTTCTTTCATTAATATGTTATATTTCGATTGATCATGAAGCTTTTGATTCAGGAATGCACCTTTGTTGTATTATAGCATTCTAATTTCCTTCTTTATAGCTCCATCTTTCAACAAAATTATGAAGTTTCACATTCATAAATAGCTTTCATAAAGGAATGGCCCTACTTAGTTTATTCGAGTTGTTGCCTCGTTATTTTTGTAATTACAATGGTTAAATCATATGATAAAGATTCTCGGGTGTTATAAAGGACTTGTATACACTCCGAGATGGCTAATTTATAATAGGTTCATTTCTTACATTAATCGGTTATAGTCCTTCTAATCCTGATGCTTTTGATTCAGGAATGTAGCTTGTTAGGCACTAAAAGCTTGCAAATTTTCATCTATATACCTCCATCTTTTAAAAAAATCATGAAATTTTCATTTCATATATAACTTTGATGAAGGAATGGCTATTCTTTCTTTATTCGAGTTTTCTTCGTGATTATTGTGGAGGAATGAAGTTGAAATGATGATGACGATACTCGGGTGCTACAAATGGATTATATCTATTCTGAGATGTCTTACTCGTAATTGGTTCATTTCTTACATTAATATGTTATATTTCGATTGATCATGAAGCTTTTGATTCAGGAATGCACCTTTGTTTTACTATAGCATTCTAATTTCCTTCTTTATAGCCCCATCTTTCAACAAAATTATGAAGTTTCACATTCAAAGATAGGTTTGATAAAGAAATGGTGATACTTTCTTTATCCGAGTTGTTGCCTCGTTATTTTTGTAGTTACAATGGTTAAATCATGATAAAGATACTCGGGTGTTATAAAGCACTTGTATACACTCCGAGATGACTAATTTATAATAGGTTCATTTCTTACATTAATCGGTTATAGTCTTTCTAATCCTGATGCTTTTGATTCAGGAATGCAGCTTGTTAGGCACTAAAAGCTTGCTAATTTTCATCTATATACCTCCATCTTTTAAAAAAATCATGAAATTTTCATTTCATATATAACTTTGATGAAGGAATTTCTCTTCTTTCTTTATTCGAGTTGTCTTCGTGATTATTGTGGAGGAATGAAGTTGAAATGATGATGACGATACTCGGGTGCTACAAATGGATTATATCTATTCTGAGATGTCTTACTTGTAATTGGTTCATTTCTTTCATTAATATGTTATATTTCGATTGATCATGAAGCTTTTGATTCAGGAATGCACCTTTGTTGTATTATAGCATTCTAATTTCCTTCTTTATAGCTCCATCTTTCAACAAAATTATGAAGTTTCACATTCATAAATAGCTTTCATAAAGGAATGGCCCTACTTAGTTTATTCGAGTTGTTGCCTCGTTATTTTTGTAATTACAATGGTTAAATCATATGATAAAGATTCTCGGGTGTTATAAAGGACTTGTATACACTCCGAGATGGCTAATTTATAATAGGTTCATTTCTTACATTAATCGGTTATAGTCCTTCTAACTCGATGCTTTTGATTCAGGAATGTAGCTTGTTAGGCACTAAAAGCTTGCAAATTTTCATTTATATACCTCCATCTTTTAAAAAATCATGAAATTTTCATTTCATATATAACTTTGATGAAGGAATGGCTATTCTTTCTTTATTCGAGTTTTCTTCGTGATTATTGTGGAGGAATGAAGTTGAAATGATGATGACGATACTCGGGTGCTACAAATGGATTATATCTATTCTGAGATGTCTTACTCGTAATTGGTTCATTTCTTTCATTAATATGTTATATTTCGATTGATCATGAAGCTTTTGATTCAGGAATGCACCTTTGTTTTACTATAGCATTCTAATTTCCTTCTATATAGCTCCATCTTTCAATAAAATTATGAAGTTTCACATTCTTAGATAGGTTTGATAAAGAAATGGTTCTACTTTCTTTATTCGAGTTGTTGCCTCGTTATTTTTGTAGTTACAATGCTTAAATCATGATAAAGATACTCGGGTGTTATAAAGGACTTGTATACACTCCGAGATGGCTAATTTATAATAGGTTCATTTCTTACATTAATCGGTTATAGTCCTTCTAATCTCGATACTTTTGATTCGGGAATGTAGCTTGTTAGGCACTAAAAGCTTGCAAATTTTCATCTATATACCTCCATCTTTTAAAAAATTATGAAATTTTCATTTCATATATAACTTTGATGAAGGAATGGCTATTCTTTCTTTATTCTAGTTTTCTTCGTGATTATTGTGGAGGAATGAAGTTGAAATGAAGATGATGATACTCGGGTGCTACAAATGGATTATATATATTACGAGATGTCTTACTCGTGATTGGTTCATTTCTTTCATTAATATGTTATATTTCGATTGATCATGAAGCTTTTGATTCAGGAATGCACCTTTGTTGTACTATAGCATTCTAATTTCCTTCTTTATAGCTCCATCTTTCAACAAAATTATGAAGTTTCACATTCAAAGATAGGTTTGATAAAGAAATGGTTCTACTTTCTTTATTCGAGTTGTTGCCTCGTTATTTTTGTAGTTACAATGGTTAAATCATGATAAAGATACTCGGGTGTTATAAAGGACTTGTATACACTCCGAGATGACTAATTTATAATAGGTTCATTTCATACATTAATCGGTTATAGTCCTTCTAATCCTGATGCTTTTGATTCAGGAATGCAGCTTGTTAGGCAATAAAACCTTGCTAATTTTCATCTATATACCTCCATCTTTTAAAACAATCATGAAATTTTCATTTCATATATAACTTTGATGAAGGAATGGCTACTCTTTCTTTATTCGAGTTTTCTTCGTGATTATTATGGAGGAATGACGTTGAAATGATGATAACGATACTCGGGTGCTACAAATGGATTATATATATTCTGAGATGTCTTACTCATAATTGGTTCATTTCTTACATTAATATGTTATATTTCGATTAATCATGAAGCTTTTGATTCAGGAATGCACCATTGTTGTACTATAGCATTCTAATTTCCTTCTTTATAGCTCCATCTTTCAACAAAATTATGAAGTTTCACATTCAAAGATTGGTTTGATAAAGAAATGGTTCTACTTTCTTTATTCGAGTTGTTGCCTCGTTATTTTTGTAGTTACAATGGTTAAATCATGATAAAGATACTCGGGTGTTATAAAGCACTTGTATACACTCCGAGATGACTAATTTATAATAGGTTCATTTCTTACATTAATCAGTTATAGTCCTTCTAATCCTGATACTTTTGATTCAGGAATGTAGCTTGTTAGGCACTAAAAGCTTGCAAATTTTCATCTATATACCTCCATCTTTTAAAAAAATTATGAAATTTTCATTTCATATATAACTTTGATGAAGGAATGGCTATTCTTTCTTTATTCTAGTTTTCTTCGTGATTATTGTGGAGGAATGAAGTTGAAATGAAGATGATGATACTCGGGTGCTACAAATGGATTATATATATTCTGAGATGTCTTACTCGTGATTGGTTCATTTCTTTCATTAATATGTTATATTTCGATTGATCATGAAGCTTTTGATTCAGGAATGCACCTTTGTTGTACTATAGCATTCTAATTTCCTTCTATATAGCTCCATCCTTCAACAAAATTATGAAGTTTCACATTCATAGATAGGTTTGATAAAGAAATGGCCTTACTTTCTATATTCGAGTTGTTCTCTCGTTATTTTTGTAGTTACAATGGTGAAATCATGATAAAGATACTCAGGTGTTATAAAGGACTTGTATACATTTCGAGATGAATTATTTATAATAGGTTCATTTCATACATTAATCGGTTATAGTCCATTTAATCCTGATGCTTTTGATTAAGGTATGCAGCTTGTTAGGCACTAAAAGCTTGCTAATTTTCATCAATATACCTCCATCTTTTCAACAAAATTATGAAATTTCCTTTTCATATATATCTTTGATGAAGGAATGGCTACTCTTTCTTTATTCGAGTTTTCTTCGTGATTATTATGGAGGAATGACGTTGAAATGATGATAACGATACTCGGGTGCTACAAATGGATTATATCTATTCTGAGATGTCTTACTCGTAATTGGTTCATTTCTTACATTAATATGTTATATTTCGATTAATCATGAAGCTTTTGATTCAGGAATGCACCATTGTTGTACTATAGCATTCTAATTTCCTTCTTTATAGCTCCATCTTTCAACAAAATTATGAAGTTTCACATTCAAAGATTGGTTTGATAAAGAAATGGTTCTACTTTCTTTATTCGAGTTGTTGCCTCGTTATTTTTGTAGTTACAATGGTTAAATCATGATAAAGATACTCGGGTGTTATAAAGCACTTGTATACACTCCGAGATGACTAATTTATAATAGGTTCATTTCTTACATTAATCGGTTATAGTCTTTCTAATCCTGATGCTTTTGATTCAGGAATGTAGCTTGTTAGGCACCAAAAGCTTGCAAATTTTCATCTATATACCTCCATCTTTTAAAAAAATTATGAAATTTTCATTTCATATATAACTTTGATGAAGGAATGGCTATTCTTTCTTTATTCGAGTTTTCTTCGTGATTATTGTTGAGGAATGAAGTTGAAATGATGATACGATACTCGAGTGCTACAAATGGATTATATCTATTCTGAGATGTCTTACTCCTAATTGGTTCATTTCTTTCCTTAATATGTTATATTTCGATTGATCATGAAGCTTTTGATTTCGGAATGCACCTTTGAAAGATTATAGCATTCTAATTTCCTTCTTTATAGCTCCATCTTTCAACAAAATTATGAAGTTTCACATTCAAAGATAGGTTTGATAAAGAAATGGTGATACTTTCTTTATCCGAGTTGTTGCCTCGTTATTTTTGTAGTTACAATGGTTAAATCATGATAAAGATACTCGGGTGTTATAAAGGACTTGTATACACTCCGAGATGGCTAATTTATAATAGGTTCATTTCTTACATTAATCGGTTATAGTCCTTCTAATCCTGATGCTTTTGATTCAGGAATGTAGCTTGTTAGGCACTAAAAGCTTGCAAATTTTCATTTATATACCTCCATCTTTTAAAAAATCATGAAATTTTCATTTCATATATAACTTTGATGAAGGAATGGCTATTCTTTCTTTATTCGAGTTTTCTTCGTGATTATTGTTGAGGAATGAAGTTGAAATGATGATGACGATAGTCGGGTGCTACAAATGGATTATATCTATTCTGAGATGTCTTACTCGTAATTGGTTCATTTCTTACATTAATATGTTGTATTTCGATTGATCATGAAGCTTTTGATTCACGAATGCACCTTTGTTTTACTATAGCATTCTAATTTCCTTCTTTATAGCTCCATCTTTCAACAAAATTATGAAGTTTCACATTCAAAGATAGGTTTGATAAAGAAATGGTGATACTTTGTTTATCCGAGTTGTTGCCTAGTTATTTTTGTAGTTACAATGGTTAAATCATGATAAAGATACTCGGGTGTTATAAAGGACTTGTATACACTCCGAGATGGCTAATTTATAATAGGTTCATTTCTTACATTAATCGGTTATAGTCCTTCTAATCCTGATGCTTTTGATTCAGGAATGTAGCTTGTTAGGCACTAAAAGCTTGCAAATTTTCATTTATATACCTCCATCTTTTAAAAAATCATGAAATTTTCATTTCATATATAACTTTGATGAAGGAATGGCTATTCTTTCTTTATTCGAGTTTTCTTCGTGATTATTGTGGAGGAATGAAGTTGAAATGATGATGACGATACTCGGGTGCTACAAATGGATTATATCTATTCTGAGATGTCTTACTCGTAATTGGTTCATTTCTTACATTAATATGTTATATTTCGATTGATCATGAAGCTTTTGATTCAGGAATGCACCTTTGTTTTACTATAGCATTCTAATTTCCTTCTTTATAGCCCCATCTTTCAAAAAAATTATGAAGTTTCACATTCAAAGATAGGTTTGATAAAGAAATGGTGATACTTTCTTTATCCGAGTTGTTGCCTCGTTATTTTTGTAGTTACAATGGTTAAATCATGATAAAGATACTCGGGTGTTATAAAAGACTTGTATACACTCCGAGATGGCTAATTTATAATAGGTTCATTTCTTACATTAATCGGTTATAGTCCTTCTAATCCTGATGCTTTTGATTCAGGAATGTAGCTTGTTAGGCACTAAAAGCTTGCAAATTTTCATTTATATACCTCCATCTTTTAAAAAATCATGAAATTTTCATTTCATATATAACTTTGATGAAGGAATGGCTATTCTTTCTTTATTCGAGTTTTCTTCGTGATTATTGTGGAGGAATGAAGTTGAAATGATGATGACGATACTCGGGTGCTACAAATGGATTATATCTATTCTGAGATGTCTTACTCGTAATTGGTTCATTTCTTACATTAATATGTTATATTTCGATTGATCATGAAGCTTTTGATTCAGGAATGCACCTTTGTTGTATTATAGCATTCTAATTTCCTTCTTTATAGCTCCATCTTTCAACAAAATTATGAAGTTTCACATTCATAAATAGCTTTCATAAAGGAATGGCCCTACTTAGTTTATTCGAGTTGTTGCCTCGTTATTTTTGTAATTACAATGGTTAAATCATGATAAAGATTCTCGGGTGTTATAAAGGACTTGTATACACTCCGAGATGGCTAATTTATAATAGGTTCATTTCTTACATTAATCGGTTATAGTCCTTCTAATCCTGATGCTTTTGATTCAGGAATGTAGCTTGTTAGGCACTAAAAGCTTGCAAATTTTCATCTATATACCTCCATCTTTTAAAAAAATTATGAAATTTTCATTTCATATATAACTTTGATGAAGGAATGGCTATTCTTTCTTTATTCGAGTTTTCTTCGTGATTATTGTGGAGGAATGAAGTTGAAATGATGATACGATACTCGAGTGCTACAAATGGATTATATCTATTCTGAGATGTCTTACTCGTAATTGGTTCATTTCTTTCCTTAATATGTTATATTTTGATTGATCATGAAGCTTTTGATTTCGAAATGCACCTTTGAAAGATTATAGCATTCTAATTTCCTTCTTTATAGCTCCATCTTTCAACAAAATTATGAAGTTTCACATTCAAAGATAGGTTTGATAAAGAAATGGTGATACTTTCTTTATCCGAGTTGTTGCCTCGTTATTTTTGTAGTTACAATGGTTAAATCATGATAAAGATACTCGGGTGTTATAAAGCACTTGTATACACTCCGAGATGACTAATTTATAATAGGTTCATTTCTTACATTAATCGGTTATAGTCTTTCTAATCCTGATGCTTTTGATTCAGGAATGTAGCTTGTTAGGCACCAAAAGCTTGCAAATTTTCATCTATATACCTCCATCTTTTAAAAAATCATGAAATTTTCATTTCATATATAACTTTGATGAAGGAATGGCTATTCTTTCTTTATTCGAGTTTTCTTCGTGATTATTGTGGAGGAATGAAGTTGAAATGATGATACGATACTCGAGTGCTACAAATGGATTATATCTATTCTGATATGTCTTACTCGTAATTGGTTCATTTCTTACATTAATATGTTATATTTCGATTGATCATGAAGCTTTTGATTCAGGAATGCACCTTTGTTGTATTATAGCATTCTAATTTCCTTCTTTATGGCTCCATCTTTCAACAAAATTATGAAGTTTCACATTCATAAATAGCTTTCATAAAGGAATGGCCCTACTTACTTTATTCGAGTTGTTGCCTCGTTATTTTTGTAGTTACAATGGTTAAATCATGATAAAGATACTCGGGTGTTATAAAGGACTTGTATACACTCCGAGATGGCTAATTTATAATAGGTTCATTTCTTACATTAATCGGTTATAGTCCTTCTAATCCTGATGCTTTTGATTCAGGAATGTAGCTTGTTAGGCACTAAAAGCTTGCAAATTTTCATCTATATAGCTCCATCTTTTAAAAAAATTATGAAATTTTCATTTCATATATAACTTTGATGAAGGAATGGCTATTCTTTCTTTATTCGAGTTTTCTTCGTGATTATTGTGGAGGAATGAAGTTGAAATGATGATGACGATACTCGGGTGCTACAAATGGATTATATCTATTCTGAGATGTCTTACTCGTAATTGGTTCATTTCTTACATTAATATGTTATATTTTGATTGATCATGAAGCTTTTGATTTCGAAATGCACCTTTGAAAGATTATAGCATTCTAATTTCCTTCTTTATAGCTCCATCTTTCAACAAAATTATGAAGTTTCACATTCAAAGATAGGTTTGATAAAGAAATGGTGATACTTTCTTTATCCGAGTTGTTGCCTCGTTATTTTTGTAGTTACAATGGTTAAATCATGATAAAGATACTCGGGTGTTATAAAGCACTTGTATACACTCCGAGATGACTAATTTATAATAGGTTCATTTCTTACATTAATCGGTTATAGTCTTTCTAATCCTGATGCTTTTGATTCAGGAATGTAGCTTGTTAGGCACCAAAAGCTTGCAAATTTTCATCTATATACCTCCATCTTTTAAAAAAATTATGAAATTTTCATTTCATATATAACTTTGATGAAGGAATGGCTATTCTTTCTTTATTCGAGTTTTCTTCGTGATTATTGTTGAGGAATGAAGTTGAAATGATGATACGATACTCGAGTGCTACAAATGGATTATATCTATTCTGAGATGTCTTACTCCTAATTGGTTCATTTCTTTCCTTAATATGTTATATTTCGATTGATCATGAAGCTTTTGATTTCGGAATGCACCTTTGAAAGATTATAGCATTCTAATTTCCTTCTTTATAGCTCCATCTTTCAACAAAATTATGAAGTTTCACATTCAAAGATAGGTTTGATAAAGAAATGGTGATACTTTCTTTATCCGAGTTGTTGCCTCGTTATTTTTGTAGTTACAATGGTTAAATCATGATAAAGATACTCGGGTGTTATAAAGGACTTGTATACACTCCGAGATGGCTAATTTATAATAGGTTCATTTCTTACATTAATCGGTTATAGTCCTTCTAATCCTGATGCTTTTGATTCAGGAATGTAGCTTGTTAGGCACTAAAAGCTTGCAAATTTTCATTTATATACCTCCATCTTTTAAAAAATCATGAAATTTTCATTTCATATATAACTTTGATGAAGGAATGGCTATTCTTTCTTTATTCGAGTTTTCTTCGTGATTATTGTTGAGGAATGAAGTTGAAATGATGATGACGATAGTCGGGTGCTACAAATGGATTATATCTATTCTGAGATGTCTTACTCGTAATTGGTTCATTTCTTACATTAATATGTTGTATTTCGATTGATCATGAAGCTTTTGATTCACGAATGCACCTTTGTTTTACTATAGCATTCTAATTTCCTTCTTTATAGCTCCATCTTTCAACAAAATTATGAAGTTTCACATTCAAAGATAGGTTTGATAAAGAAATGGTGATACTTTCTTTATCCGAGTTGTTGCCTAGTTATTTTTGTAGTTACAATGGTTAAATCATGATAAAGATACTCGGGTGTTATAAAGGACTTGTATACACTCCGAGATGGCTAATTTATAATAGGTTCATTTCTTACATTAATCGGTTATAGTCCTTCTAATCCTGATGCTTTTGATTCAGGAATGTAGCTTGTTAGGCACTAAAAGCTTGCAAATTTTCATTTATATACCTCCATCTTTTAAAAAATCATGAAATTTTCATTTCATATATAACTTTGATGAAGGAATGGCTCTTCTTTCTTTATTCGAGTTGTCTTCGTGATTATTGTGGAGAAATGAAGTTGAAATGATGATGACGATACTCGGGTGCTACAAATGGATTATATCTATTCTTAGATGTTTGACTCTAAATTGTTTAATTTCTTACATTAATATGTTATATTTCGATTGATCATGAAGCTTTTGATTCAGGAATGCACCTTTGTTTTACTATAGCATTCTAATTTCCTTCTTTATAGCCCCATCTTTCAAAAAAATTATGAAGTTTCACATTCAAAGATAGGTTTGATAAAGAAATGGTGATACTTTCTTTATCCGAGTTGTTGCCTCGTTATTTTTGTAGTTACAATGGTTAAATCATGATAAAGATACTCGGGTGTTATAAAAGACTTGTATACACTCCGAGATGGCTAATTTATAATAGGTTCATTTCTTACATTAATCGGTTATAGTCCTTCTAATCCTGATGCTTTTGATTCAGGAATGTAGCTTGTTAGGCACTAAAAGCTTGCAAATTTTCATCTATATACCTCCATCTTTTAAAAAAATTATGAAATTTTCATTTCATATATAACTTTGATGAAGGAATGGCTATTCTTTCTTTATTCGAGTTTTCTTCGTGATTATTGTGGAGGAATGAAGTTGAAATGATGATGACGATACTCGGGTGCTACAAATGGATTATATCTATTCTGAGATGTCTTACTCGTAATTGGTTCATTTCTTACATTAATATGTTATATTTCGATTGATCATGAAGCTTTTGATTCAGGAATGCACCTTTGTTGTATTATAGCATTCTAATTTCCTTCTTTATAGCTCCATCTTTCAACAAAATTATGAAGTTTCACATTCATAAATAGCTTTCATAAAGGAATGGCCCTACTTAGTTTATTCGAGTTGTTGCCTCGTTATTTTTGTAATTACAATGGTTAAATCATGATAAAGATTCTCGGGTGTTATAAAGGACTTGTATACACTCCGAGATGGCTAATTTATAATAGGTTCATTTCTTACATTAATCGGTTATAGTCCTTCTAATCCTGATGCTTTTGATTCAGGAATGTAGCTTGTTAGGCACTAAAAGCTTGCAAATTTTCATCTATATACCTCCATCTTTTAAAAAAATTATGAAATTTTCATTTCATATATAACTTTGATGAAGGAATGGCTATTCTTTCTTTATTCGAGTTTTCTTCGTGATTATTGTGGAGGAATGAAGTTGAAATGATGATGACGATACTCGGGTGCTACAAATGGATTATATCTATTCTGAGATGTCTTACTCGTAATTGGTTCATTTCTTACATTAATATGTTGTATTTCGATTGATCATGAAGCTTTTGATTCAGGAATGCACCTTTGTTTTACTATAACATTCTAATTTCCTTCTTTATAGCTCCATCTTTCAACAAAATTATGAAGTTTCACATTCAAAGATAGGTTTGATAAAGAAATGGTTCTACTTTCTTTATTCGAGTTGTTGCCTCGTTATTTTTGTAGTTACAATGGTTAAATCATGATAAAGATACTCGGGTGTTATAAAGGACTTGTATACACTCCGAGATGGCTAATTTATAATAGGTTCATTTCTTACATTAATCGGTTATAGTCCTTCTAATCCTGATGCTTTTGATTCAGGAATGTAGCTTGTTAGGCACTAAAAGCTTGCAAATTTTCATTTATATACCTCCATCTTTTAAAAAATCATGAAATTTTCATTTCATATATAACTTTGATGAAGGAATGGCTATTCTTTCTTTATTCGAGTTTTCTTCGTGATTATTGTGGAGGAATGAAGTTGAAATGATGATGACGATACTCGGGTGCTACAAATGGATTATATCTATTCTGAGATGTCTTACTCGTAATTGGTTCATTTCTTACATTAATATGTTATATTTCGATTGATCATGAAGCTTTTGATTCAGGAATGCACCTTTGTTTTACTATAGCATTCTAATTTCCTTCTTTATAGCCCCATCTTTCAACAAAATTATGAAGTTTCACATTCAAAGATAGGTTTGATAAAGAAATGGTGATACTTTCTTTATCCGAGTTGTTGCCTCGTTATTTTTGTAGTTACAATGGTTAAATCATGATAAAGATACTCGGGTGTTATAAAAGACTTGTATACACTCCGAGATGGCTAATTTATAATAGGTTCATTTCTTACATTAATCGGTTATAGTCCTTCTAATCCTGATGCTTTTGATTCAGGAATGTAGCTTGTTAGGCACTAAGAGCTTGCAAATTTTCATTTATATACCTCCATCTTTTAAAAAATCATGAAATTTTCATTTCATATATAACTTTGATGAAGGAATGGCTATTCTTTCTTTATTCGAGTTTTCTTCGTGATTATTGTGGAGGAATGAAGTTGAAATGATGATGACGATACTCGGGTGCTACAAATGGATTATATCTATTCTGAGATGTCTTACTCGTAATTGGTTCATTTCTTACATTAATATGTTATATTTCGATTGATCATGAAGCTTTTGATTCAGGAATGCACCTTTGTTGTATTATAGCATTCTAATTTCCTTCTTAATAGCTCCATCTTTCAACAAAATTATGAAGTTTCACATTCATAAATAGCTTTCATAAAGGAATGGCCCTACTTAGTTTATTCGAGTTGTTGCCTCGTTATTTTTGTAGTTACCATGGTTAAATCATGATAAAGATACTCGGGTGTTATAAAGGACTTGTATACACTCCGAGATGGCTAATTTATAATAGGTTCATTTCTTACATTAATCGGTTATAGTCCTTCTAATCCTGATGCTTTTGATTCAGGAATGTAGCTTGTTAGGCACTAAAAGCTTGCAAATTTTCATTTATATACCTCCATCTTTTAAAAAATCATGAAATTTTCATTTCATATATAACTTTGATGAAGGAATGGCTATTCTTTCTTTATTCGAGTTTTCTTCGTGATTATTGTTGAGGAATGAAGTTGAAATGATGATGACGATAGTCGGGTGCTACAAATGGATTATATCTATTCTGAGATGTCTTACTCGTAATTGGTTCATTTCTTACATTAATATGTTGTATTTCGATTGATCATGAAGCTTTTGATTCACGAATGCACCTTTGTTTTACTATAGCATTCTAATTTCCTTCTTTATAGCTCCATCTTTCAACAAAATTATGAAGTTTCACATTCAAAGATAGGTTTGATAAAGAAATGGTGATACTTTGTTTATCCGAGTTGTTGCCTAGTTATTTTTGTAGTTACAATGGTTAAATCATGATAAAGATACTCGGGTGTTATAAAGGACTTGTATACACTCCGAGATGGCTAATTTATAATAGGTTCATTTCTTACATTAATCGGTTATAGTCCTTCTAATCACGATGCTTTTGATTCGGGAATGTAGCTTGTTAGGCACTAAAAGCTTGCAAATTTTCATTTATATACCTCCATCTTTTAAAAAATCATGAAATTTTCATTTCATATATAACTTTGATGAAGGAATGGCTATTCTTTCTTTATTCGAGTTTTCTTCGTGATTATTGTGGAGGAATGAAGTTGAAATGATGATGACGATACTCGGGTGCTACAAATGGATTATATCTATTCTGAGATGTCTTACTCGTAATTGGTTCATTTCTTACATTAATATGTTATATTTCGATTGATCATGAAGCTTTTGATTCAGGAATGCACCTTTGTTTTACTATAGCATTCTAATTTCCTTCTTTATAGCCCCATCTTTCAACAAAATTATGAAGTTTCACATTCAAAGATAGGTTTGATAAAGAAATGGTGATACTTTCTTTATCCGAGTTGTTGCCTCGTTATTTTTGTAGTTACAATGGTTAAATCATGATAAAGATACTCGGGTGTTATAAAGGACTTGTATACACTCCGAGATGGCTAATTTATAATAGGTTCATTTCTTACATTAATCGGTTATAGTCCTTCTAATCCTGATGCTTTTGATTCAGGAATGTAGCTTGTTAGGCACTAAAAGCTTGCAAATTTTCATTTATATACCTCCATCTTTTAAAAAATCATGAAATTTTCATTTCATATATAACTTTGATGAAGGAATGGCTATTCTTTCTTTATTCGAGTTTTCTTCGTGATTATTGTGGAGGAATGAAGTTGAAATGATGATGACGATACTCGGGTGCTACAAATGGATTATATCTATTCTGAGATGTCTTACTCGTAATTGGTTCATTTCTTACATTAATATGTTATATTTCGATTGATCATGAAGCTTTTGATTCAGGAATGCACCTTTGTTGTATTATAGCATTCTAATTTCCTTCTTTATAGCTCCATCTTTCAACAAAATTATGAAGTTTCACATTCAAAGATAGGTTTGATAAAGAAATGGTGATACTTTCTTTATTCGAGTTGTTGCCTCGTTATTTTTGTAGTTACAATGGTTAAATCATGATAAAGATACTCGGGTGTTATAAAGGACTTGTATACACTCCGAGATGGCTAATTTATAATAGGTTCATTTCTTACATTAATCGGTTATAGTCCTTCTAATCCTGATGCTTTTGATTCAGGAATGTAGCTTGTTAGGCACTAAAAGCTTGCAAATTTTCATCTATATACCTCCATCTTTTAAAAAAATCATGAAATTTTCATTTCATATATAACTTTGATGAAGGAATGGCTATTCTTTCTTTATTCGAGTTTTCTTCGTGATTATTGTGGAGGAATGAAGTTGAAATGATGATGACGATACTCGGGTGCTACAAATGGATTATATCTATTCTGAGATGTCTTACTCGTAATTGGTTCATTTCTTACATTAATATGTTGTATTTCGATTGATCATGAAGCTTTTGATTCAGAATGCACCTTTGTTTTACTATAGCATTCTAATTTCCTTCTTTATAGCTCCATCTTTCAACAAAATTATGAAGTTTCACATTCAAAGATAGGTTTGATAAAGAAATGGTTCTACTTTCTTTATTCGAGTTGTTGCCTCGTTATTTTTGTAGTTACAATGGTTAAATCATGATAAAGATACTCGGGTGTTATAAAGGACTTGTATACACTCCGAGATGGCTAATTTATAATAGGTTCATTTCTTACATTAATCGGTTATAGTCCTTCTAATCCTGATGCTTTTGATTCAGGAATGTAGCTTGTTAGGCACTAAAAGCTTGCAAATTTTCATTTATATACCTCCATCTTTTAAAAAATCATGAAATTTTCATTTCATATATAACTTTGATGAAGGAATGGCTATTCTTTCTTTATTCGAGTTTTCTTCGTGATTATTGTGGAGGAATGAAGTTGAAATGATGATGACGATACTCGGGTGCTACAAATGGATTATATCTATTCTGAGATGTCTTACTCGTAATTGGTTCATTTCTTACATTAATATGTTATATTTCGATTGATCATGAAGCTTTTGATTCAGGAATGCACCTTTGTTTTACTATAGCATTCTAATTTCCTTCTTTATAGCCCCATCTTTCAACAAAATTATGAAGTTTCACATTCAAAGATAGGTTTGATAAAGAAATGGTGATACTTTCTTTATCCGAGTTGTTGCCTCGTTATTTTTGTAGTTACAATGGTTAAATCATGATAAAGATACTCGGGTGTTATAAAGGACTTGTATACACTCCGAGATGGCTAATTTATAATAGGTTCATTTCTTACATTAATCGGTTATAGTCCTTCTAATCCTGATGCTTTTGATTCAGGAATGTAGCTTGTTAGGCACTAAGAGCTTGCAAATTTTCATTTATATACCTCCATCTTTTAAAAAATCATGAAATTTTCATTTCATATATAACTTTGATGAAGGAATGGCTATTCTTTCTTTATTCGAGTTTTCTTCGTGATTATTGTGGAGGAATGAAGTTGAAATGATGATGACGATACTCGGGTGCTACAAATGGATTATATCTATTCTGAGATGTCTTACTCACAATTGGTTCATTTCTAACATTAATATGTTATATTTCGATTGATCATGAAGCTTTTGATTCAGGAATGCACCTTTGTTGTACTATAGCATTCTAATTTCCTTCTATATAGCTCCATCTTTCAACAAAATTATGAAGTTTAACATTCATAGATAGCTTTGATAAAGAAATGGCCCTACTTTCTTTATTCGAGTTGTTGTCTCGTTATTTTTGTAGGTACAATGGTTATATCATGATAAAGCTACTCGGGTGTTATAAAGGACTTGTATACACTTCGAGATGACTTATTTATAATAGGTTCATTTCATACATTAATCGATTATATTCCATCTAATCCTGATGCTTTTGATTCAGGAATGCAGCTTGTTAGGCACTAAAAGCTTGCAAATTTTCATTTATATACCTCCATCTTTTAAAAAATCATGAAATTTTCATTTCATATATAACTTTGATGAAGGAATGGCTATTCTTTCTTTATTCGAGTTTTCTTCGTGATTATTGTTGAGGAATGAAGTTGAAATGATGATGACGATACTCGGGTGCTACAAATGGATTATATCTATTCTGAGATGTCTTACTCGTAATTGGTTCATTTCTTACATTAATATGTTGTATTTCGATTGATCATGAAGCTTTTGATTCACGAATGCACCTTTGTTTTACTATAGCATTCTAATTTCCTTCTTTATAGCTCCATCTTTCAACAAAATTATGAAGTTTCACATTCAAAGATAGGTTTGATAAAGAAATGGTGATACTTTGTTTATCCGAGTTGTTGCCTAGTTATTTTTGTAGTTACAATGGTTAAATCATGATAAAGATACTCGGGTGTTATAAAGGACTTGTATACACTCCGAGATGGCTAATTTATAATAGGTTCATTTCTTACATTAATCGGTTATAGTCCTTCTAATCATCATGCTTTTGATTCGGGAATGTAGCTTGTTAGGCACTAAAAGCTTGCAAATTTTCATTTATATACCTCCATCTTTTAAAAAATCATGAAATTTTCATTTCATATATAACTTTGATGAAGGAATGGCTATTCTTTCTTTATTCGAGTTTTCTTCGTGATTATTGTGGAGGAATGAAGTTGAAATGATGATGACGATACTCGGGTGCTACAAATGGATTATATCTATTCTGAGATGTCTTACTCATAATTGGTTCATTTCTTACATTAATATGTTATATTTCGATTGATCATGAAGCTTTTGATTCAGGAATGCACCTTTGTTTTACTATAGCATTCTAATTTCCTTCTTTATAGCTCCATCTTTCAACAAAATTATGAAGTTTCACATTCAAAGATAGGTTTGATAAAGAAATGGTGATACTTTCTTTATCCGAGTTGTTGCCTCGTTATTTTTGTAGTTACAATGGTTAAATCATGATAAAGATACTCGGGTGTTATAAAAGACTTGTATACACTCCGAGATGGCTAATTTATAATAGGTTCATTTCTTACATTAATCGGTTATAGTCCTTCTAATCCTGATGCTTTTGATTCAGGAATGTAGCTTGTTAGGCACTAAAAGCTTGCAAATTTTCATTTATATACCTCCATCTTTTAAAAAATCATGAAATTTTCATTTCATATATAACTTTGATGAAGGAATGGCTATTCTTTCTTTATTCGAGTTTTCTTCGTGATTATTGTGGAGGAATGAAGTTGAAATGATGATGACGATACTCGGGTGCTACAAATGGATTATATCTATTCTGAGATGTCTTACTCATAAGTGTTTCATTTCTAACATTAATATGTTATATTTCGATTAATCATGAAGCTTTTGATTCAGGAATGCACCTTTGTTGTACTATAGCATTCTAATTTCCTTCTATATAGCTCCTTCTTTCAACAAACTTATGAAGTTTAACATTCATAAATAGCTTTGATAAAGAAATGGCCCTACTTAGTTTATTCGAGTTGTTGCCTCGTTATTTTTGTAATTACAATGGTTAAATCATGATAAAGATTCTCGGGTGTTATAAAGGACTTGTATACACTCCGAGATGGCTAATTTATAATAGGTTCATTTCTTACATTAATCGGTTATAGTCCTTCTAATCCTGATGCTTTTGATTCAGGAATGTAGCTTGTTAGGCACTAAAAGCTTGCAAATTTTCATTTATATACCTCCATCTTTTAAAAAATCATGAAATTTTCATTTCATATATAACTTTGATGAAGGAATGGCTATTCTTTCTTTATTCGAGTTTTCTTCGTGATTATTGTGGAGGAATGAAGTTGAAATGATGATGACGATACTCGGGTGCTACAAATGGATTATATCTATTCTGAGATGTCTTACTCGTAATTGGTTCATTTCTTACATTAATATGTTGTATTTCGATTGATCATGAAGCTTTTGATTCAGGAATGCACCTTTGTTTTACTATAGCATTCTAATTTCCTTCTTTATAGCTCCATCTTTCAACAAAATTATGAAGTTTCACATTCAAAGATAGGTTTGATAAAGAAATGGTTCTACTTTCTTTATTCGAGTTGTTGCCTCGTTATTTTTGTAGTTACAATGGTTAAATCATGATAAAGATACTCGGGTGTTATAAAGGACTTGTATACACTCCGAGATGGCTAATTTATAATAGGTTCATTTCTTACATTAATCGGTTATAGTCCTTCTAATCCTGATGCTTTTGATTCAGGAATGTAGCTTGTTAGGCACTAAAAGCTTGCAAATTTTCATTTATATACCTCCATCTTTTAAAAAATCATGAAATTTTCATTTCATATATAACTTTGATGAAGGAATGGCTATTCTTTCTTTATTCGAGTTTTCTTCGTGATTATTGTGGAGGAATGAAGTTGAAATGATGATGACGATACTCGGGTGCTACAAATGGATTATATCTATTCTGAGATGTCTTACTCGTAATTGGTTCATTTCTTACATTAATATGTTATATTTCGATTGATCATGAAGCTTTTGATTCAGGAATGCACCTTTGTTTTACTATAGCATTCTAATTTCCTTCTTTATAGCCCCATCTTTCAACAAAATTATGAAGTTTCACATTCAAAGATAGGTTTGATAAAGAAATGGTGATACTTTCTTTATCCGAGTTGTTGCCTCGTTATTTTTGTAGTTACAATGGTTAAATCATGATAAAGATACTCGGGTGTTATAAAGGACTTGTATACACTCCGAGATGGCTAATTTATAATAGGTTCATTTCTTACATTAATCGGTTATAGTCCTTCTAATCCTGATGCTTTTGATTCAGGAATGTAGCTTGTTAGGCACTAAGAGCTTGCAAATTTTCATTTATATACCTCCATCTTTTAAAAAATCATGAAATTTTCATTTCATATATAACTTTGATGAAGGAATGGCTATTCTTTCTTTATTCGAGTTTTCTTCGTGATTATTGTGGAGGAATGAAGTTGAAATGATGATGACGATACTCGGGTGCTACAAATGGATTATATCTATTCTTAGAAGACTTACGTATAATTGGTTCATTTCTAACATTAATATGTTATATTTCGATTAATCATGAAGCTTTTGATTCAGGAATGCACCTTTGTTGTACTATAGCATTCTAATTTCCTTCTATATAGCTCCATCTTTCAACAAAATTATGAAGTTTAACATTCATAGATAGCTTTGATAAAGAAATGGCCCTACTTTCTTTATTCGAGTTATTGTCTCGTTATTTTTGTAGTTACAATGGTTATATCATGATAAAGCTACTCAGGTGTTATAAACGACTTGTATACACTTCGAGATGACTCATTTATAATAAGTTCATTTCATACATTAATCGGTTATAGTCCATCTAATCCTGATACTTTTGATGCAGGAATGCAGCTTGTTAGGCACTAAAAGCTTGCTAATTTTCATTTATATACCTCCATCTTTTAAAAAATCATGAAATTTTCATTTCATATATAACTTTGATGAAGGAATGGCTATTCTTTCTTTATTCGAGTTTTCTTCGTGATTATTGTTGAGGAATGAAGTTGAAATGATGATGACGATAGTCGGGTGCTACAAATGGATTATATCTATTCTGAGATGTCTTACTCGTAATTGGTTCATTTCTTACATTAATATGTTGTATTTCGATTGATCATGAAGCTTTTGATTCACGAATGCACCTTTGTTTTACTATAGCATTCTAATTTCCTTCTTTATAGCTCCATCTTTCAACAAAATTATGAAGTTTCACATTCAAAGATAGGTTTGATAAAGAAATGGTGATACTTTGTTTATCCGAGTTGTTGCCTAGTTATTTTTGTAGTTACAATGGTTAAATCATGATAAAGATACTCGGGTGTTATAAAGGACTTGTATACACTCCGAGATGGCTAATTTATAATAGGTTCATTTCTTACATTAATCGGTTATAGTCCTTCTAATCCTGATGCTTTTGATTCAGGAATGTAGCTTGTTAGGCACTAAAAGCTTGCAAATTTTCATTTATATACCTCCATCTTTTAAAAAATCATGAAATTTTCATTTCATATATAACTTTGATGAAGGAATGGCTATTCTTTCTTTATTCGAGTTTTCTTCGTGATTATTGTGGAGGAATGAAGTTGAAATGATGATGACGATACTCGGGTGCTACAAATGGATTATTTCTAGTTTGAGATGTGTTACGCGTAGTTGGTTCAGTTCTTACAGTAATATGTTATATTTCGATTGATCATGAAGCTTTTGATTCAGGAATGCACCTTTGTTTTACTATAGCATTCTAATTTCCTTCTTTATAGCTCCATCTTTCAACAAAATTATGAAGTTTCACATTCAAAGATAGGTTTGATAAAGAAATGGTGATACTTTCTTTATCCGAGTTGTTGCCTCGTTATTTTTGTAGTTACAATGGTTAAATCATGATAAAGATACTCGGGTGTTATAAAGGACTTGTATACACTCCGAGATGGCTAATTTATAATAGGTTCATTTCTTACATTAATCGGTTATAGTCTTTCTAATCCTGATGCTTTTGATTCAGGAATGTAGCTTGTTAGGCACCAAAAGCTTGCAAATTTTCATCTATATACCTCCATCTTTTAAAAAATCATGAAATTTTCATTTCATATATAACTTTGATGAAGGAATGGCTATTCTTTCTTTATTCGAGTTTTCTTCGTGATTATTGTGGAGGAATGAAGTTGAAATGATGATGACGATACTCGGGTGCTACAAATGGATTATATCTATTCTGAGATGTCTTACTCGTAATTGGTTCATTTCTTACATTAATATGTTATATTTCGATTGATCATGAAGCTTTTGATTTCGGAATGCACCTTTGAAAGATTATAGCATTCTAATTTCCTTCTTTATAGCTCCATCTTTCAACAAAATTATGAAGTTTCACATTCAAAGATAGGTTTGATAAAGAAATGGTGATACTTTCTTTATCCGAGTTGTTGCCTCGTTATTTTTGTAGTTACAATGGTTAAATCATGATAAAGATACTCGGGTGTTATAAAGGACTTGTATACACTCCGAGATGGCTAATTTATAATAGGTTCATTTCTTACATTAATCGGTTATAGTCCTTCTAATCCTGATGCTTTTGATTCGGGAATGTAGCTTGTTAGGCACTAAAAGCTTGCAAATTTTCATTTATATACCTCCATCTTTTAAAAAATCATGAAATTTTCATTTCATATATAACTTTGATGAAGGAATGGCTATTCTTTCTTTATTCGAGTTTTCTTCGTGATTATTGTGGAGGAATGAAGTTGAAATGATGATGACGATACTCGGGTGCTACAAATGGATTATATCTATTCTGAGATGTCTTACTCGTAATTGGTTCATTTCTTACATTAATATGTTGTATTTCGATTGATCATGAAGCTTTTGATTCACGAATGCACCTTTGTTTTACTATAGCATTCTAATTTCCTTCTTTATAGCTCCATCTTTCAACAAAATTATGAAGTTTCACATTCAAAGATAGGTTTGATAAAGAAATGGTGATACTTTCTTTATTCGAGTTGTTGCCTCGTTATTTTTGTAGTTACAATGGTTAAATCATGATAAAGATACTCGGGTGTTATAAAGGACTTGTATACACTCCGAGATGGCTAATTTATAATAGGTTCATTTCTTACATTAATCGGTTATAGTCCTTCTAATCCTGATGCTTTTGATTCAGGAATGTAGCTTGTTAGGCACTAAAAGCTTGCAAATTTTCATTTATATACCTCCATCTTTTAAAAAATCATGAAATTTTCATTTCATATATAACTTTGATGAAGGAATGGCTATTCTTTCTTTATTCGAGTTTTCTTCGTGATTATTGTGGAGGAATGAAGTTGAAATGATGATGACGATACTCGGGTGCTACAAATGGATTATATCTATTCTGAGATGTCTTACTCGTAATTGGTTCATTTCTTACATTAATATGTTATATTTCGATTGATCATGAAGCTTTTGATTCAGGAATGCACCTTTGTTTTACTATAGCATTCTAATTTCCTTCTTTATAGCTCCATCTTTCAACAAAATTATGAAGTTTCACATTCAAAGATAGGTTTGATAAAGAAATGGTTCTACTTTCTTTATTCGAGTTGTTGCCTCGTTATTTTTGTAGTTACAATGGTTAAATCATGATAAAGATACTCGGGTGTTATAAAGGACTTGTATACACTCCGAGATGGCTAATTTATAATAGGTTCATTTCTTATATTAATCGGTTATAGTCCTTCTAATCCTGATGCTTTTGATTCAGGAATGTAGCTTGATAGGCACTAAAAGCTTGCAAATTTACATCTATATACCTCCATCTTTTAAAAAAATCATGAAATTTTCATTTCATATATAACTTTGATGAAGGAATGGCTATTCTTTCTTTATTCGAGTTTTCTTCGTGATTATTGTGGAGGAATGAAGTTGAAATGATGATGACGATACTCGGGTGCTACAAATGGATTATAACTATTTTTTGATATCTTACACATAATTGGTTCATTTCTTACATTAATATGTTGTATTTCGATTGATCATGAAGCTTTTGATTCAGGAATGCACCTTTGTTTTACTATAGCATTCTAATTTCCTTCTTTATAGCTCCATCTTTCAACAAAATTATGAAGTTTCACATTCAAAGATAGGTTTGATAAAGAAATGGTTCTACTTTCTTTATTCGAGTTGTTGCCTCGTTATTTTTGTAGTTACAATGGTTAAATCATGATAAAGATACTCGGGTGTTATAAAGGACTTGTATGCACTCCGAGATGAGTAATTTATAATAGGTTCATTTCATACATTAATCGATTATAGTCCTTCTAATCCTGATGCTTTTGATTCAGGAATGCAGCTTGTTAGGCAATAAAACCTTGCTAATTTTCATCTATATACCTCCATCTTTTAAAAAAATCATGAAATTTTCATTTCATATATAACTTTGATGAAGGAATGACTATTCTTTCTTTATTCGAGTTTTCTTCGTGATTATTGTGGAGGAATGAAGTTGAAATGATGATGACGATACTCGGGTGCTACAAATGAATTATATCTATTCTTAGATGTCTTACTCGTAATTGGTTCATTTCTTACATTAATATGTTGTATTTCGATTGATCATGAAGCTTTTGATTTAGGAATGCACCTTTGTTGTATTATAGCATTCCAATTTCCTTCTTTATAGCTCCATCTTTCAACAAAATTATGAAGTTTCACATTCATAGATAGGTTTGATAAAGAAATGGTTCTACTTTCTTTATTCGAGTTGTTGCCTCGTTATTTTTGTAGTTACAATGGTTAAATCATGATAAAGATACTCGGGTGTTATAAAGGACTTGTATACACTCCGAGATGGCTAATTTATAATAGGTTCATTTCTTACATTAATCGGTTATAGTCCTTCTAATCCCGATGCTTTTGATTCAGAATGTAGCTTGTTAGGCACTAAAAGCTTGCAAATTTTCATTTATATACCTCCATCTTTTAAAAAATCATGAAATTTTCATTTCATATATAACTTTGATGAAGGAATGGCTATTCTTTCTTTATTCGAGTTTTCTTCGTGATTATTGTGGAGGAATGAAGTTGAAATGATGATGACGATACTCGGGTGCTACAAATGGATTATATCTATTCTGAGATGTCTTACTCGTAATTGGTTCATTTCTTACATTAATATGTTATATTTCGATTGATCATGAAGCTTTTGATTCAGGAATGCACCTTTGTTTTACTATAGCATTCTAATTTCCTTCTTTATAGCTCCATCTTTCAACAAAATTATGAAGTTTCACATTCAAAGATAGGTTTGATAAAGAAATGGTGATACTTTCTTTATTCGAGTTGTTGCCTCGTTATTTTTGTAGTTACAATGGTTAAATCATGATAAAGATACTCGGGTGTTATAAAGGACTTGTATACACTCCGAGATGGCTAATTTATAATAGGTTCATTTCTTACATTAATCGGTTATAGTCCTTCTAATCCTGATGCTTTTGATTCAGGAATGTAGCTTGTTAGGCACTAAAAGCTTGCAAATTTTCATCTATATACCTCCATCTTTTAAAAAAATTATGAAATTTTCATTTCATATATAACTTTGATGAAGGAATGGCTATTCTTTCTTTATTCGAGTTTTCTTCGTGATTATTGTGGAGGAATGAAGTTGAAATGATGATGACGATACTCGGGTGCTACAAATGAATTATATCTATTCTGAGATGTCTTACTCGTAATTGGTTCATTTCTTTCATTAATATGTTATATTTCGATTGATCATGAAGCTTTTGATTCAGGAATGCACCTTTGTTGTATTATAGCATTCTAATTTCCTTCTTTATAGCTCCATCTTTCAACAAAATTATGAAGTTTCACATTCAAAGATAGGTTTGATAAAGAAATGGTTCTACTTTCTTTATTCGAGTTGTTGCCTCGTTATTTTTGTAGTTACAATGGTTAAATCATGATAAAGATACTCGGGTGTTATAAAGGACTTGTATACACTCCGAGATGGCTAATTTATAATAGGTTCATTTCTTACATTAATCGGTTATAGTCCTTCTAATCCTGATGCTTTTGATTCAGGAATGTAGCTTGTTAGGCACTAAAAGCTTGCAAATTTTCATTTATATACCTCCATCTTTTAAAAAATCATGAAATTTTCATTTCATATATAACTTTGATGAAGGAATGGCTATTCTTTCTTTATTCGAGTTTTCTTCGTGATTATTGTGGAGGAATGAAGTTGAAATGATGATGACGATACTCGGGTGCTACAAATGGATTATATCTATTCTGAGATGTCTTACTCGTAATTGGTTCATTTCTTACATTAATATGTTGTATTTCGATTGATCATGAAGCTTTTGATTCACGAATGCACCTTTGTTTTACTATAGCATTCTAATTTCCTTCTTTATAGCTCCATCTTTCAACAAAATTATGAAGTTTCACATTCAAAGATAGGTTTGATAAAGAAATGGTGATACTTTCTTTATTCGAGTTGTTGCCTCGTTATTTTTGTAGTTACAATGGTTAAATCATGATAAAGATACTCGGGTGTTATAAAGGACTTGTATACACTCCGAGATGGCTAATTTATAATAGGTTCATTTCTTACATTAATCGGTTATAGTCCTTCTAATCCTGATGCTTTTGATTCAGGAATGTAGCTTGTTAGGCACTAAAAGCTTGCAAATTTTCATCTATATACCTCCATCTTTTAAAAAATCATGAAATTTTCATTTCATATATAACTTTGATGAAGGAATGGCTATTCTTTCTTTATTCGAGTTTTCTTCGTGATTATTGTGGAGGAATGAAGTTGAAATGATGATGACGATACTCGGGTGCTACAAATGGATTATATCTATTCTGAGATGTCTTACTCGTAATTGGTTCATTTCTTACATTAATATGTTATATTTCGATTGATCATGAAGCTTTTGATTCAGGAATGCACCTTTGTTTTACTATAGCATTCTAATTTCCTTCTTTATAGCTCCATCTTTCAACAAAATTATGAAGTTTCACATTCAAAGATAGGTTTGATAAAGAAATGGTTCTACTTTCTTTATTCGAGTTGTTGCCTCGTTATTTTTGTAGTTACAATGGTTAAATCATGATAAAGATACTCGGGTGTTATAAAGGACTTGTATACACTCCGAGATGGCTAATTTATAATAGGTTCATTTCTTACATTAATCGGTTATAGTCCTTCTAATCCTGATGCTTTTGATTCAGGAATGTAGCTTGTTAGGCACTAAAAGCTTGCAAATTTTCATCTATATACCTCCATCTTTTAAAAAATCATGAAATTTCCATTTCATATATAACTTTGATGAAGGAATGGCTCTTCTTTCTTTATTCGAGTTGTCTTCGTGATTATTGTGGAGGAATGAAGTTGAAATGATGATGACGATACTCGGGTGCTACAAATGGATTATATCTATTCTTTGATGTCTTACACATAATTGGTTAATTTCTTACATTAATATGTTATATTTCGATTGATCATGAAGCTTTTTATTTAGGAATGCACCTTTGTTTTACTACAACATTCCAATTTCCTTCTTTATAGCTCCATCTTTCAACAAAATTATGAAGTTTCACATTCAAAGATAGGTTTGATAAAGAAATGGTTCTACTTTCTTTATTCGAGTTGTTGCCTCGTTATTTTTGTAGTTACAATGGTTAAATCATGATAAAGATACTCGGGTGTTATAAAGGACTTGTATACACTCCGAGATGACTAATTTATAATAGGTTCATTTCATACATTAATCGATTATAGTCCTTCTAATCCTGATGCTTTTGATTCAGGAATGCAGCTTGTTAGGCAATAAAACCTTGCTAATTTTCATCTATATACCTCCATCTTTTAAAAAATCATGAAATTTTCATTTCATATATAACTTTGATGAAGGAATGGCTATTCTTTCTTTATTCGAGTTTTCTTCGTGATTATTGTGGAGGAATGAAGTTGAAATGATGATGACGATACTCGGGTGCTACAAATGGATTATATCTATTCTGAGATGTCTTACTCGTAATTGGTTCATTTCTTACATTAATATGTTATATTTCGATTGATCATGAAGCTTTTGATTCAGGAATGCACCTTTGTTGTATTATAGCATTCTAATTTCCTTCTTTATAGCTCCATCTTTCAACAAAATTATGAAGTTTCACATTCATAGATAGGTTTGATAAAGAAATGGTTCTACTTTCTTTATTCGAGTTGTTGCCTCGTTATTTTTGTAGTTACAATGGTTAAATCATGATAAAGATACTCGGGTGTTATAAAGGACTTGTATACACTCCGAGATGGCTAATTTATAATAGGTTCATTTCTTACATTAATCGGTTATAGTCCTTCTAATCCTGATGCTTTTGATTCAGGAATGTAGCTTGTTAGGCACTAAAAGCTTGCAAATTTTCATCTATATACCTCCATCTTTTAAAAAATCATGAAATTTTCATTTCATATATAACTTTGATGAAGGAATGGCTATTCTTTCTTTATTCGAGTTTTCTTCGTGATTATTGTGGAGGAATGAAGTTGAAATGATGATGACGATACTCGGGTGCTACAAATGGATTATATCTATTCTGAGATGTCTTACTCGTAATTGGTTCATTTCTTACATTAATATGTTGTATTTCGATTGATCATGAAGCTTTTGATTCAGGAATGCACCTTTGTTTTACTATAGCATTCTAATTTCCTTCTTTATAGCTCCATCTTTCAACAAAATTATGAAGTTTCACATTCAAAGATAGGTTTGATAAAGAAATGGTTCTACTTTCTTTATTCGAGTTGTTGCCTCGTTATTTTTGTAGTTACAATGGTTAAATCATGATAAAGATACTCGGGTGTTATAAAGGACTTGTATACACTCCGAGATGACTTATTTATAATAGGTTCATTTCATACATTAATCGGTTATAGTCCATCTAATCCTGATGCTTTTGATTCAGGAATGCAGCTTGTTAGGCACTAAAAGCTTGCTAATTTTCATCTATATACCTCCATCTTTAAAAAAAATTATGAAATTTTCATTTCATATATAACTTTGATGAAGGAATGGCTCTTCTTTCTTTATTCGAGTTGTCTTCGTGATTATTGTGGAGGAATGAAGTTGAAATGATGATGACGATACTCGGGTGCTACAAATGGATTATATCTATTCTGAGATGTCTTACTCGTAATTGGTTCATTTCTTTCATTAATATGTTATATTTCGATTGATCATGAAGCTTTTGATTCAGGAATGCACCTTTGTTGTATTGTAGCATTCTAATTTCCTTCTTTATAGCTCCATCTTTCAACAAAATTATGAAGTTTCACATTCATAGATAGGTTTGTTAAAGAAATGGTTCTACTTTCTTTATTCGAGTTGTTGCCTCGTTATTTTTGTAGTTACAATGGTTAAATCATGATAAAGATACTCGGGTGTTATAAAGGACTTGTATACACTCCGAGATGACTAATTTATAATAGGTTCATTTCTTACATTAATCGGTTATAGTCTTTCTAATCCGGATGCTTTTGATTCAGGAATGCAGCTTGTTAGGTAATAAAACCTTGCTAATTTTCATCTATATACGTCCATATTTTAAAAAAATCATGAAATTTTCATTTCATATATAACTTTGATGAAGGAATGGCTATTCTTTCTTTATTCGAGTTTTCTTCGTGATTATTGTGGAGGAATGAAGTTGAAATGATGATGACGATACTCGGGTGCTACAAATGGATTATATCTATTCTGAGATGTCTTACTCGTAATTGGTTCATTTCTTTCATTAATATGTTATATTTCGATTGATCATGAAGCTTTTGATTCAGGAATGCACCTTTGTTGTATTATAGCATTCTAATTTCCTTCTTTATAGCTCCATCTTTCAACAAAATTATGAAGTTTCACATTCATAGATAGGTTTGATAAAGAAATGGTTCTACTTTCTTTATTCGAGTTGTTGCCTCGTTATTTTTGTAGTTACAATGGTTAAATCATGATAAAGATACTCGGGTGTTATAAAGGACTTGTATACACTCCGAGATGGCTAATTTATAATAGGTTCATTTCTTACATTAATCGGTTATAGTCCTTCTAATCCTGATGCTTTTGATTCTGGAATGTAGCTTGTTAGGCACTAAAAGCTTGCAAATTTTCATCTATATACCTCCATCTTTTAAAAAATCATGAAATTTTCATTTCATATATAACTTTGATGAAGGAATGGCTCTTCTTTCTTTATTCGAGTTGTCTTCGTGATTATTGTGGAGGAATGAAGTTGAAATGATGATGACGATACTCGGGTGCTACAAATGGATTATATCTATTCTTAGATGTCTTACTCATAATTGGTTCATTTCTTACATTAATATGTTATATTTCGATTGATCATGAAGCTTTTGATTCAGGAATGCACCTTTGTTGTACTATAGCATTCTAATTTTCTTCTTTATAGCTCCATCTTTCAACAAAATTATGAAGTCTCACACTCATAGCTAGCTTTGATAAAGAAATGGCCTTACTTTCTATATTCGAGTTGTTCTCTCGTTATTTTTGTAGTTACAATGGTGAAATCATGATAAAGATACTCAGGTGTTATAAAGGACTTGTATACATTTCGAGATGAATTATTTATAATAGGTTCATTTCATACATTAATCGGTTATAGTCCATCTAATCCTGATGCTTTTGATTCAGGTATGTAGCTTGTTAGGCACTAAAAGCTTGCTATTTTCATCAATATACCTCCATCTTTTCAACAAAATTATGAAATTTGCTTTGCATATATAACTTTGATGAAGGAATGGCTCTTCTTTCTTTATTCGAGTTGCCTTCGTGATTATTATGGAGGAATGAAGTTGAAATGATGATGACGATACTCGGGTGCTCCAAATGGATTATATCTATTCCTAGATGTCTAACTCATAATTGGTTCATTTCTTACATTAATATGTTATATTTCGATTGATCATGAAGCTTTTGATTCAGGAATGCACCTTTGTTGTACTATAGCATTCTAATTTTCTTCTTTATAGCTCCATCTTTCAACAAAATTATGAAGTTTCACATTCAAAGATAGGTTTGATAAAGAAATGGTTCTACTTTCTTTATCCGAGTTGTTGCCTCGTTATTTTTGTACTTACAATGGTTAAATCATGATAAAGATACTCGGGTGTTATAAAGGACTTGTATACACTCCGAGATGGCTAATTTATAATAGGTTCATTTCTTACATTAATCGGTTATAGTCCTTCTAATCCTGATGCTTTTGATTCAGAAATGTAGCTTGTTAGTCACTAAAAGCTTGCAAATTTTCATCTATATACCTCCATCTTTTAAAAAAATTATCAAATTTTAATTTCATATATAACTTTGATGAAGGAATGGCTATTCTTTCTTTATTCGAGTTGTCTTCGTGATTATTGTGGAGGAATGAAGTTGAAATGATGATGACGATACTCGGGTGCTACAAATGGATTATATCTATTCTGAGATGTCTTACTCGTAATTGGTTCATTTCTTTCATTAATATGTTATATTTCGATTGATCATGAAGCTTTTGATTCAGGAATGCACCTTTGTTGTATTATAGCATTCTAATTTCCTTCTTTATAGCTCCATCTTTCAACAAAATTATGAAGTTTCACATTCAAAGATAGGTTTGATAAAGAAATGGTTCTACTTTCTTTATTCGAGTTGTTGCCTCGTTATTTTTGTAGTTACAATGGTTAAATCATGATAAAGATACTCGGGTGTTATAAAGGACTTGTATACACTCCGAGATGGCTAATTTATAATAGGTTCATTTCTTACATTAATCGGTTATAGTCCTTCTAATCCTGATGCTTTTTATTCAGGAATGTAGCTTGTTAGGCAATAAAACCTTGCTAATTTTCATCTATATACCTCCATCTTTTAAAAAATTATGAAATTTTCATTTCATATATAACTTTGATGAAGGAATGGCTCTTCTTTCTTTATTCGAGTTGTCTTCGTGATTATTGTGAAGGAATGAAGTTGAAATGATGATGACGATACTCGGGTGCTACAAATGGATTATATCTATTCTGAGATGTCTTACTCGTAATTGGTTCATTTCTTACATTAATATGTTCTATTTCGATTGATCATGAAGCTTTTGATTCAGGAATGCACCTTCGTTGTATTATAGCATTCTAATTTCCTTCTTTATAGCTCTATCTTTCAACAAAATTATGAAGTTTCACATTCAAAGATAGGTTTGATAAAGAAATGGTTCTACTTTCTTTATTCGAGTTGTTGCCTCGTTATTTTTGTAGTTACAATGGTTAAATCATGATAAAGATACTCGGGTGTTATAAAGGACTTGTATACACTCCGAGATGACTAATTTATAATAGGTTCATTTCTTACATTAATCGGTTATAGTCTTTCTAATCCTGATGCTTTTGATTCAGGAATGCAGCTTGTTAGGCACTAAAAGCTTGCTAATTTTCATCTATATACCTCCATCTTTTAAAAAAATCATGAAATTTTCATTTCATATATAACTTTGATGAAGGAATGGCTCTTCTTTCTTTATTCGAGTTGTCTTCGTGATTATTGTGGAGGAATGAAGTTGAAATGATGATGACGATACTCGGGTGCTACAAATGGATTATATCTATTCTGAGATGTCTTACTCGTAATTGGTTCATTTCTTTCATTAATATGTTATATTTCGATTGATCATGAAGCTTTTGATTCAGGAATGCACCTTTGTTGTATTATAGCATTCTAATTTCCTTCTTTATAGCTCCATCTTTCAACAAAATTATGAAGTTTCACATTCATAGATAGGTTTGATAAAGAAATGGTTCTACTTTCTTTATTCGAGTTGTTGCCTCGTTATTTTTGTAGTTACAATGGTTAAATCATGATAAAGATACTCGGGTGTTATAAAGGACTTGTATACACTCCGAGATGGCTAATTT
This sequence comes from Hippophae gyantsensis, assembly GCA_030763125.1. Lineage (NCBI taxonomy): Eukaryota > Viridiplantae > Streptophyta > Magnoliopsida > Rosales > Elaeagnaceae > Hippophae > Hippophae gyantsensis. The sequence continues at coordinate 379,014 of CM061036.1, forward strand.
ATAATAGGTTCATTTCTTATATTAATCGGTTATAGTCCTTCTAATCCTGATGCTTTTGATTCACGAATGTAGCTTGATAAGCAATAAAACCTTGCTAATTTTCATCTATATACCTCCATCTTTTAAAAAAATCATGAAATTTTCATTTCATATATAACTTTGATGAAGGAATGGCTATTCTTTCTTTATTCGAGTTTTCTTCGTGATTATTGTGGAGGAATGAAGTTGAAATGATGATGACGATACTCGGGTGCTACAAATGAATTATATCTATTCTGAGATGTCTTACTCGTAATTGGTTCATTTCTTTCATTAATATGTTATATTTCGATTGATCATGAAGCTTTTGATTCAGGAATGCACCTTTGTTGTATTATAGCATTCCAATTTCCTTCTTTATAGCTCCATCTTTCAACAAAATTATGAAGTTTCACATTCATAGATAGGTTTGATAAAGAAACGGTTCTACTTTCTTTATTCGAGTTGTTGTCTCGTTATTTTTGTAGTTACAATGGTTAAATCATGATAAAGATACTCGGGTGTTATAAAGGACTTGTATACACTCCGAGATGGCTAATTTATAATAGGTTCATTTCTTACATTAATCGGTTATAGTCCTTCTAATCCTGATGCTTTTGATTCAGGAATATAGCTTGTTAGGCACTAAAAGCTTGCAAATTTTCATCTATATACCTCCATCTCTTAAAATAATTATAAAATTTTCATTTCATATATAACTTTGATGAAGGAATGGCTATTCTTTCTTTATTCGAGTTTTCTTCGTGATTATTGTGGAGGAATGAAGTTGAAATGATGATGACGATACTCGGGTGCTACAAATGAATTATATCTATTCTGAGATGTCTTACTCGTAATTGGTTCATTTCTTTCATTAATATGTTATATTTCGATTGATCATGAAGCTTTTGATTCAGGAATGCACCTTTGTTGTATTATAGCATTCTAATTTCCTTCTTTATAGCTCCATCTTTCAACAAAATTATGAAGTTTCACATTCAAAGATAGGTTTGATAAAGAAATGGTTCTACTTTCTTTATTCGAGTTGTTGCCTCGTTATTTTTGTAGTTACAATGGTTAAATCATGATAAAGATACTCGGGTGTTATAAAGGACTTGTATACACTCCGAGATGGCTAATTTATAATAGGTTCATTTCTTACATTAATCGGTTATAGTCCTTCTAATCCTGATGCTTTTGATTCGGGAATGTAGCTTGTTAGGCACTAAAAGCTTGCTAATTTTCATCTATTTACCTTCATCTTCTAAAAAATCATGAAATTTTCATTTCATATATAACTTTGATGAAGGAATGGCTATTCTTTCTTTATTCGAGTTTTCTTCGTGATTATTGTGGAGGAATGAAGTTGAAATGATGATGACGATACTCGGGTGCTACAAATGGATTATATCTATTCTGAGATGTCTTACTCGTAATTGGTTCATTTCTTACATTAATATGTTATATTTCGATTGATCATGAAGCTTTTGATTCAGGAATGCACCTTTGTTGTATTATAGCATTCTAATTTCCTTCTTTATAGCTCCATCTTTCAACAAAATTATGAAGTTTCACATTCATAGATAGGTTTGATAAAGAAATGGTTCTACTTTCTTTATTCGAGTTGTTGCCTCGTTATTTTTGTAGTTACAATGGTTAAATCATGATAAAGATACTCGGGTGTTATAAAGGACTTGTATACACTCCGAGATGGCTAATTTATAATAGGTTCATTTCTTACATTAATCGGTTATAGTCCTTCTAATCCTGATGCTTTTGATTCAGGAATGTAGCTTGTTAGGCACTAAAAGCTTGCAAATTTTCATCTATATACCTCCATCTTTTAAAAAAATTATGAAATTTTCATTTCATATATAACTTTGATGAAGGAATGGCTATTCTTTCTTTATTCGAGTTTTCTTCGTGATTATTGTGGAGGAATGAAGTTGAAATGATGATGACGATACTCGGGTGCTACAAATGGATTATATCTATTCTGAGATGTCTTACTCGTAATTGGTTCATTTCTTACATTAATATGTTATATTTCGATTGATCATGAAGCTTTTGATTCAGGAATGCACCTTTGTTGTATTATAGCATTCTAATTTCCTTCTTTATAGCTCCATCTTTCAACAAAATTATGAAGTTTCACATTCATAGATAGGTTTGATAAAGAAATGGTTCTACTTTCTTTATTCGAGTTGTTGCCTCGTTATTTTTGTAGTTACAATGGTTAAATCATGATAAAGATACTCGGGTGTTATAAAGGACTTGTATACACTCCGAGATGGCTAATTTATAATAGGTTCATTTCTTACATTAATCGGTTATAGTCCTTCTAATCTGATGCTTTTGATTCAGGAATGTAGCTTGTTAGGCACTAAAAGCTTGCAAATTTTCATTTATATACCTCCATCTTTTAAAAAATCATGAAATTTTCATTTCATATATAACTTTGATGAAGGAATGGCTATTCTTTCTTTATTCGAGTTTTCTTCGTGATTATTGTGGAGGAATGAAGTTGAAATGATGATGACGATACTCGAGTGCTACAAATGAATTATACCTATTCTGAGATGTCTTACTCGTAATTGGTTCATTTCTTTCATTAATATGTTGTATTTCGATTGATCATGAAGCTTTTGATTCAGGAATGCACCTTCGTTGTATTATAGCATTCTAATTTCCTTCTTTATAGCTCTATCTTTCAACAAAATTATGAAGTTTCACATTCATAGATAGGTTTGATAAAGAAATGGTTCTACTTTCTTTATTCGAGTTGTTGTCTCGTTATTTTTGTAATTACAATGGTTAAATCATGATAAAGATACTCGGGTGTTATAAAGGACTTGTATACACTCCGAGATGAGTAATTTATAATAGGTTCATTTCTTACATTAATCGGTTATAGTCCTTCGAATACTGATGCTTTTGATTCAGGAATGCAGCTTGTTAGGCAATAAAACCTTGCTAATTTTCATCTATATACCTCCAAATTTTAAAAAAATCATGAAATTTTCATTTCATATATAACTTTGATGAAGGAATTTCTCTTCTTTCTTTATTCGAGTTGTCTTCGTGATTATTGTGAAGGAATGAAGTTGAAATGATGATGACGATACTCGGGTGCTACAAATGGATTATATCTATTCTGAGATGTCTTACTCGTAATTGGTTCATTTCTTACATTAATATGTTATATTTCGATTGATCATGAAGCTTTTGATTCAGGAATGCACCTTTGTTTTACTATAGCATTCTAATTTCCTTCTTTATAGCTCCATCTTTCAACAAAATTATGAAGTTTCACATTCAAAGATAGGTTTGATAAAGAAATGGTTCTACTTTCTTTATTCGAGTTGTTGCCTCGTTATTTTTGTAGTTACAATGGTTAAATCATGATAAAGATACTCGGGTGTTATAAAGGACTTGTATACACTCCGAGATGGCTAATTTATAATAGGTTCATTTCTTACATTAGTCGGTTATAGTCCTTCTAAGCCTGATGCTTTGGATTCACGAATGTAGCTTGTTAGGCACTAGAAGCTTGGTAATTTTCATCTATATACCTCCATCTTTTAAAAAATCATGAAATTTTCATTTCATATATAACTTTGATGAAGGAATGGCTCTTCTTTCTTTATTCGAGTTGTCTTCGTGATTATTGTGGAGGAATGAAGTTGAAATGATGATGACGATACTCGGGTGCTACAAATGGATTATATCTATTCTGAGATGTCTTACTCGTAATTGGTTCATTTCTTTCATTAATATGTTATATTTCGATTGATCATGAAGCTTTTGATTCAGGAATGCACCTTTGTTGTATTATAGCATTCTAATTTCCTTCTTTATAGCTCCATCTTTCAACAAAATTATGAAGTTTCACATTCATAGATAGGTTTGATAAAGAAATGGTTCTACTTTCTTTATTCGAGTTGTTGCCTCGTTATTTTTGTAGTTACAATGGTTAAATCATGATAAAGATACTCGGGTGTTATAAAGGACTTGTATACACTCCGAGATGGCTAATTTATAATAGGTTCATTTCTTACATTAATCGGTTATAGTCCTTCTAATCCTGATGCTTTTGAATCAGGAATGTTGCTTGTTAGGTACTAAAAGCTTGCAAATTTTCATCTATATACCTCCATCTTTTAAAAAATCATGAAATTTTCATTTCATATATAACTTTGATGAAGGAATGGCTCTTCTTTCTTTATTCGAGTTGTCTTCGTGATTATTGTGGAGGAATGAAGTTGAAATGATGATGACGATACTCGGGTGCTACAAATGGATTATATCTATTCTGAGATGTCTTACTCGTAATTGGTTCATTTCTTACATTAATATGTTCTATTTCGATTGATCATGAAGCTTTTGATTCAGGAATGCACCTTCGTTGTATTATAGCATTCTAATTTCCTTCTTTATAGCTCTATCTTTCAACAAAATTATGAAGTTTCACATTCATAGATAGGTTTGATAAAGAAATGGTTCTACTTTCTTTATTCGAGTTGTTGTCTCGTTATTTTTGTAATTACAATGGTTAAATCATGATAAAGATACTCGGGTGTTATAAAGGACTTGTATACACTCCGAGATGAGTAATTTATAATAGGTTCATTTCTTACATTAATCGGTTATAGTCCTTCGAATACTGATGCTTTTGATTCGGGAATGTAGCTTGTTAGGCACTAAAAGCTTGCTAATTTTCATCTATATACCTCCATCTTTTAAAAAAATTATCAAATTTTAATTTCATATATAACTTTGATGAAGGAATGGCTATTCTTTCTTTATTCGAGTTGTGTTCGTGATTATTGTGGACGAATGAAGTTTAAATGACGATGACGATACTCGCGTGCTACAAATAGATTATATCTATTATGAGATATCTTACTTGTAATTGGTTCATTTCTTACATTAATATGTTAAATTTCGATTGATCATGAAGCTTTTGATTCAGGAATGCACCTTTGTTGTATTATAGCATTCTAATTTCCTTCTTTATAGCTCCATCTTTCAACAAAATTATGAAGTTTCACATTCATAGATAGGTTTGATAAAGAAATGGTTCTACTTTCTTTATTCGAGTTGTTGCCTCGTTATTTTTGTAGTTACAATGGTTAAATCATGATAAAGATACTCGGGTGTTATAAAGGACTTGTATACACTCCGAGATGGCTAATTTATAATAGGTTCATTTCTTACATTAATCGGTTATAGTCCTTCTAATCCTGATGCTTTTGATTCAGGAATGCAGCTTGTTAGGCACTAAAAGCTTGCTAATTTTCATCTATATACCTCCATCTTTTAAAAAAATCATGAAATTTTCATTTCATATATAACTTTGATGAAGGAATGGCTATTCTTTCTTTATTCGAGTTGTCTTCGTGATTATTGTGGAGGAATGAAGTTGAAATGATGATGACGATACTCGGGTGCTACAAATGGATTATATCTATTCTGAGATGTCTTACTCGTAATTGGTTCATTTCTTTCATTAATATGTTATATTTCGATTGATCATGAAGCTTTTGATTCAGGAATGCACCTTTGTTGTATTATAGCATTCTAATTTCCTTCTTTATAGCTCCATCTTTCAACAAAATTATGAAGTTTCACATTCATAGATAGGTTTGATAAAGAAATGGTTCTACTTTCTTTATTCGAGTTGTTCTCTCGTTAATTTTGTAGTTACAATGGTTATATCATGATAAAGCTACTCAGGTGTTATAAAGGACTTGTATACACTTCGAGATGACTCATTTATAATAGGTTCATTTCTTACATTAATCGGTTTTAGTCCATCTAGTCCTGATGCTTTTGATTCAGGAATGCAGCTTGTTAGGCACTAAAAAGCTTGCTAATTTTCATCTATGTACCTCCATCTTTTAAAAAAATTATTAAATTTTGCATTTCATATATAACTCTAATGAAGGAATGGCTCTTCTTTCTTTATTCGATTTGTCTTTGTGAGTATTGTGGAGGAATGAAGTTGAAATGATGATGATGATACTCGGGTGCTACAAATGGATTATATCTATTCTTTGTTGTTTTACTCATAATTGGTTCATTTCTAACATTAATATGTTATATTTCGATTGATCATGAAGTTTTTGATTCAGGAATGCACCTTTGTTGTATTATAGCATTCTAATTTCCTTCTTTATAGCTCCATCTTTCAACAAAATTATGAAGTTTCACATTCAAAGATAGGTTTGATAAAGAAATGGTTCTACTTTCTTTATTCGAGTTGTTGCCTCGTTATTTTTGTAGTTACAATGGTTAAATCATGATAAAGATACTCGGGTGTTATAAAGGACTTGTATACACTCCGAGATGGCTAATTTATAATAGGTTCATTTCTTACATTAATCGGTTATAGTCTTTCTAATCCTGATGCTTTTGATTCAGGAATGCAGCTTGTTAGGCACTAAAAGCTTGCTAATTTTCATCTATATACCTCCATCTTTTAAAAAAATCATGAAATTTTCATTTCATATATAACTTTAATGAAGGAATGGCTCTTCTTTCTTTATTCGAGTTGTCTTCGTAATTATTGTGGAGGAATGAAGTTGAAATGATGATACGATACTCGAGTGCTACAAATGAATTATACCTATTCTGAGATGTCTTACTCGTAATTGGTTCATTTCTTTCATTAATATGTTGTATTTCGATTGATCATGAAGCTTTTGATTCAGGAATGCACCTTCGTTGTATTATAGCATTCTAATTTCCTTCTTTATAGCTCCATCTTTCAACAAAATTATGAAGTTTCACATTCATAGATAGGTTTGATAAAGAAATGGTTCTACTTTCTTTATTCGAGTTGTTGCCTCGTTATTTTTGTAGTTACAATGGTTAAATCATGATAAAGATACTCGGGTGTTATAAAGGACTTGTATACACTCCGAGATGAGTAATTTATAATAGGTTCATTTCTTACATTAATCGGTTATAGTCCTTCGAATACTGATGCTTTTGATTCAGAAATGCAGCTTGTTAGGCACTAAAAGCTTGCTAATTTTCATTTATATACCTCCATCTTTTAAAAAAATCATGAAATTTTCATTTCATATATAACTTTAATGAAAGAATGGCTCTTCTTTCTTTATTCGAGTTGTCTTCGTGATTATTGTGGAGGAATGAAGTTGAAATGATGATGACGATACTCGGGTGCTACAATTGGATTATGTCTATTCTGAGATATCTTACTCGTAATTGGTTCATTTCTTACATTAATATGTTAAATTTCGATTGATCATGAAGCTTTTGATTCAGGAATGCACCTTTGTTGTACTATAGCATTCTAATTTTCCTTCTATATAGCTCCATCTTTCAACAAAATTATGAAGTCTCACATTCATAGATAGGTTTGATAAAGGAATGGTTCTACTTTCTTTATTCGAGTTGTTCTCGTTATTTTTTTAATTACAATGGTTAAATCATGATAAAGATACTCGGGTGTTATAAAGGACTTGTATACACTCCGAGATGAGTAATTTATAATAGGTTCATTTCTTACATTAATCGGTTATAGTCCTTCGAATACTGATGCTTTTGATTCAGGAATGCAGCTTGTTAGGCACTAAAAGCTTTCTAATTTTCATCTATATACCTCCATCTTTTAAAAAATCATGAAATTTTCATTTCATATATAACTTTGATGAAGGAATGGCTCTTCTTTCTTTATTCGAGTTGTCTTCGTGATTATTGTGGAGGAATGAAGTTGAAATGATGATGACGATACTCGGGTGCTACAAATGGATTATATCTATTCTGAGATGTCTTACTCGTAATTGGTTCATTTCTTTCATTAATATGTTATATTTCGATTGATCATGAAGCTTTTGATTCAGGAATGCACCTTTGTTGTATTATAGCATTCTAATTTCCTTCTTTATAGCTCCATCTTTCAACAAAATTATGAAGTTTCACATTCATAGATAGGTTTGATAAAGAAATGGTTCTACTTTCTTTATTCGAGTTGTTGCCTCGTTATTTTTGTAGTTACAATGGTTAAATCATGATAAAGATACTCGGGTGTTATAAAGGACTTGTATACACTCCGAGATGGCTAATTTATAATAGGTTCATTTCTTACATTAATCGGTTATAGTCCTTCTAATCCTGATGCTTTTGATTCAGGAATGTAGCTTGTTAGGCACTAAAAGCTTGCAAATTTTCATCTATATACCTCCATCTTTTAAAAAATCATGAAATTTTCATTTCATATATAACTTTGATGAAGGAATGGCTATTCTTTCTTTATTCGAGTTTTCTTCGTGATTATTGTGGAGGAATGAAGTTGAAATGATGATGACGATACTCGGGTGCTACAAATGGATTATATCTATTCTGAGATGTCTTACTCGTAATTGGTTCATTTCTTACATTAATATGTTGTATTTCGATTGATCATGAAGCTTTTGATTCAGGAATGCACCTTTGTTGTATTATAGCATTCTAATTTCCTTCTTTATAGCTCCATCTTTCAACAAAATTATGAAGTTTCACATTCAAAGATAGGTTTGATAAAGAAATGGTTCTACTTTCTTTATCCGAGTTGTTGCCTCGTTATTTTTGTAGTTACAATGGTTAAATTATGATAAAGATACTCGGGTGTTATAAAGGACTTGTATACACTCCGAGATGGCTAATTTATAATAGGTTCATTTCTTACATTAATCGGTTATAGTCCTTCTAATCCTGATTCTTTTGATTCAGAAATGTAGCTTGTTAGGCACTAAAAGCTTGCAAATTTTCATCTATATACCTCCATCTTTTAAAAAATCATGAAATTTTCATTTCATATATAACTTTGATGAAAGAATGGCGATTCTTTCTTTATTAGACATGTCTTCTTTATTATTATGGAGGAATGAAGTTGAGATGATGGTGACGCTACTCGTGTGCTACAAATGGATTATATCTATTACGAGATGTCTTACTCGTAATTGGTTCATTTCTTTCATTAATATGTTATATTTCGATTGATCATGAAGCTTTTGATTCAGGAATGCACCTTTGTTGTATTATAGCATTCTAATTTCCTTCTTTATAGCTCCATCTTTCAACAAAATTATGAAGTTTCACATTCATAGATAGGTTTGATAAAGAAATGGTTCTACTTTCTTTATTCGAGTTGTTGCCTCGTTATTTTTGTGAGTTACAATGGTTAAATCATGATAAAGATACTCGGGTGTTATAAAGGACTTGTATACACCCGAGATGGCTAATTTATAATAGGTTCATTTCTTACATTAATCGGTTATAGTCCTTCTAATCCTGATGCTTTTGATTCAGGAATGCAGCTTGTTAGGCACTAAAAGCTTGCTAATTTTCATCTATATACCTCCATCTTTTAAAAAATCATGAAATTTTTTTTTCATATATATGTTTCATGAAGGAATGGCTCTTCTTCCTGTATTCGAGTTGCCTTCGTGATTATTTTGGAGGAATGAAGTTGAAGTGATGATGACGATACTAGGGTGCTACAAATGGATTATATCTATTCGAGATGTCTTACTCGTAATTGGTTCATTTCTTTCATTAATATGTTATATTTCGATTGATCATGAAGCTTTTGATTCAGGAATGCACCTTTGTTGTATTATAGCATTCTAATTTCCTTCTTTATAGCTCCATCTTTCAACAAAATTATGAAGTTTCACATTCATAGATAGGTTTGATAAAGAAATGGTTCTACTTTCTTTATTCGAGTTGTTGCCTCGTTATTTTTGTAGTTACAATGGTTAAATCATGATAAAGATACTCGGGTGTTATAAAGGACTTGTATACACTCGAGATGGCTAATTTATAATAGGTTCATTTCTTACATTAATCGGTTATAGTCCTTCTAATCCTCGATGCTTTTGATTCGGGAATGTAGCTTGTTAGGCACTAAAAGCTTGCAAATTTTCATCTATATACCTCCATCTTTTCAAAAATTATGAAATTTCCATTTCATATATAACTTTGATGAATGAATGGCTCTTCTTTCTTTATTCGAGTTGCCTTCGTGATTATTGTGGAGGAATGAAGTTGAAATGATGATGACGATACTCGGGTGCTCCAAATGGATTATATCTATTCTTTGATGTATAACCCATAATTGGTTCATTTCTTACATTAATATGTCATATTTCGATTGATCATGAAGCTTTTGATTCAGGAATGCACCTTTGTTTTACTACAACATTCCAATTTTACTTCTATATAGCTCCATTTTTCAACAAAATTATGAAATTTCACATTCATAGGTAGCCTTGATAAAGGAATGGCCCTACTTTCTTTATTCGAGTTGTTTTCTCGTTATTTTTGTAGTTACAATGGTGATATCATGATAAAGATACTCGGGTGTTATAAAGGACTTGTATACACTCCGAGATGACTTATTTATAATAGGTGCATTTCTTACATTAATCGGTTATAGTCCTTCTAATCTGATGCTTTTGATTCAGAATGTAGCTTGTTAGGCACTAAAAGCTTGCAAATTTTCATCTATATACCTCCATCTTTTAAAAAATCATGAAATTTTCATTTTCTATATAACTTTGATGAAGGAATGGCTATTCTTTCTTTATTCGAGTTTTCTTCGTGATTATTGTGGAGGAATGAAGTTGAAATGATGATGACGATACTCGGGTGCTACAAATGGATTATATCTATTACGAGATGTCTTACTCGTAATTGGTTCATTTCTTACATTAATATGTTATATTTCGATTGATCATGAAGCTTTTGATTCGGGAATGCACCTTTGTTTTACTATAGCATTCTAATTTCCTTCTTTATAGCTCCATCTTTCAACAAAATTATGAAGTTTCACATTCAAAGATAGGTTTGATAAAGAAATGGTGATACTTTCTTTATCAGGAGTTGTTGCCTAGATTATTTTTTGTAGTTACAATGGTTAAATCATGATAAAGATACTCGGGTGTTATAAAGGACTTGTATACACTCCGAGATGGCTAATTTATAATAGGTTCATTTCTTACATTAATCGGTTATAGTCCTTCTAATCCTCGATGCTTTTGATTCGGGAATGTGTAGCTTGTTAGGCACTAAAAGCTTGCAAATTTTCATTTATATACCTCCGTCTTTTAAAAAATCATGAAATTTTCATTTCATATATAACTTTGATGAAGGAATGGCTATTCTTTCTTTATTAGAGTTTTCTTCGTGATTATTGTGGAGGAATGAAGTTGAAATGATGATGACGATACTCGGGTGCTACAAATGGATTATATCTGATACGAGATGTCTTACTCGTAATTGGTTCATTTCTTACATTAATATGTTATATTTCGATTGATCATGAAGCTTTTGATTCGGGAATGCACCTTTGTTGTATTATAGCATTCTAATTTCCTTCTTTTTATAGCCCACGTCTTTCAACAAAATTATGCTAAGTTTCACATTCCATTTAAGATAGGTTTGATAAAGAAATGAAGATACTTTCTTTATCTATAAGTCAAGGAGTTGTTGTTCACCTCGATTATTTTTACTGTAGTTACAATGGTTAAATCATGATAAAGATACTCAAGATTGTTATAAAAGACTTGTATACACTTTCCGAGATGGCTAATT